>CAMRHE010000038.1:1200000-1515000 GCA_947044405.1 Leptodactylus fallax | reverse complement strand
TTAGTAGATTTAATAGCCTTATCAAAAAAAAAAAAGTATAATAAAGTATAAATGTAAAAAATAAAATAAAAAATAAGTAAAACATACCAGCTTTACTATGGAGACTTCTAAACTGCAGCATTTGAACTCATCTCTGCAGATTTACTAGAATGAATTAATGTCCTTATCCAAAAAGAAGAAAAAAAAAGTACTGTCAACGGTCCAAAAAATGACAAGTGGAGTATAACAAAATGGAGAAATAAAGGTTAACTCATCCAATAAGGCCTATGATATCAGTGAGGAAAAATTCTTGTAATAAGGATGGCGTTTTAATAACCTATCCCATATCTTTTATAAGTCCCTAGCTAACACTCCTTAGTTTAACAGTTTTTATTCATTATAATGGAAAATAAAAAAAAAAGTCTGTTTTTTAGCTGTTGGCTCTTATCTAGCCTTCACAAGCTACATTCTGGATAGATGCCAAACAATTATGAAGGCATTTGGGACTAAAGGTTGCCGAGGCTCAGTAGTGATTTTCATTGAGATAAGAATGTGTCTTATGAATTTTTTAAAAAATATTTTGTGGGTATAATTAAAGGTAGTTAGCAATTACGAGAAGGAATGACAGAGCTAAGGGCTTAAAATTTAGTTAACATAATTGAGAGCAGTAATGGGTGCTATATTTAGAACTTCTGCAATGAAAGTTATTTTCTTTTGCAAAGAGATCACATTTGCTACAACAATCCGGTATTGTGCTATGTAAATATATTGCTGGGTTCGCTGCTTATTCCAAAGGATTATTATTATACGAAACAAATGAACTCTTTATTGAGTTATCTTGTGATGAGATGTTTTTGTCTGTATTTTGTTAGATTTTATTTGGAGGGACCAACAATTGCAGTGGTGCCACCTGCAGTGTATATATCAACTAGATAGTAAGGAGTATAATTAAGACAAGGTTATAGCCACTATAGCCAATGCAGGATTTTTTAGCATGTTCTCAAAAAAAAAAAAAAAAAAGATATATACATATATATATATATATATATATATATATACAAACACACACATATACATAATCATTCTTCATAAATATATATATATATATATATATATATATATATATATATATATATTATCCATTGAGTCTATTGGATTCTATCTTCATATTCAAATCTAAAAGCCTGGTTTCCACATATGTCTCCTAAGGGTGGGTTCACACTGCTTATTTTATGAAGCTAAAAACAGCAGGTTTTTTTGGCTAAAGCCCCACGTTGCGGAAACGCAGCTTTTTTTGTTGCAGATTTTGTTGCGTTTTTTTTTAGCCACAGCCAGGAGTGGATTGAGCAGAAGGTAGAAGTATATGAGCTTTCTATATATTTCCCATTTCTTTTGTAGCCATTCTTGGGTTTGGCTCAAAAAATCGCAACAAAATCTGCAACAAAAAAAGCCGCATTTCCGCAACATGGGGCCTCAGCCTTAAAGGCTTTTTTTTAAATGTAACAATTTTTAAGCTTTACAGGTGTTTTTTAAGCAGTCCCATTGATTTCAATAGGAACATGCAAAAAGAAGCTAGTTGGCTTTAATTTAAATCAATGGGAGACATTTTAGGCTTTTTTGAGGTAGACTCAAGAATAGCTCCAAAAGAAGCAATGTGAACACACCCTAAAATATATTGGTTAATTTCCAGGCAATATAGACATGAGTAACCATGGGGCTCCATTGCAAATTTTAAATGGGGCTCCCTTTCACAACAGCAATCCCGTGTTCCTTCCATTGATTTCCCAATGATCTGTCTTTTTTCACTGTAGCTTCTATTTTTTTCCATCCTTTCTTCTCAGTAATCAATGAGGAAATAGATGGGGCCCTTAGCCATTGGGCCCGACAGTATTTGCTATTCTTACTACCGTGTTAGCTGTGCGCCTTGATCTCCGGGGAAAAGAAGGGTAGGTAAAGTTGAATAGCTAGATACAGTATGCCACCAGAGGCAGTTGATAATGGAGTCCTCCATTCTCCTCATTAATCACATATACAGTTAAGTGTGAGGAATAAAGATTTGGAGCAATAGCTGTCAACCGAAGGAGTATTTGGCTGACAACTATTGGAAGTGTATGGTCACCTTGGGTGACCTCTAATGTAGACCCAAGAGGAGTTAGTAACATCCATGAATCAGTGATTTCCATTCCTACTAAAATATAGAACATAGACCATATCTACAAATGTGTTCCTGCCCTGATCAATCATTTCTATTTTAATTGAAAAGCACGATATTTCCTATGTCAAATAGATAGTGTGGAAGACCTAAAGTAGTTCATGGGCCTGCAGTAGAAGAGACAAAAAATTCAACTTTTTCAAATCAAATTTAAATTTTTTTCCCCCAATTTTCTGGTAATTTTCTGCTATTTAAAAATCAACATTTAAAACTTCCAAGTTATTGTCTCACCCACTATAAATGCATTGAAGTTTAGATTGTTTTGTTTATCAAAATATTAAATATACCTCAGAGACATTCTGCGTATCAAAACTATAAACCTGGTGAGTTTTAATCATTTTGTAAAGTATCTTTTCCGTTGGCAGACGCCATGAGCCAATTTCCAACAATATTAGAACTTGTGGCCATAAAATATTTCTCTTGGTATTTCCTCGCACGTTAGCAGCTGTTAAAACAGTCTACTTACATATATTAAGCACAAGAATAGGTTATTTGTAATATATGTTATTGGAAAATGTTTGGAAACAAGAAAAAGAACATTTGTAAATGTCTTTAGCATGGAAATTTCTACCATCACATGTGTATATAAAAATATTCTGTAAATATTAAAAGTAGCAGCACAGGAAATTTTCATGAAGTTTGCTAAAGAATTATCCTTTTGCCCAGTGCCTGTTCTCTGATATTTGTGTAGCTAAGCTATAAAAATTTCCTTTGTAGACTAAAATGCTAAATGGTGACATTGGCTGAATAGGGTTTTCAAGTGCCTGAGTCACGTCCCAAGGCTAGAAGGATAGGTAATTTGTGCAGGTAAGATGTGGTCTCCACCAAAAGTTGTAGTTTAAAGGGTTTCTAGTCAAAATGTTGATTTTCAAAAACATTGTCATTCTTATTAATGGACTGTGCTGCAATACTAGACACAGATTATAGAGCGGAACTCTCTCTGGGAAAAACAGGTCTAATTTTAAAAGGCTTTTTCTGAGAGTTTTTGAAAATTGTCCAAGAGTAGGTATTGGAAACTTTGCAAAAATAGTGGAAACAGCCTATACTCAACTTTGAAATGGTCCTAAAGTGATGGCATCACTTCCATCGTTCCTGTGACCACTGCAGCCAATCACTTCCCTGAGAGGTCACACATGTATGACTAGCACATGAGGACACTTGAACATTATTTCATTGCTGTAGAACCAGTGGCGACCATCTGGTGATACATAGAAAATGTAGTGTAGGATATTTCTTTCTTTTACACAATTACCTTTGGGTAATTTTTGAAAAATCCCTTTAAACCTATCCTGAAGTTATAGTGAATTACTTGCAACAGTCATGTAGTGCTCAGATTGACTTTTGATGTATCAGTCATGCACAGAGTAGATTTATATGGCACTTACACTGGGCATTCTATGGCAGAAATATGGACTTTTTCTGAGTTCCATCTAAAAGAATAAGTCAATTTACAGTAGACCAATTTTAAACATAGTTTTTGTCACTTTTCTCTGAGTTCAGGGTTTATGGGTGATTATAGCGGCCCTTCAAGGAATTCTAAGTTGGAATTTTCATTTGAGTTTGGACTAGAATGTCAGACAGTGGTGCAGAAGGACAGAGGACTTCAATTAAAAAAAAATCCCTTCTGCCCATTGTTCGTTTTAGCATCTTCTTGCCAAATCTTCTGGAGCGCTTGTAATTTCCTCTGTACAGAGCCCGACAGGCTCATCAGCAGCAGAAGGTAAACATAATAGATGTGAGGAATTTCTGAAGACTTATGAGGTTTAGCTTGCTGAAATGTACACTGCGTCTGGCGATCCTTCGACGTGGCCACATGTGGACTCTTCAAATTGAAAACATTATAAAGAAAAGGGGAATCGTTAAGCCCCTGTTAACCACAAGACTTAGGAATAAAATACATTTTATACAAAAGAATTTGAAGGTTATTTCAGTGTTATGACATTGTAGTGCTGCTACCGAGGGCATTCATCACTTATAGAGGGCCCAGTGGTGAATCTTACATGACATATAGCATATGTTGTTCCTTATTTAACAATATGCTGAACTGATGCACAGGGCCCCCAAATAATGTTTACATTGCAGTCATATCAGACATAGCATTGATAGATCATATCAGCCGCTTGATGATCAGCTCATCCATCAAGATCGTAGTTTGGCAGTATGCATCAAGGATCCCCCCAAGGTATATGGATGAAAACTCACTGGTTTTAGTATTCATTGATAGTAGAAATTTAGCGCTCCTGAATTTCTAATAAAAACTGAACATATGCTCACATGTTCAACGTGATAGGTTCTTACATACTGTGTGGCCTGTGTACGTTTCTGTAAATGCCTTGTTGGATCTACTAAATAATACAAATTGCAAAGTGTAGTCTACTTATAGTTTATGTAGCAATTTAGAATAGAATAGAAATTCAGTGATGGAATCTGTAAATCAGGTCTGCCAAGCTGTCAGTCTCTGTATTCTGTAGCCGTATAAGGGCTCTTGCACATGGGCAAATACGGTTTGTAAAATCTGGACCGAATATTGCCCACATTTTCCAGACTGAATCTGGTCTGGAGACCTGGATTACCTGCGTCATAGTGATTTATGATGCTTGGAGTCCTTGCTTTCTGTGGCTCTACTGTCCTGTACTATATATAGTATTGGATAGCAGATTCACGGTAAGACAGGGATTGCAAGCATCATAAATCACTATGATGCAGGGAATCCCTGTCTCTGGACCAGATTTGGGAAATGCGGGCAATATATACGGTCCTGATTTTGCAGACCATATTTGTGTGTGAACAAAAACCTTAAGGCTACAGCCCCACGTTGCGGAAACGCAGCTTTTTTTGTTGCAGATTTTGCTGCATTTTTTTGAGCCAAAGCCAAGAATGGCTACAAAAGGAATGGGAAACTTATAGGAAGTTCTTATACTTCTATCTGCTGCTAAATCCACTCCTGGCTATGGCTCAAATAACTGCAGCAAAATCTGCAACAAAAAATCTGCATTTCCACAACGTGGGGCCGTAGCCTTAAACAGCATTAGTGGATTTACACAATAGAGCATGATAGACTTCCATTTGGCAACCATATACATTAGACGAATGACAGTTCAATCCACTGATTTTAGATTGACCAACCAACAATCTAGTGTGCATGGTGGTTCTTAGTTCTTTGTGGATGTTACATGTTGGGAAAAAGAAGGGTTTGGGCATGTTGTATTTCAACTCCAAATGTATACTGCCACCAAAGGAGTCTGGCGATGACTGAGCTTGCATGTGCATAGGGGAATGGTGAGGAATAGCGATCAGCTAATCTAAGGTTATGGCCAGCTTTACAGACTTATGTCACGTATTTCAATCAGCTCAGCTCATAGCCACTCTTAGAATCAATGGAGGTCAAAGTGCAGATCCCTACCGGCGCCATCTATGACATGTGGCAAATAAAAATGTGCACATACACTTTAAATAATTTTATACTCCACATCTGTATAATACTAATATGTAAGACTATCGTACAAATATGTAAAAATTATACATTGAAATACTGCGGAACGTTCCCATATTTAGGCAAAGAGATCTTAGCTATCGAGGCCAAAAAGTGAAGCCAAATTGTTATATTTGGCGTTTTGCTTTTTTCAGTGCTTCCGTGACTATATAGCCTGAAATGACAAGGAGACGGAATAGTTAAGGTCAGTGTATGAGGCGTCCAATGATATCACTGCACGTTAAAGTGATCTTTTAACCTTTTTCTTCCACGTCTGTTTTCACTGATATTAATTAGCTGTCTCGCATGCTGTAAACATCTCAAGCACTAGAGTGCTAGATTCAATTTGGTACCAGGCATTTCTGTGCATCTCCGCTTTTGTTTATGCTCCAAGAAGAGGCTGAAACCGCATTAGCTGAGCTGCAGAAAAGGCCCCTTCATCCTGTTCATTGTTTACCTGTAGTGTTGCCTGATGGAACAGCTTATGTCTGTAGGCTCAGAGTTTCTTTCAGTCGGCTTCAAGGACTTGCATAAATGAAAAGACTGGATCTAGCAAAAGATAATTATTTAACCCTGTCTTCACCTGACAACCCAGCTGCCCATCAGGTGATCTGAAATTGTTTGGCGTCCACTTGACTGGCACTGAAAGGGTCCGTGCACAATGTCTTTCATCAAATGCTGAAGACATGGAGGAGAGACAGGCTTTTGTCTGTACCTTGCCTAAAACAAAAGGTTGTCTGACTCTTGAGATGAACAGTACTTGTAATGTGGCTGACTGATGCATCTGAAAGCCAGGGAACTTTTGCAAGGCCGTGCTTCTCTTTTGTTTCTGCTGAGTGATAAGGCTTTGGGACGCTTCCAACCATGGCCTAATTACTAAGATTGCAATGATAACCATTTACATATCAGCTTTAGGCCAATAACAGGCTCTAATGGACATTATTTTAAAAAGTTTTTTTTTTTTTTTTCATATTGACTGCAATGCCCCCCCTTCCCCCGCACCACCATCCTTACTCCAATTTCCTACCTCCAATCATCTGTCTTTAAAACATGGACGGGGAAATAAACCTTTTAATTCCTGGAATTTGTGTATCGGCATAATACGTGTGGATACCTTGAAAGCCTTAATGGTAGAGGCTTAATGAAAGCAAGAAAGATCAGAACATGCAATGGCAAGCTATCACTTAAAAAAGGCACAAATTATTAATGAATTCAGGGATCTAATGTTGGATGCAACATGACTGCTTGAAGGCCAGAGAGGTAAATAATATATATTGTATTTTATATGTTAGCAGGGATCTATGCACAATGATATTTAGAATTTGTTTGTTATTTGACTCATGTTTTGTTGTCTTGTTTATGATGTTTTTGAAAGACTCACTTTTTAGGTTAGGGAGTCATAGTCATCACTTAGTGTAGTTCATATATACAGTCCCCCATAGACATAAGTCAGCCTTACCTACCAATTTTGGCAACACCAAATGACTTCTGCGTATGCGGACCTCCCAACTTGTGCCCAAACGATCATGTCTGGGAATGAGGGATCAGGCCTGCTGAATTTCAATGCCTGATCAGCCACTGCCAAAAGTGTATGGCATTGGCATACTGTGCTCTCTTCTTCCTATTACCAACACACGTAAGCTGGGACAAACACAGCATGCATATGTGTGGGAGGTTCGGGAGGAGTAGCTGCTGGACAAACAAGCTTTTGAACATGAGTTATTGAAGGTATATGGGATCCTTAAGACAGAAGGATTTTAGTATCTTTGTAAATTAAAGGATAAGTCATGAATATCTGATCGGTCAGGGTCCAACACTCAAACCTACACTGATCAGCTGATCCAGCTGCCTCTGGGTGCCAGAAGCTACTGCTGTGGATGGGGACCGAAGCAGATCTGTTCCTATTCAAATAACAGATGCATAGCTGCAGTACCCCAGGGCCGCCGCTATAGAGTGGATGGGATTGTAGCGTCTATTAGGGTGGGTTTACACCAGTGGCGGCAGTTTGTCCGCCACGAATCCTACCTAAATGTTGGAAAACTGCATAGGGACTGGATAGGGAAAGGTTTGCGACACTTTGCTTAAAAATCCATTCACTTGAATGGGTTTTTAAAGCAATGCTCAGGTGTGCGCTTACACCCTCTGCGCCGCAAAATCAGTTTTTTTTTGTCGGAAACAAAGTCAAACATGCAGGACTTTGTGTCCGACGACAAAAAACTGGTTTTGCGGTGCAGAGGGTGTAAGCGCACACCCGCAGCATTGCTTTAAAAACCCATTCAAGTGAATGGGTTTTTTAAGCAAAGCGTCGCAAACCTGTCCCTATCCAGTTTTCTGACATTTAGGTCGGATTCGCAGCGGACACAGTGCCGCCGCAAGTGTGGACCCACCTTTACTTGAGCTACTTCCAGCCTCATTCACAGCAGTATCTTCTGATGCCTGGAGCCGGATTGTCTGATTGGTGAAGGGTCTAGGTCCCTAACTGATCCCTAACCTTTCGATAGGTCATCAGTATAAAAACGCCATCTGGCCTGGACAACCCCTTTAATCCATTGGTTTGGAATTTCCTCTGCCTGTATCTGCGTTTGCCTTTTTCCTCTGTTTTCTCGAAGCCTTCCCTTATCTACTCAAGTTTGTACTTGAAAAAATGATTGAATCTCAGAAGATTTGGGGAATGGATGTCCAGTTTAGGGAATGATAATTTATAGGCCCGGGAAAGGCTGTAGTGCTTGTTTAATTTTACTATACTATAATATGTTATAGGTGTGTTATTCATTTTGCTATCTAGTTAATGCTAGGTTTAGGTTGGTTATAGACTATTAATATAATGTTGATATGCTGCCAATATTAATGTAGATGTCAGTCTAATAGCACTCCCTAATGTATGTAAGAGCAAGTAGTTTTACCTTGATACAGAAAAGCAGTCAAGTGTAAGATTTAATATACATCCTAATCTATCTTGTCATTGCACTAGCCAAGGGTGATGCGCTAATGTACGGGCAGCCATTTTATTTTTCTTCGCTCTCAATGCACTGGACATGCATGAATGACAGCCAAGCCTGTGCACTGTAATTATTTGGAGGACATCTAGACTATGCAGCTAGAACATTACTGTATTAACCTTTAAACCTTAAAAACAATAGGTAATAAAATGACCACATTTCAATAACATTTCACTGTGGATATTGCAGCTATTTCTCCGAAACACATAAATGTGCATTTGTTGTATCTGCAACAGATTGCTTTAATGGGCCTTTTTATTTAGAGGTAATGCAATAAATTATATACAGCGTGTGAAGAGCAGCACTTCTGTTTTTATGTATAAGTGAAGGGGGTTGGGATATAATTGCCTCAATGATTCCAATAGTGGATAAAATGTAATAAAAGAAATTACTTAATACAGGTTTATGATTGTGCATAAACTAACTAAAGAGAGGCCTGAGGAAAGGAATGGTATCTGTTTAAAGGGATTGTACACAATGTGCTCACCCTTAGATATACCTGTACCTTCATGGGGAAGAAGCAAGACACCATTCTAGTTATGGCCAAAATTAATAATTCCGCACAAGTCTTCCTCCTTAAAGGGGTCCTTTTACCACCTCCACCAAGTCCAAGACTTTGCATTATTTAATAGGCACCAATCCAATGTTTCTAGCACAGGTGGAATTTTTTCTCTAGCCCCCACCATTCCTGAGCAATCAGTGCAGATAGTTTCTGCTAATTACTCTCTACTGTCAGGTGGGTGGTCTGCTCTAGCTTGGGACCACCCACCTGACAGAAGAGAGCCTAATTAACAGCACCAATTGCTCTATAACAGTGGGGGCTTGAGAAAAATTCCAATTGTGCCAAAAATCAGTAGAGCTACATCAAAGGAAACAACTGGAGTTAGAAGAAGTGGTAAAAGGTCCTCTTAAACATAAGGACATAGCTAGCAGGAGTGCAGAGGGGGCTCAAATGCCTCTCTACAACATAATAAGATACCAGTGTTATAGATATCAAAGGGTAAGTGGGGGTCCCTTGCATATTTTTGCACTGAAGCCCAGGAGTTTCAAGTTAAACCTCTACTTAGGCAAGTCATGATCATTCTAATACAATAATGGTCCAGCAGAAGACAAACAAATTTGAAGGGTCTATTTTCTAGAGGTTATTGGAGGATAGACCCCTAGAATTATTTTATCTGGTGGGACCAAGGATCCTGAACAATCACCTTTTTATGGCCAAAAGGCCATCAAAGAGAACCACCCCATTTCTGTTTATAATTTGGACATTAACATTCCCTGGCCTGCTCTACTTACTGTCTGTAGGTGGTGTGTAAGAGTGCGTGAGTGTATCTGGTTACTAAGTAACATATTATACAATCATCTATATTATCTATAAGTAGGCTTGCCCTTTCAGTTGGTTTTATAACATTTGTCAACTATATTATTACTTACAAGGCATTCTATTTTCCAATGGGATTTTAAAGTCTTAGTAACCATTAAATAGCATTTTTGTCTATTTTATAAAAAGATCCCCTCCCCTGCCACATCTGTTTAACCTGCAGGTCCTCGCAATTTCAAAAAGAAATTAAACCATGATGGGTAGAACACATCTACAGCAAAGCAATTTGGCAAGCCGCAGAAACTAATAGATTTAGAAGAAACTAATAGGTTTCTTTTAAAGTGAGCGGAGAGTGCCATTGTATCTAAGAATTTTATGTGAAATTAGCCATGAAGTTACCCTCATTTAAATTACTGGTTATATACTTAACATGGATGATTTAAAGGGGTGATCTGCACACCTCCACTCACATCATAGCATTCCAAAAATAGAGATTAAGATGTGATCATAGGTTTTTGAAGGCTACAAAGCCAATTATGACATAAGGATAATGTTAAGCCCCTACGGTGTACCCATAAACCAAGAGCCACATATATAGGTGTTGTTGGGACAGGTGAACTTCAGTAATGGGCCATGCAAATATTAGACTTAATGGAATATAATTATTGATTTATATTAGGTTTCCTATCATAAGTATTATCCTTAAGGTATCCATACAAATAAGAATAAAATTGATTTTGCAGGACTGGATGACTATCCTATATGGGAGTGAATATGAGAGTGTTCTGACACTCCCCCAGGAAAGAAAACCAAGAATGTTAAATTTCAACATGTCTGAAACTTTGTTCTCGCTGGAAATAAGCTGCCAGCAGAGGTCTCTGAAAGCGACTTACTTCCTTTTCCCTACTGGCCAAGCTGAGCGTGCATGTTTATGGAAGGAATGGTTGTTGGCCAACAGCTGTTAAAGGGGCTTTCAGGCTTTATAAGTGATGACCTATCCTTAGAATAGGTCATCAATTAAAGATCGGAAGAGGTCTGACACCCGGGCCCCCCGCTGATCAGATGTTTGTAGAGGCTGCAGTTTTCACGTGAGCACTGTAGTCTCTTCAGTACTTTCCAAGCACACCATACATTTGTACAGCAGCTGCTCTTGGTATCGCGGCTCAGACTATTCACTTGAATGAGACTGAGCTGTAATCAGCTCATGTGACTGATGAATCACATGGCCTATAAAGCGAAAGCTTCTTCAAACAGTTGATCCGCAGGGGTCCCGGTTGTTGGAACCACATGGATCTTCAACTGACAACCTATCCTCAAGTGCCAGAAAGCCCCTTTAAAGCTGTGTGGCTATGTTCAGAAAACTTTTGCTGGGTAAATGGATATTTGTAAGATAAAGGGATCAGTAAAAAAAAAAGTCTTTGTTTTTCAGAAACAGCACTTTTGTTCATGGGCAGTTACTGACATTGTGACCAGAATTTGGGTTTAACTGCAATACCCAGCACATCCTACAGACACGAGTGGCACTGTTTCTAAAATATAAAAATAGACTTCCCTTTCTCATCCCCAACAATAATTCTTTTCTGTTTTATATGCATCAAAACACCAGTCAGAGTTTTTATTCTAGTCATAACTTCCTAAAATTCCAACACCATTTCCTCGCAGCCTCCCTCTTACGGGGTCCTAAGTTTCATCCAGTGAGAACCGGTTAATTACAAAGCAGGTTTTATAATTATGAAGGGACATATATCAAGAAGTAAAGACTCAGAAGATAAATACAGTATCAATTATAGCCTCGCAGGTGTGTCTTAAGGAGTGGATATAAAGGGAGAAGTGAGATGGCATGGTGCCAGCAGACCTTATGGTTTGGTAGTAATTAGTAAGTAGTGCAGGTGTCCATTATGAATTACCGACAATAAATCTCGGATTCTGCTTTAAATATTGCTTTTGTTTCCCAAGTTCCATGCCTCCAGGAGGAAGAAAGCAACTGACTGAAAGATTAATTACTGCAACAGTTTACTCCCTGCTAGATAAAATCTCAGCCATTTCTCTGTAGATCAGACTTATAATTTTATGTGGATCCTCAAATACATGTGAAACTAACAAGCTCATCCTTTAGGGGACTGATGCGTTGTGCTGAATCTTGATTCCAATCTTGCCAAGGATTGCACCTTTGTAGGAATATATCATCAGCATCAACAAATTGCTCTCCTCTGTCATAACATAGTTAAGTCTATCATGTTGTTGGCAGCAATTAGCTGTGATCTCCTGGAAGGAAATAAAATACTTACAGTGGAAGATGAACATATTAATATTATTTTACAGATTACATTGTATATAGTGTAGGCTATGTGATGTCATACATAGAATGTAATTATATAGCGAGCACAACTATACATCAAATATTGTTTTGAAAATAAATAAAAAATGTTTAACCCCTTAACGACCCAGGGTTTAATAGTACGTCCTGAGTCGCATGACGATGTATGGAGAGCGCTCAGGAGCTGAGCGCTCTCCATACACCGCGGGTGCCGGCTGTATAATACAGCCAGGACCCGCAGCTAACAGCAGCGATCGGTGTCTGCACCGATCGCGGCTGTTAACCCTGTAGATGCCGCGGTCAAACGCGCCATGGGCGCCGCCATTTTTACCTCATCTCCGCCCTCCAGAACGTCATCGGAGGGCGGTGCTTGGTTGCCATGACAGCCGGGAGCCTATTGAAGGCTCCCAGCCCTGTCATTACAGTATAGCCAGAGGCATCGTCTAATAGCAGTAACGGCATTTTGCTATTCACTGCAATACAGTAGTATCGCAGTGAATAGTATGAGCGATCAGACTCCCTAGGTTTCAAGGTCCCTAGGGAG
The DNA here is from genome assembly GCA_947044405.1 of Leptodactylus fallax. Lineage (NCBI taxonomy): Eukaryota > Metazoa > Chordata > Amphibia > Anura > Leptodactylidae > Leptodactylus > Leptodactylus fallax. Next base: position 1,502,159 of record CAMRHE010000038.1, on the reverse strand, counting down.
TCTGATCATACAAGTAAAAGTAGAAAAAAAAAAGTTTTTAAAAGTATGTAAAAATAAAAAAAAAACACAAAAGTTCAAATCATCCCCCTTTCCCTAGATCAGATATAAAAGTAAATAAACAAAAGTAAGCATAAACACTTTAGGTATCCCCGCGCTCCAAAATGCCCGAACTATTAAAATATTAAAATATTTATCCCATACGGTGAACGGCGTAGCGGGGAAAAAAAATCAAAATGGCCAAATAGCGTTTTTTTCAACACTTTGTCTCCTATAAAAAATTGAATAAAAAGTGATCAAACCATCAGATCTTTCCCCAAGTGGTATCAATAAAAACGTCATGTTGTCCCGCATAAAAAGACGCCTTACCCAGCTCCATACATGTAAATATGAAAAAGTTACAGGTGACACAATATGGCGACGCAAAATATTTTTTCTATTTAGCAAAGTTTTTAATTTTTTAAAAGGTATCAAAACATTACAAATACTATATAAATTTGGTATCGCCATGTTCGTACTGACCCGCAGAATACAGGTAACATGTCATTTTTATCACACAGTGAATGGTGTAAAAATTAAACCCATATGAATTTGGCGCAAATGCCAATCCGCATAGCACTAGGAACTAACTACCTGTGAAACCGAGAGAATAAGGAGGCGGCGGAGCAACCTAGGTGCTGGTTCCGATCACGGGATCAAGGTGTGGTACCCCTAAGTACAGTATCTAAAAATGCCCAGTGGAAGTAAGTCAAAAAGACTCCCTGGAGAACCCCTTTAACTAAAATTCTAATAGGGATACACAGTAGAATTTCCACCTTGATTTGCGCATGAAAAATCAGCATATTATAGCACCTTAAAACTCAATGATATTTTAAGAATTCTGTAAAAATAAATTGCAGTGGAAACTGACCTGCGGTGTGGCTGTTAAATCTGTAGCATGCCAATTTATACTGCAGATTTTCACCATGGATTTCATCCTTTGCAATGCATTAGGTGAATTCCAGTACAAATCCATAGCACAATAGGAAGCAAATCCACATACAGATTTTGTTATAGATTTATTGCGGTTTTTGATGCCTATTTACATTGGAAAATCTGTACATGTGCATGTGTCCTTGATCGGTGTGGTGTGAACAGATTAATTTGGTAGGAAAATTTTGTGTTCATTTGTTTATAAAATTGATGTGGCAGGAGTGGACAAATGCCCATCCTCTTTACTTAGTAAGATATAGGCAGCGATGAAGCTAATATTCCATTTATAGCACATTATACACATACGGTACATTATATATATGTGCGTGTATCTATTTATATTATTCGCTACTTACTACAGTGCATTTATTTTTTATCGCGCATGAGTAGAAGGGGTTACTGTGTATGAACTAATTGAAGGTACTTTTTTTTTTTTTTACCATAGATGTACCTTATTCTTAGCCTCTCCATCTGCTCCTTTTTGACACCCCTGTCATTAACTGTCATTTCCCTTTAAATATACAGCAAAGCTGAAAGGGCAACTCCACAGCACATCATTTCGGATTAGGGGCACTTCCATTGAGCTCAGCGCTGTTTAGGTGTCAAAAAGAAGTCTCTGACCTCTCCCGCACCACACTGCCTCAGGGCCTTAATTAGTACTGACTCCAGCCATTACTGTAGAAAGGACAAAGGCGGACACATCATTTTTCTACTTAGGAAGTTAGTATCTGACCTAATAACTTGTCCAGGCTGGCAAGACTGTGTAATAGCCACACAACAGCAGTGCGAATTATCTTTCACATCCTAACCCTTCCTGCACCTCAATTCACCAGCCACTAGAAAGGACATTTGTGTGAACAAATAGCAATGTATTATCCAGAATATTTATAATGCTTATGAAAGGGCAGGATGATGGTATACAAAAATATGTTGCTACTTGTTTTATATGGCAACAAAAAGTGTGTTTATTGAAATTCAAGGATATGCTCAGCAACTGGGGATGACAAACAAGGGCATCATTACTGTTAGTTACCCTAAGAACAAGTATGGGCAGCTGGGGCATAGCTTGAGGGGGTGCAGAGTGTGCAGTTGCACTTGAGTTCAGGAGCCTTGGGGAGCCCATAAGATGTATTTCCCCAATATGATGAGACCAGTACTATTAAGGTTATATTATAGTTGAAGGGCATGGTACAAATTGTGTATTGGGTCCAGGAACTTCATGTTACACCTCTGATGTATAGGTTTGAAGCAAACACGTAGGTAGTTGTCAACATATGACACCATTAGTCCATTGAAGCCAGTGATCCTATAGATGCACCAGTATACTCAAATAACCTATGGCAAGATGTGAGATTCCCCTCAGATGACCCAATCACTCAGCTGCCAAATCCCAAAAGAGGTGATGACATCCATGTAACAAATGTTTGTCCCTTTGATTTGGCAGTCTACTCATATCCAATAATTTACCTTCTTTTGTTTTTTACTATGCATTAAGCACTTGTCTAAAGACAATGTTAATACAGTAAAACCTTGTTGAGATGGCCACCAAAAATTGGAGTGTTCTTCTAAAAGGGTTGTTTATGTGATAATTATGCATAATATATGGTGGAACTAAAAATCTATCAAAGGAAATATGGTCTTGATAAAGAGGTGTTTTTTTGGGGAGACTCCCCTTTATATGATGTGTAACAGTATCGAGCAACTCATCTTCTGCCCGTATCTTCTTATATCTCGGTTCTTCGGGTGAAACGGTTAAAGAAAAAGTTCTAATTAAAGGAAGCAGAATCCAGCCTTGGCGAGGGCCTAAATTGACAGGAAAACAGCTCCTGGTGTTCGGCATATTCTCCTATCCTTTCCACTTGCTCGAATCACCTTGTTCCTGTGAACATGGTATGGAATTGATAGCCTTTATTGATTGCTTGTAGCATTACCTAATCTTCACTAAATGTAGGAAGCTTTTCAGATTTAGAAAGGTGGCAGAAAATGTCCAGTAATGATGCTGCAGGGAATTCAGGCTCAATACTGCGGTCAGTATCAAAGTGATGGAGCTGTAAGAGGTATTTTATTATAAGCCAGTTGGTTTTACTAAATGTTCAGACTGCTGCAATTTGCAGAGATTTCTGTGCTCTTAGTATATTTCCACGCCATCATCTGCATGTCCATTTAACTATATCTGCCTGTATCTGAATAACAGATCCATGGCTGGCAGTTTAAGATGACGGGAGTGGAACGGCGGTGGCGAAGACAAGAGGAGATTGCTTTAGGAATTCAATAGAATCTAGGGGGGCAAGGAATCATTACTAAAACAGATATAAACGTGACCTTCAGTGTGGTTCAGTAATTATCCTGGGCCACGCTGTGGTGCTTGTACCGTGATTTTCCTCCCCTCATTGTTTTCATTTTATCTGGGTACTTCACTGGTGCGTAATTGCTGAAGGGAAGCCATTATGCAAGGAGAGCATTCAGCTTTGCAAGCGAATTTGCTTGTAGCTATTGCCACATTTGAACCTCACTAATGTATGTAAATTAAAAACCCCGGTATTCGTATCGCTCCTGTTTGAAATAAAAACAGAATCTGATCATTACAATCTGCAAGCCGGGTATTATCACTGGCCTAGTGAGCCGCTGATGATAAATTGTACTGAATAACTGGTGGATGGAATATTTTATCTCGGTCCTCTATCACACAGCACTGCATAAAGTAAGGATGATTCATCAAGCATGAGGGCTGCTGGTTTATGAAATTCATTGCTCAGGGCAAGTGTGTTTTTTAAAATTCAAAAGACAAAGCAACTCACAAGGGTTATTTAGTAATCAGTGTGAATTACTTCTAGGTATAAAACCCGGCTCCCAAAAAAAAAAAAAAAAAAAACGCCGTCTAAGAAGCCATGTTGCTGCAGGTGTCATAATTTAACTTCATCACATCTATGGCCGTGCCCCCCTTCCTCCCTCCTCCTTCTCATATTCTCCCTTTTTTTCCTGTTTTGAAGCCTCGGATTTTATTCTGAAGTGCAGCTGGATAATCATTTGTAACAGAATAATTATATCAACCGAGAACAGATTATATGTTCGGTAGATGAATTTACATGATGCTTTTATCACTGCTTACTGCACCCAAGGCTACTGTGGTCATTTGGTAAATTTAGAAAAAAAAAATCCAAAAACTGGCGTTGAAAGCTACAGTAATGCAATAAAAAGCCATCTTTTCTTTTATAACTACAATAAGAATGTCTCATTTTTTTTTCTTTGTGTATTGATGTCCCAAGGCTATGTTCCAAATGAAAAGATAATAACTTATGAAGAAGTGTCAAAAACTAATTAAGTTTTGTAACTTGTTTTTTCCTCACATGAAGTATATTTTTCATCACACTGTCCAGTCACATGCTGGGATTCTTGCTAACATTATCACATGCCAGTCACACCATGTCTCAGTGGTACGTCTCCTCCTGTCATTATTTTCAGCATCAATTAATTTTCCCCTGACCTCGCCTCTAGAAAAATATAGCAGGGAATTATCAGTGCATGTTTTACGCAGTCCATTTCTGAAGGCACTAGACCAGTGTGTGATCAAAAATGGAGTGGGCCTAGCAGTATATTTTCTCACCTGTGCAGTTGCCTAGCAGCAAGAATTAAGAATTTTCACCAAGACTTAGACATGTAACAAGAAAAGCCAGGATGACCCAGGAGAAGGATGTGCAACTTTTTTTTGTCACATCATATCAAAAATACAAAGGGGGTCCAAATAGAAAAAAAAATGAAATATGATCAAGATAATCTCAGGGGGTCCTTGCATATGAGCAAGCTTGTCATGTACCAATGCTGTATTTTCTGCTTCTTTTTTTAAGAAAAATTAACCGTTTATGGATCACGGCTTTATTAATAAAAAAAAAAAAATAATAAAGGGACTGTATGTAAATAATGATGGTGCCGTGACACATATGGCGATTATCATTATACAGTTTATCATATCAAGGCCTTCTCCATAGATATAACATAGGTCATGTCATATATTAAAAAAAAGCTACGTGTGCAAGGATATCCAATCAAGAAGAAGTCTTTACTACAGTGATGAAGCCAGCAGACATACTGTAATACCATGCAAATGCAGCCTTAAGGTGCCCATACACATAAGATAGTTGTCTGTTCATGCTGAAATTGCTGTTTTGGCTGACTTTGTTCTTGCATAAAAGTGACCCTTAATGCTCATGTGGGATATTAGGTGGAGACACATATAGTACCTTTAGGCTACATTTACGCAGCGGCCGTGAAAATCATGTGAATGGTCTGTATTTTTCATGGCCATTTTGTATCCATGGGGCATCTGTTTTCTCAGATCTCTCATGGACTTCAGTCGCACATTTTTTTGCACATCAGTGTTTTTGCTCAAAAAAAAAAAGCAACTTTTTTACTTCCGTACCATTTCCTTGAAAAGGGGGGCGAAAATGGCAGTCCCACCAGATTTATCATCATTTATGCCAGAAATTATGAACTGGCGTAGATTTCCTCTACAGGCATGGCCCAGTGGAGGGTGTGCTTCATTTATGAGGCGTGTACCTTGTTATAAATGAGGCGCACCATCTGACAATTCGGGGGTTATGAAGACTGGTGTTAATAATGCCAGCCTTCATAAATCTGCTCCTTTGAAAACAATGTGTTCTAAAAACGCCTATGTGATGGTCGTAACAACAATGGCCATCACACAGCCATTTTTGATGTTTGTCTGAATAAGGCCTTAGGCTACTACATCCAACTATAGAGTACATCCAGAACTTCTTTAAGTATGAGGTAGTTTACTAGCTGTGTCAGAGTGGCCCACCAGAGTACTAGAGGATCCTTCGGTGAGCACATTCTGTAACACAATAATGATCCAGTAAAAGAAATCCAGATTTGAAGGGTACTATGGTCTGTTTCCTAGAGGTTGTTGGAGGGTGAACCCCCAGAATCATTTTATCTAGTGGACCCAAGGAAACTCAATTGAACACTGTTACCAAAGATATATTATAGGATAGGGAGAAAGGTTAAGTCAAGTAAACCTAAAGGACACTAAAAGTCTTTTCACTCCTCACCGCATTGCTATCTTAAAACAGACTCTATCTAATCTAAGTAGCTCACATCCATCACATACCCAAAAGCCAAGGAGAATAATTTTCATTCTGGCCTAGAGGGTGGAGACATGTAAATTGTTATTATCACATATCAACGCCTGTCTTGCATTACTAAAAAGCAGAAAGAAGACACCGAGTGAAACGTATATTACATTTGACATGAAGCATTCATCCATAGAAGAAAGAGGACCGTATCTGCGAAGACACAGAGCTCCGCAGCTAGGCCCAAACGCTTAATGACAGATTTGCACAAACTGTTTTGTCAGGGCGCCACATGGCACTGGGTGGCAAGAACGACATGCACCCTTGTAAGAAAACGAATGCCCTGCTTGATGAAAGAAAACAGATAATTTACGTATACCCTGAAGAGTTAACAGCTCGCCAGCCATTCCTGTGGGTCAAGTGCCGCATTTGCATATTGATGGGATGTTATCAAGTAATTAATGCACCAGTCAGGATTTATTACCTCAGGAGTGAACTGAAAGGTTCATTACAAAATCGGTTTCACTTGAAGATAGGCATTTCCTCAGAGTTAGCTTTTGACATGTTGTTCCTTGCCTTCTCTGCCTATGGCAGCAATGGTAGAAGGCCAGTGAGGTGAAATTCATTGCTTAATAAGGGCATTCACTTTGGGTATTCTTGTGATAATAAATGTATACATCAAGGCCGCACTGCCTTGTCAGTTTAATTGCTTCTTGTGCTCCTTAACAAGCCAATCTTAATCAGTCTGGATCATGTTATGAATAATTTAGGGATCTGCAGACTTCACGCTTAATAAGATGTACTAGATTATAAAACTTAAGTGCACTGTTTATAGAAAGCATGCAAAACACTTTAAGTTTTTCATTAGCTTCAGCAAAAAAAAAAAAGCATTGAGTTAGTCTAACGTTTTCAGCTTGTGAGTAACAGCTGTGTTTTCTGATGCCCTATCCCCCCCTCCTCATCACTTTTGTTGAAGGCCATAGCTCGCCCTCTCTATCCCTTTAAGCCCCTGCGAGACATAATGGGGAATTTGAGCAGGCTATGAGATTAAAGCTCAAAATCGATGGCCAACCAGCAATTGTCATTTGGAAAACATTCTTTTATCTTTTTAAATGTAAAACATCTTATTTCAAATGTTCGGTAAAAGGGGTGGTGGTGGTGGGGGGGCAGAAATACCTCTTATATGCCATTAACATGCATAGATGTTTTAAACTAATTGCCAAAATTGACCAGAAAGAGGAGATGGTACGCTGCAGTCACCATTGCAGCTGTATAATCAGGCCTTGGATGGTGGTTGTCCATAATCCGACAATTTATGGGAGAAAATAAGATTATTCCTCGGAGAATTGGAAATACAAAGTATAATACTGTGAGATATTCAGCCCTCCAGAGCTCCTTCTATTCTTTTGATTTCTAATGAGCATTCCTTGCTTAATAAGAGGTATTTAGAGTTGTCAATTAAAGGAACTCTTTGGAGCTAATGCCGTCTGGCTCAAAATGGCCGACCACACAGGGAACAAAAAAAAAAAAAAATTCACCTTGACTTAAATAGGAGTTTTCTGTGATTGTCCCTTTTCGGAGCACATTGAATTACCCCTTTTGGTTTTCATCCTGCTCCAGCACTTGCAGACCATAAGTCATCTGCTGCACAATGTATCATTCAGTTTATGACATCCAATAAAGGCCTACTGCAAGCATTAGTACCAGGTGCCTCAGTAATTTTCCTTTCGGCTTAAAACCTCTTGTTCTCCTGCAAAGCGAAATGAAAGGAATTTCATTACAACTATTTTTTTTTTTTGCAGTCCTCTACACAGTACAATCAAGTATTACAATGTCATTGGGGATAATTATGAGCAATAACTGTGTTTACACATAAACAAAGTATCTACCAAACACTGTATAGTACATCACAAGGCTCCGTAATTAGGAGGAGATGTTTGTGGTTTGGAGCAGTTAGTGAATTTATATAATAGAAGACTAACAAAAAACATTGTGAATAATGGCTTCCATTTTGCACATGGAAGGCAAACATATACTGTACAAAGGAATAGATTGTGATATCATGATGCATTATCTGTGCTTTTCCAATGAAGCTGAAGATCAGCCCAATCCGTTATTTTAACTCTTAGAGTTGACACAAGAAAAAGATAAATAACATATACACATCTTTCTGTATATACAAATAATGATAAATCAAAATTATTATGTTATATACGTACAGACGTTTGGGCCCCCCCCCCGGTCTTTCATGACTATTGTGATCCCGGGCCAACTGCTCGCATGTGGAACAACAAGTGTGAAACAACTGAATATGTCTTATATTCTAGGTTCTTCAAAGTGCCACCTTTTGCTTTGTTCTGCTTGCCACTCTTGGCATTCTCTTGATGAGCTTCAGGGTGTCCCTGATGGTCTTCCAACAGTCTTGAGGGTTCCCAGAGTGCTTAGCACTTGTTGGCACTTTTGCCTTCCTCTGCGGTCCAGCTCACCCCAAACCATCTCGTTGGGTTCAGGTCTGGTGCTGTGGGGCCAGGTCATCTGGCGTAGCACCCCATCACTCTCCTTCTTGATCAAATAGCCCTTACACAGTCTGCAGGTGTGTTTGGGGTCATTGTCCTATTGAAAAATAAATGATGGTTCAACTAAACGCAAACCGGTGGTGCTGCCGCTGCAGATGCTGTGGTAACCATGCTGGTTCAGTATTCCTTCAATTTTGAATAAACCCCCAACAGTGTCACCAGCAAAGCACCCCCACACCATCACATCTCCTCCTCCAGCTTCCGGTCGGAACCAGGCATGTGGAGTCCATTCGTTCACCTTTTCTGCGTCGCACAAGCACGTTGGTAGGAACCAAAGATCTCAAATTTGGACTCATCAGACCAAAGCACAGATTTCCACAGGTCTAATGTCCATTCCTTGTGTTCTTTAGCCCAACGGTCTCTTCTGCTTGTTGCCTGTCCTTAGCGTGGTTTCCTAGCAGCTATTTTACCATGAGGCCTGCTGCACACAGTCTCCTCTTAACAGTTGTTGTAGAGATGTGTCTGCTGCTAGACTCTGTGTGGCATTGCCTGGTCTCTAATCTGGCTGCTGTTAACCTGCGATTTCTGAGGCTGGTGACTCGGATGAACTTATCCTCCGCAGCGGGTGACTCTTGGTCTTCCTTTCCTGGGGTGGTCCGCATGTGAGCCAGTTTCTTTGTAGCACTTGTGGTTTTGGCCATTACACTTGGGGACACTTTCAAGTTTTCCCAATTTTTCGGACTGACTGACCTTCATTTCTTAAGTAATGATGGCCACTCGTTTTTCTTTACTTAGCTGCTTTTTCTTGCCATAATACAAATTCTAACACTCCATTCAGTAGGACTATCAGCTGTGTATCCACCTGACTTCTGAACAACACAACTGATGGTCCCAACCCCATTTATAAGGCAAGAAATCCCACTTATTAAACCTGACAGGGCACACCTGTGAAGTGAAAACCATTTCAGGTGACTACCTCTTGAGACTCATCAAGAGAATGCCAAGGTGTGCAAAGCAAAGGTGGCTACTTTGAAGAACCTAGAATATAAGACATATTTTCAGTTGTTTCACACTTTTTGTTAAGTATATAATTTCACATGTGTTAATTCATAGTTTTGATGCCTTCAGTGTGAATCTACCATTTTTATAGTCATGAAAATACAGAAAACTCTTGGAATGAGAAGGTGTGTCCAAACTTTTGGTCTGTACTGTATATATATAGATATATATATATCTATATATATATATATATGTTAAGTTTTATAACACGAGTGACCATGTGGGCATTGTGGACACACCGACTACATCCATCTGAAATCATTTAGGTTTTTACATGAAGCACCAAATAAAAAGAAAAAAAAAATAGAAAAAAATTCAGAAACAATAGTAACACTATGTGCACATCTGCATCAGTCTGTCCGTTCTTCTCATCCTGTTGGAGTAACAGAAGAACAGAAAAACAGTCCATCTAATGATGGACAACAATGGATCCCGAGAGATCAAAAAAAGTTGGTCTCACAGGACAGACTCCAACGCAGATGTGAACGTAGCCTAACCTACTTTTAAAGTGCACAAATACCTTCAATAAATATTGGTCAAACACTCAAACAGCCAAAAGCTATTCTTTCCAATTCCCCCATATGCTGAGCTTGACCAAACATACTTGTGTTATCATTAGGGAGAGGAGAGTGGGCCCATTCCAGACAATTCTGGCATTGCAAACAAAACAATCGGGCATTGAAATTCAACATGTCCAATCCTTCCTGTCCCCGACATCAGTTATTGGGAGAGAGTCAGGTGGCCACTGCAAATATAAGATAGCTGTCTGGTCCTCAATTTTTTTTATTTATGGGGGCCTTAAGTATAAGATCATGCTGTATGAAATCATAATGCAGAGGAACCAATTGCATGTGAACCATGAAGGGTCTTATGTCCCAAACAAGGAGACTAATACTATAAATGAAGCATGATAGTTTGCTGGTCCTGGTACCAACTATACATTGGAAGCTCCATGAGAGGCCTCTGAGTGTAACCCTATATGATTTACCACTAGAACATGACACATTTTATGTTGTAGATATTACGAATACATCTCAAACCACTTAATTGTATAGCTTTGAAGATTTACTAACATGTGGCATACCACTTCTTTGTTATTGCTTGGCTTCCCCCTACAATCTTTAGGTAAAGTCAGCCGTGCCTCGATGCGTTTTCGCCTCAGACCGTATTAAAAAAATATGAAATATTCAGTTGAAAAGGCAAGATATCAGTAAATGTAAGACAACTTCAATCCTATTTTACAAGATCTGGCTGGACCATCATATCCCTTTGTTCTTGTGCAGGTTAATAGAGATTGAAGAGATGGGCAGAGGAAAAGAAGTGCAATTTTCTGCTATTTAAGCTTGGCGAAATGGTACTCTTCAGGAAGCAGAAAAAAAAAGGAAAAGAAAAAGTATGAAAGCGTAATAGGCATTTTAAAAGTAGAAGTCCATATAGCTGCTTGAGGGAGTCTCAGATTTAGGCATGCATAGAATGGCGAATGAGATAATCAGCATTGTGAAATTGAGACCTGTCTGCTGCCTGGCGTGCTTCTTCCTTTTTTCAACGGAGTGATTTGTAACACTCATCTTCAGGCAAGGCAGCCTTCAAGATTATCCAGGACTGTCAATCGTAATTGCCAAAGTATTTTATTACCTACAGAAAATCAAAGGAATTTTATAACCAACAGTTATCAAGTTTCAATACAGAGGTATAAGGAGAGCGATTTTAGTTGGGATACGGGCTTGTTGTGCTTGCTTTAATGTTCTCGAGACCATTCCACGGTAGCCGTCTATTGTTCTAGACTCAAACACAAACAGATACATATCCATTTGTCATCTATTACTATGTTTATTGCTGACTGTTGCTGTTTTTTAATTACTGGGAATCCATATGCCATAGTTTATTAACCAAAATTAGGGTTCTACCATCTCCTAGGTCCAGCTTTGAAGATATATAACCACACAAAGGATAAATATATGAACATTTCCATAGAGCAGAATGATAAATCAAGGGTTTTTGTGGTTTGTTTTACTGTTGTTGTGTTTAGCTGCCTGTATCCCACATTGAAATGAAGCATCATGTGAAGCGTTTCTTAAAGATTCCCTGCTGCAGATCACGGCTTTATATTTATCAAAGACAAATTCCCTGTTGTTTTTAATAAGATTTTCTTATTTAATACGTGAGATTCTCCTGGTACACGAGTGTTGCAACATGCAACTTTGATGAACGACCTTCATGCACAACTGCAGAGAATGAACAGCTTTTGTTTTTACTAGTTTTTTTCATTAAGTAAATATAAAGGCTTCATAATCCTGTAATTCACAGTTACTAGAATGTGTCTAAGGCCGGGGCCCCACGTTGCGAAAACGCTGTGTTTTACAGTACCTGCAAAGTGGATGGAACTCTGGACAATCCTGTCCATGCATTGCAGAAAAATATACGTTTTTGTAAATCGCAGCATGTCAATTATATCTACGGAAACACTGGCATTTTCCGTATAGGTATAATAGGGACAGAAAGTCCGCAGAGGAAAACTCTGTGGAATTTCTGTGAAAAGCGTTTCCACAATGCGTTTCCACAGCATTTTTTTCTGCAGCACTTTTTGGCTGCGGCCTCCTACGTGGGGCCTTAGCTTAAGAATGGTTTACCTTCCTCTCCTCTTTCAGAACACACGCACACTCAGCAGAGGCAAGTGTGTATGTGTACTAAAGGGTCAAGAGCAATAGCAATAGCTACATGATAATTGCATCAGACTAATTCAGAGTGATGCTGTGGTTGTGAACTCCAACCATCCACTAGTCCTTCATACATTCTGTATATCATGACAAGGAAAACCTCCCATGATTCTATTCAGATATATAATAAAAAAGAATACATATAGAAATTAAAAAAATATCTATTTAAAAAAAAAAATATATATATATATATATATATATATATATATATATATATATATATATAAAGCTTACTATAGAAAAAGATAGCAACAGCTCCACCACCATGTCCAGAAAAGCAAATAAAATTGTGGTTCAATACTGGTTTCAGAAGAACTTTAAAAATGTAAAATTCTGCCAAAATACAGTCACATGACCGTACATATATATTTCACAAGGGACAGAGTTCTTTATATAGTAAACCTGTAAGCTTGTCTCTGACCAAAGCAAGTGCTCACCTTTTCAGCTGTGTTATGACAGGCTATCATTTATGTCATACCAGAAGTGGGTATGCTAGCTGACATCTAAGAATCTGACCTTGTAGCTTTGTCACAGCAAAACCGATACATACATGCTCCTTGGATACAAAAAGAAATTAGCTAATGGCATTTCTTGAATTTTTGAGCTCTTTTAATATTAGTTTGTTTAACCAGCCCACTGTTGGGTGTCAGATTTAGTCTTGGTAGCAATAGAGGTTGTCGTTGAATTACACAGCTGTGTTTGTACAGAGCTGTACCTGATTCCTGGCTCCTGTAGTGTGAGCAGTGGTAAGCGAACTGTTTCTGTGTTATTCACTCACTCTGTCAGATCGAAACACAGCTCAATAGCATTAAACTAGCTCCCATTTGAAAGATTTGTCTTACAAAACCCTGAAAACTGCTCTGAACATGCATACATTGATTTTGTTGATGGAATCTCCGGGGCTTTGATGAAAAACCAGGTGAAGAAGGTTTACCTCTGCAATACCTAAAGAAAAAAGGAAGATTAAGGAATCCCTTTTTGTAAACTGCATCCAGCTTTAGGTAAACACTGAAAATATTAGAATGCAAAGCAATGCCGGTGCAGTACTGGAAGGCTAGAGCGGTTCTGCTGGCCATTCCTCAGCACAAACACATATATAAAATATTATTTCGGTATAAAAGGAAATATCTGCTAGAAATACCAATAACATCAAAAATTCTAAATCACTGAATGAGTGCAAATTTAGATGACCTCCAGTGGTTTCTAGTGGGAAGTAATTTGTTCCAAAGTCATCTGCAAATAGAGTGGTCTTCTGCTAGACCTTGAAAGCTCAGAACCTCCTTAACTACCATTCTCTAAAGAGTAGGTTCTCAACCTGTCATGTGGGTAACCCAAGGGGTACACTTTTAGTCACTAGGGGGTTCTTACACATGATGAATGTGATCAAAACTCTAGGGTCCCATGGCTCTAATTTATTTAAGTAGCTGGATATAGAAACTTCAAGAAACACTACTCTAGTATGCTGGTGTACCAGTCTGACCTTGCTGAAACCAACTCCAGGAACATTTGTAAGGCCATGTTGGAATATAACTAGTATGGATAATTACCTGTATTAAACACCTTGTCATAAAAAATAACACAAGCACTATTGATATAATCTGGGTTCTGTGGTACAACAAAGCCACTTTTGCACTGCATAGTCCCAAATAAGCTCAGTTTGCTTCATCTTGACTTGACTCGGTTTGGGTTCATGTAGCTGATCAACTTCTTTTCCACTGCATGGTACCAGATCACTTCAGCTTTCCTTGGACCACTTTTGTCATTTCTCGACTGTAAAAGAGTACTGAAAAGTTCCTGGTACTGGGTATTTTTTTAGTCCCTGCTTTAGGCCAGGTATTAAGAGTGCCAAAAGTCACATGTCGAAGAACTGTTCAGCTGATTGGCCATCACTTAGACAACAAGATACATGAAGGTACTTGAACCTGCAGTGGAAATCAAATTACATCATATCAAACTGAGTCAAGATGAGCCAAACCAAGTCAGGGTGGGTTCACACCTGCGCTTGGTGTCCGTCCGTCGCCAATCCAGTGAAAATCTCGGCAAACTGGATTGGCGTCGGATACAGACCGGTCAGCGGCGCATTGGTTAAAAACCCATTCATTTGAATGGGTTTTTAAAGCAGTGCGTGGGTGTGCGCTTACACCCTCTGCGCTGCCAATCCTTTTTTTTTCGTCGGACACGAAGTCCTGCATGTCCGACTTTGTTTCCGACAAAAAAAAAAAGGATTGGCAGCGCACACCCACGCACTGCTTTAAAAACCCATTCAAATGAATGGGTTTTTAACCAATGCGCCGCTGACCGGTCTGTATCCGACGCCAATCCAGTTCGCCGAGATTTTCACTGGATTGGCGACGGACGGACACCAAGCGCAGGTGTGAACCCACCCTCAATTCCATACTACGCAGTCAAAAAGTGGCTGGTCCCACAGAAATTGGTGGGTTTGGCCAATATTAATAAAACATCTAAAAAGTAGTCTTTAATATACCAGTTAGACTATCTACATCTAGGTCTAATAGCAAGTCATTAGTCACATTAGTCAACTGTGTTAGTAACCTGAAGAAGGTGCTTATAGTATTTTTTATATGTTTATATTAATGATATCCTGGTATTCCCAAATAGACTGTGTTGTAAAAAAAATAGCTTGTACTCAATCACTGCTTTATTACCAAGTAACCTATGAAGCAACATACAAAGATAGGCTTTAATTAACGTTGTTGGGTCTGTCCAAAATAGAATCTGTCTTCACCTTTTTGATGTGATAAAGAAGCGTTAAATCAAAGTCTTTTTTTTTCCTGGCACCTTAGGAATCAATTCTGCTTAAGTCAGTTGTTACTAATTCCGAGTGTCTACAACATGGTACATACATTTATCTGCATATCATAGAGGACTGTGAAAGTCATCCCATGCCACCTGCTAACACCTAATTAGTGTAATCATCTAATTTCAAGTTGGAAATAATGGCATCACACATCTTTTGTAATTGCAACATTCTTAATATATTCCAAGTGATGCTGCACTTGATGAGTGGGATTTTGTTGGGGGAGGGGGGATGTCTTGCTGAGCCTATATACAAGATGGTGCCTAGCCAAGGGTTTAACCCTTTTATCACCACATCACCATCTTGTTACCTTTTGATTGCTTCTGTACATAATACATCCATTATTTACCCTATACATATGATATGTTATTTTTCACAGAATTCATTATGTATTGAATGGCCCATTTTTTTTTTTTTTTTTTTTGCCTTTCCATTAACAATTCTTTATCGAGAACATTTTTTTTTCTTCAATTTTAATTATAAAGCAAACACCCGGTTATTATTATCTATCAAATACACCATTTAAAGTTAATTGCTATTTCCATCTGATGCGGAGAGTTGCGCTCTGATCCGCAGCAAGTAATCTAAGGGTCCATCCGGAACTGAAGGGGTTAACTTAATTACACTGCTTGCATTTTCCTCACAAGAGCTGCATCATAGCAAATAAATAGGTAATGAATGGGTCATCTTAGGGCAACCTCATTTTACTGAGCAGACAGTTCTGGGCAATTTTTTTTTTTTCTCCTAATAATAAAAGTACAATGGGGAAGGCAAAAAGTATCAGACAGATATCCGAGCCTCCAGTTACTGTATAGTAAAGAGGGAAAAAAGTACATATCTGGTGAAAAGACTCTCCTATTTATGTCCTGTACTTATTTCTTGAAATTAGTTTTTGCTCCTGTGCTGTCTGACATTTCTAAAATCTAGACGCGCCGCATCTATCATTTTCTTCTCCTTGAAATTGCATTTTCTGCAAAAGAAATGAAAGAATTCATAGAGTAATATGTGATTGTGTCTCTCATACTTCATAATGGGTCATGAAAAAGTTGATTTCAGTTTTAATTTTTTTTAATATCACATTTTTAGTAATGTTATTATTGGTGTTTATGTTTTTAATTACACCAAGCAAAACCATGAAGCTTCTTCTTATCTGTTTTATTGTCTGCAAGTAAAGTATACACTGTGATCATCTTAGCAGAATTAGGTCAGGTTCATAAAAGGCTTTGAGATTTTTTTTTAGAATAGGTGCAGTTTTCCGTTAGCCGAATGTGAATTTTTGTGGGGTTTTTTTTTCAGAAAATTTATCATGTAAGTTTCTATCAATAAATCACCCAAGTAGATTTCAAAGTCACTTTCATGACTTTGCAGGCTCACTTAAAGAGGACCTGTCACCAGGTCTGAAAGGTCTTGTCACCCTGAGCCTTTTGGTGTTTTGTTTATCCAATTCCGTTCAGCCATTCCAAAGATATAAGCCCTCTTGGTGTTGATGCAAATTAGGGTCTACTAGTGGGCGGTAACACTGTGGTCTCTCTGTGTGGGTGTGGTCTCTGGGTGTAGTGTTGCCCACTTGGATAGTATACCTTAATTGGTATTAACAGTAAAAGGCCTTATATCTTTGCAATGGCTGAACGAATTTGGATAAGCAAAACGCCAAAATGCTCAGCCAGAATCCCATCCACCTTGCAGGTACCGTAAAATGTGGCGTTTTTTGCAGTGGCGTTTCTGCTGCAGCCAAAACGTTGTGTATTCACAACATGGGGCCCCGGCCTAATACTAATGGGCGCTCTATAGTCTGCTTAGGTATGTTAAAATATGGGTAATCTGTAGCCACAATATCTTCCTTATTGAACAGTTTATGGCCAGCTTTAGCTATCTTACTTAATATCTGAAGTTAAAAGGATTTTACAGGCTTTGATGTTGATAACTATTCCTTAGAATAGGCCATCAATATCAGATTGGTGGAAGGCCCAACTCCCAGAAACGCTATTGCTCAGCTTACTGACGGGGTCACAGCACACCAGGCACAATATTGGACATTCTGGACATTCTGTTCTGAGTATTGTAGCCTAGTCCCATTCACCTGAACAGACAGCAGCCGTACCAGGTTCAGCTGCTACAAAATATACAGCACTAGCTCTGGTAAACATTTAAAGGGAATTGGCACTCATCGAAGCACCGAGGCCCCCTTTAGCCATCTGTCAGACCATCATCAATCTGTTATCGATGGTCTTCCCTAAGAATAAGCTATCAGTATAAATGTCTCAAAAGACCCCTTTAAGGTGTCACTGAATTATAGTTCAATAAATTTTTATTAAGAGAATAGGGAAAATGGTACATTGAAATCCACAGTACACAGGCACAACACATCAAAACAGGTACAGCTCTGTATAGCATGTGTCAAAGTTCTCATTTCTGTTGTATGAAAATGTACATGTATATCCATATAAGCAACCAGAAACAAAAAGGGAATTGGGTAAGAAAGAAGACAGTGGGAAACAAAGAGGGGGGGAAGAGAGAATAAAAGGAAGGGAGGGTATAAGTACCCCAGGACTCTGGTTAACCAATGGTAAATTGGTGCATCTACAATCCGGTGCTCCTGTATCGACCCAATCAAATTGATGGATGAACAGAATATTATCCATATGGTCCATATATATGCTTCTGTTTTGTTATGATTCTATGCCAATTCGCATGATGGAGGGCACTAATCCATTGACATCTTCATACTCGAGGGGACGGCCTTGGAATAGGAAGTTGCATAGCCAGGATGTAGCATAGAATTACATGTGACATTGTCCTAAGCGCTTTGGGCTAAACATATACTCTGCATTTGCCGGTATCCATTATATGAGGTTATCTCCATGCTGTAATTTTCCATAAGCATTCCTTTATCTCACTTTATTGTAGTAGCAAAAAAAAACCCCCAGAAAGCAAGTTCAAGCCCAAAGAAGCTAACGGAGGCCCTGTGCAAATGACTGGATCGATGTGAAAGCAGCCGCTGCCGTTTAACGTGTATCAATAAATGTACCTTAGCTTTGTCCTGAATGGATAAGTGTCGCAGTTAAGAGTCCTATGGATCTCTTAATTGAAAGTTAATTTTAAATCAATAAGGACAGTCATTTAAATATTGATCATCCCTTTCTACTGAAATTGTTAACAGCTATTTTTTCTCTGCTTTTTGGGTGGCAAATTTGTTTAAATGCAATCAATACCCCACAATCAGTACATGCCACACAAAAATTGACACGTGGTCCCCAAATGCCTGCCAGGAATTGCCTTATCTCTGGACAGATATGTCAGTAGTCAGCCTGCAAATGCATCTCCTACAGTCTCAGGCCCGGTTATACCGTGCACGTATATTAGATGAATTGTAAGGAGTGATTTAATAAGAATACAAGCATTTATACTGTTCACACAGACTAACAAACAAAAGTGACTTCCATATTCCAAGATGGAATTAGATATATTCTATTCAGGCGAGGTATATGCACTGCTTACATCATTATGTATGCTTTTATATGCAGCCATCCATCTAACATGTTTTAGCTTTTAATGGAATTAGGCACTGGGTGCATACGCACAAGTTTATCCAGTTGTGGGTCACCAAGTAATTTTATTTATTTGGCTTCCCGTAGATATCATTTGTCTGCGAGGAGGGAAAAAAAGCTCTGCTTTGTTTCTCTTTCAATATGACAAAGAGGGCAGTTGAGTTAAAAGGATACAAATTTCATTTTATGAGAGTCATCATGATTAACCCAATAAAGTAAACTTGGCTACACGTGGCTTTCAACATAGCATCAAATGAGAGGAGGCTGCAGCTTGGATGTACTTCCTGCTTTCCTAGGCTCCTTGTAATGGCAGCTGGACAGAGGCTGACGTATTGCTGCTCTGCTATAGACACAAATGGATTGAAACCCCTTGTATTTTTACTTATTATAGTAGTGCAGACATATTCTGACATGCTGTACAGAAATTGTCATCGCTCCCTGCGCCCATCAGGGATCATAATCTAAATTCTAATACCTGGAGAAAACCCATACACAGTAAAGGCAGGTGTTTGGTAGCATTTGAACCCAGGACTCCAATTCTGCACAGCAATAATGCTAACCACTGAGCTACAGTGATCCTTAGGATAGGTATCAATTAAAGACCTGTGGGAGTCCAACACCTGGGACCCCTGTGGATCAGCTGTTTGAAGCAGCAGTGGAGCTCCTGTTTCACAGGCCATGTGATGTCATGTTCATCAGTCACATGACCTGATTGCAGGTTCGTCCCATTCAAGTAAATGGGCTGAGCTCCAACACCAAGCACAACCACTGTACAAATGAATGGTGCTTTGATTGGTAGGTACTGATGTGGCTGCAGCGTCTTCAAATAGCTGATCGGCCCCTGTCAGTTTATGTTGGACCCTTGTCAATTTTTAATTCATGGCCTACCTTAAGGCCGTGGCCCTATGAGGTGGAAACGCCGCTGGAAAAAACGCGACGTATTACGGTCCCTGCAAAGTGGATGGGATTCTAGCGAATCCTATCCACACATTGCAGACAAATACCCGCAGCGGATTTCCAAAATTGTTGTGTTTTTTGGAAATCCCAGCATGTCAATTATATCTACATAAATGCTGGCGGTTTCCCTATAGGTATAATTGAAATAGAAAGTCCGCAGAGGAAAACTCTATGAAAAGCGCTGCGGGAAGAACCACGATGCGTTTCTGCTACTTGGGGCCTTAGTTTAGGGATAGATTGCCAATTATTTAGCCCGGAAAACCCCCTTAAATCAATATCTGGTCCATTAAGTAGCCTTGAAGCAAAACCAGCCAGAATATGAGACTTTTTTAGCAGACTAAAATCCCTAGTTATGTTATAAGGCTCTTTAAAGTGCTGAATATTGACATATAGGTGGTTTTGGAGAGATAGTTGTCTACCTTCTGGTGGAGACGTAATTTGGCATACCTACAGGTAAAGTAGGTGACTGTCCAGAACATTTTCTACAACCAGATCACAACGCGCTTTACTCAGCAAGCTCTTAGCTTAATAGATATAAGACATTTTGACCAACAAGCAGGTTTTGTCCCTTGAAGATTTCACAGTTAAGAGTCATCAATAGCGTAACTAGTAATACTAATCTTCAAAGTCTCTTGCCACAACAGCTCTTTCACTGCTGGAGATAAGAGGTCAAAGGACAGTGTAGGCCTGTTAGGGTCACCAGCTGTAATTCTGGAATAGCTGCGGCCTCTCTGCTCTATGTGGTCAATGCAGAATTAGCTTTTCATTTGCATGCTATATATTATTCAGTAGAATTAGCAGTCAGGCCTGGCTAGAAGCATTAGGAGGGGCTCTAATTTTCTTCGGACATATACTTGCTGACTACCAAGACAAAGGACCTGCAGCGTGCTCATAATATGAAGGTTTCATGTGGCAAACAAGCAGCATTTCGCATTGGTTACACCATCATCTGCTTTCTTGTATTGACTGGAAAATACTTGTGCAATACTAGCATAAAATAAGGAAGGCTGCAGTTCTGCTGACAAGCTTCTGACCAGACT
Source organism: Leptodactylus fallax (assembly GCA_947044405.1). NCBI lineage: Eukaryota > Metazoa > Chordata > Amphibia > Anura > Leptodactylidae > Leptodactylus > Leptodactylus fallax. The sequence goes on along the minus strand of CAMRHE010000038.1, from coordinate 1,481,448 downwards.
CTAAAAATACCAGGGTAATTATGTTGCTTTTAAATAGCCATTGAATGTATAATCCTGTAATTACGGCTGTTTATGCCATTTGATCATCCTTGGCTTAAAATAATAAACAAAATGAATGTCCTCTTCTCCAGACGAACGGAGAGAACTGGGACCACAAAACCAAGCAATTTGCACTTTTTTGATGTTATTAAAACAAACTCTGTACGCCGCTGTACCACAAATCCTCTCCTCTTTAATCCTGCATTATTGTCCTCTTAATGTAGCATCTCAGAGCCCATTTCGTTCCATTTTCTGCGTTACAAAAAGCTATATCAAAAGAGAAGATTAAATAGAAAATGGCTGGGTGTCATTAGTTCATATGCATACGGGTGCAGCATGCCAAGGCGCCACGTCTAGGGTAGGTCCGAAGATGTGACTGATAGATCTTATTTGGCTGATAGAGTTGACCAAGGAAACAGAGCTACAGCTGGTTACTTCATTAGGTTCTCTCATTGATTGAACCCTGCTGAAGTGATGCAGCCGGCTTCTCTGATAACTGCTGGTAATAGTACAAAATGAATTCTTATCACAGAGATTGGAAAGGCCATTAACCCTGGCCTCCAGTGCTTTGCAGAGGTCATATACAGGAAGCCAAGCAGGCGAGTGGGAAAACTGGTTTCTGTCTAACTACAGGTCACATTGATAGGTGTGCAACTTTGTTTTTCTTTTACCTACCTCTATATAATATAATGCATGTATGTATTAATAATCCGCTGTCAGTATATAAAGAAAGATAAATGTGAAGCCAAGTCCCAATAACAGCTGACCTATAGGATTGTTGTCTATGTCAATGTACGACATGGATCTATCTGCCATGACCTAATGTATTCATCCAGGTCACTACCATTTACATTATATTCGGGAATGTTCCCTTTCATTAGCTGTCTTTAACCTGGACATACATAGAGCTAACGAACAGTGATTTATTTATAATGCATTTGACCAGAAGCACACAGCCTAATCCCTACTCTCACATCTGTGGACTTTCCCACATTTGTCATGTTAGTGTCACTTTAAGGAATGGAAAAAAAGTGTGTGAAAAAAGAAAATTGCTATGACAATGAAGACTTGTGTAAAATCTTATAAACATCCTATCCGGCTGCCCCTGAGCTGTGGGATTGTGATAGATGTGGGCATTACCAATTTATATGTGTCTTCATATAAAATAATGTGCATGATGTATATAATATATGACTTCATAACTTTACAAGGAAAATATAATGTCTTTGGATATTTTTATTCAGCGAGAAAATTATTATAAACTGATTACATTTTTTTTCTATGTATACATGGATGAGATTAGCGTCTGTGTATATATAAAGCATTAGAAGAAGAAGTGTAACTTGAATCTCCTGGGCCTCAATGTAAAATATGTAATGGGGCCCCCACTTACTACATACTATCTATAATATTGGTGTCTTCTTATATTGTAGAGAAAGACCTATAGCTCCAGGGTCCAATAATAATTGTTACCTCTGCACCCCTATAGCAATTCCCCTGATTAGAATTTTTATTATTGGGGCTTTAATATTGATGGTCTATCCTTTTATAAAGTTGGTCATCTATATCCCAGCACCACCACCGATCAGTTGATTGAAGAGGCCAGGGTGCTTGTTCCCTTCTTCATCTCAGATCTATATATTTTGTAGTTGCTATGTCTGGTATTCCAGCTCACTGCTGTTCAGTTCCTTCTAACTGAATAGGATTGAGTTGCAATACCAGAATCAGCCACTACGAAATGTATGGTACTGTGCCAAAAGTCAGACCCTTAGAGATCCTAGACATAGGCATTCTAGTCTTTGATCATGGCTGGCTTCAAAGCCACAGTCCAGACTGGCAAAACACCAAATGAACAGGGCTTGTGACCCGAGCCCAGCTTCCCTTGGACAGCTAAGCATAAGATAATAAGTTTGAGTCTAAACTGTGCTCTAGCTGGGGTCAACCCTTATTGGTATCCAAATTTTTAGCTACAAGAGTCCTTTTGAGTCTACGAAGACTCTTGCTAAGAAACAGCCATAATATCACATAATCTTTCCCCATCTTTCCGAGCATATTGAACTTTATATAGAACGGAAAAAAAATGAAGGTTTGGTTATTTTAGTAATTTGAAATAAATATAGTAATGTGTTATATCCATCAATGGAGATCCCCAAGTCACGTGGAGGATGTCCCACATACCATACGTCAAAACACTGTACTGAAAACTACAAAAATATGGGTCACTTACATGCCTTAACATGTGCAGAGGAGGTGGTCAGTGATGTTAGTAGACTGAAGTGAGAACCTGAAGCCTGAAATGAGAACTATACGGCTTTTAGGCCCAGCACTATAACAGTTAACTATAGGAAGAGCTGCCAAATAACCCCTTTCATAACTGCAGTGTGCTTTCAGCCTTGCCTTACAATACCACTTCTTTTTATGTCTTTTAACCAATGTTCTTAGGCCTTATTTAGCAATATGTTGGTGGCTTCTATACTTGTGATTGTGATTTAATTGCAGTGTCTGTGGTGGTGTGGTATTCACATGTGGAGCCAACCATTCACAAGAAGCAAGTTCATTTAAATGTAAATGGGGTCCTGTGGACGGAAAAAACTACCAGCTCCCCGTCTTGGGGGACCCACCCAAGCATTTGGTTTGGCCTTCTATGCATAAATAATAACAAGAAGGTATGCTGTCATTGCCTTGCTTGAAATACCAAAAGTGGTTTGGCCCAGAGCACTAAAATGAGACTGGTTTGGATAAACTTCCATCTCATTCTGATTAAACTGTTTTTTCTGTAGTTATTTTGAGACTGTAGAGATTACAGGAACAGATGAATAAGAGAGAACCTAAGAATATAAAATTACCGTGCAAGTACGTATACATGTAAAATGTGATTCTCGGTCGGCGCGAAAGAATTGTTATTTCTGTATGACGGAATAAGGCGTATGTGTAGGAGTTGGTGTTGTATTCTAACCTAAAAAAAAATTCTGAGGCAATGTCTGTATGATTTACATAACAAGCGAAAACACTCAGGGATGTAAAATCTTAGCAGTTATTGCAGAATTGGTCCAACAATTTAATTATTCATGCAATATTTGCACAATATTCTCTCAGGACATTAAGTGTGATGCTGGGATGTCGGCACTTAAACCATGTTATCACTGTTCACAAGAGACTTGCATTTGGAGGCAGGATTTGTATTCAGGTCTGTAAAAAACCAGACACATCACACCACAGGATGATGGTCATTGAATGTCAAGCAGAGCATCGACAATGAAGGTCTGCAAATAGCTTGCAATGTACAGTATCAAAGACACATTTAAAGGGAACCTGTCATATAGAAAATGCAGGGTAGTCTGCAGGCACTATGTTATAGAGCAGGAGGAGATGAGCAGATGGATGTATAATTTTGTTAAAAAAAAGTTCCAGTATAACAGCTCATTTGGAGCTAAGGAGTCTAGTGGGTGGTACTACACTGTGATTGACAGCCATCCCTGTATGCGTACTCCTACAGAAAAGGCTTTGAGACCACAAAACTGGACTTGTAAGGCCAGAATGAGTGGAAACTAAGACCAGCCATACACATCAGATGTTGGACAGCTGTCATGTGCGATCTGATTGATGATGGGATAGTTTGTGTGATCGACCCCACCATCAACATTAACAACTAAACTGCCCAATCGGGGGGAGGGGGGGCAGATTAGTTGTAAAAAAAAACAACAACAATGGGGCATATTTATTAAGAGTTTTCATAAATATGTCTGGCTGAGGTGTCCCCTTCTGGGCCCGCTCATATTCGTGGAAAGTGGCAAGCAATGCATAGAACAGGGAATGTGCTGCATCTTTGGAGCAAGTAAGCATTATCACCCATCTAAAAACTGGCGTAATGCGGCAATAAATTCCACCCATTGTGCAGTCTGTTGTGCATCGTGCAGTCTGTTGTGTATTGTACAATTAGCTGACGATTGGCCAAAAGTGGACGATCATGCCAAACATTATCCAAAAGCCAGCTGAAAGTATCTAGCATGATCATTCACAACAATAACATACCCAATCATTGACTGAAATGGTCAAAATCCGCCATCTTGAATGACAAAAGTCTAATGTGTATGGCCAACTATAGTTATACTCAATATTTTCCCATAGGTTATATATCAATCTGTTCAGCTCCTCCTGCTCTATAACATACTGCCTGCAGACTGAACTGCATTTTCTATGTGCCAGGTTCCCTTTAAGATGTATCACCACCCTGGTTCTTCAGACACTTAATCTTAATGACACCATAAAGAAATAAAAAAAAAGAGATTACACAAATCATATTCAATTTAGTTGTCCTACCTAGACCTTGAGAGGTCATGGCTTTGGATAGATCAGTTTGATAGATCACCCTTCAATCATAAAAGGTTAAGAACCATTTATGAAAATGAATTTTTGGTCATATCTACCATAGGTCAAGGCGGTGATGTAGGGTAGTTACTATGGATAGTCCTATAAGGCAACGCCGTTGCTACGAATGATCATTTCTACCATACAAGAGCTCCAGGTCCATCTACTACAAGAACACTAAAATACCCATTAATAGTAATTGAAAACGAGCAGAACAGCAGATTTATTTTTTCATTTTTTTCTGTGCTTGTCACGATAACGCTCAAAATATAATATAATAAAAAAAAAAAAAAATGTTGCTGCAAATATGTTTGGAAATCATTTTTTAATTAAAATCATGCTTTTGCTTATCTCATTTATCAAGAATGTTCGTTTTTCCTGCAGATGTTTCAGCCCAAGAAGAGGCTTAAAATATCTGTGTATTGTGCTGCACCTGAGGTAAAACTCATGTGTAAAGCTTTTGAACCTGCAATTAATTGTCTTATGTTCTGTAGCCTGGACCCTTTCAGAGCTGGAATAATCTTTAACACACAGCAAGGCCAGGTTATCATACGAAAAGAAACCATTACAAGTGAAGTAGGCTGGAGCCTGGAGCTGATGTATTAAATTGGCCAAGACGTAACCTTCCATCGCAGCACCTTCTAAATGAAAGAATTTCAAGTTGTTTCCATTTATTAAGTATTATGCATTCAGAATGGATTAAAAACAAGTCATTAATACAAATTCCACAGGCCGAATCTCGGTTTCATAATCTAAATATTTCAAATGTCTTAATCTCTGTTTATAATGCTAAGAAAAACTGGTTAAAATTAATTTACATTTTAAACAGCTTAAAGGGATTGTCCAATTCTTCATCTAATCTTTCCCATGCAAACAGGGTAAACAGTGGCCGGATCATATTTACCTCATTGTTTTATTGCAAAACCTAAGGATCAAGCAACAATCATAGTTCTACAACAAAACTCATCCGTAGTCTTCTAACAGTGTTGTCCATAATCTTAGAGGTTGGGGTTCTTTTTAAGATGCCTGTAGCAAAATTGTCCAAACTGGTTTTGGTTAGCCATCTCTTATGTGTATGGTCTTGTGATACTGCAGGAAAGAAGGATGGTGCATCTTGAATTTCAGCTACCATCCAAGAGGTATTTGGCAGATACTCATAGCCTATTGAGAACATATGTACGCTCAACCAAACCATGTATGCAAATTCAGAGGAATAGTTGTCACCAAATGAATATTCAGTCAACAGTTATTGAAGGCTTGTGGCCAGTCTAAGGTATACCTCCTGGACCTTCATATTTCAAGCCCAGTCAGGTTACCTTTCATTCCAATTTGAACATCTCATTCATGGTATAACTATTACTACCACCCTCAGGAAAGTCACTTAAGCTCTACAGTAGCTTACACACCACCATAAACTCAAGAAGGTAAATTATTCCACCATAAATATCAAGGTGGACTAATGTTTCTATCCAAGATCTACCCTTTGCCACAAAATAATGACATTGAGCCCTTGTCACCCAAATCCATCCATATCTTTCCATTTTCCAGTATGTATATTCTCCTCTTCCTTGACAAGTAGCTTCTATTTTCATACTATTTCTCCTTAGCTAGTGTGGCACACGCATATAGACATCTTCTATTGCTTCATATTGAGATTCCTTCCTTTACTTTTACTGTTTCATTCTTTGATTTAACAACCTGATTCATCCATCATTTTGTCTTTACAAAAATTAACAATGGCCGTTCCACCACTTCCAATGTAATAACCTGCTGAAACGCTAAAAATAAATAAAAGCACTAAGGACACAATTGTATTTTCCAGTATTTACTGCATAGATGTCAGAGCTACTGCGGGGCTTACTCTTGATTTGACAGAAGTATTGCCTTTGTCGCCCATATCACATGTAACTACCAAACAAACAATTGTAAGCCGGGAAGCTTGTAAGATTTAAATTGTTCATCTATTGATTCTCACTTTTATTAGATTTTGCTGGTTTGGTAACAATAACTAGAGCTGTATGTTTAGTTTCCATAAAGATTTCTGGGGTATAAATGCATTAGCGTCACAAAACACCTGGATAATGTGTTTTTCTGTCTGAGGTATTTGCAGTATAGAACGTGTGATGGCTTTTTTTCTTTATTATTCTGTCGTATTCCATGTAGACTATCTTCCACGTATCCTCTTAAACCTCCTATGTGTATTCACTGACAGCCACATATTGTCAAGGATATTTTCAAAGTGTTCAAATGCTGTCACTACAATTCATTGCAAGGAGGACAGCTTGGTTGTAAGGATCCAATCAGACGACTGACGGCTTTCTAATTCTCATTGGTAGCCATCCCCAAAAACAGGCTTCATCCTTCAGTTTTCAGTTACAATGACAAATAATATTCGCTCATTTGGCTATGACATCATATAATAATAATCACCACCATGATGCGATTCATGCTACAAGGTAATCTCTTGTAGGCCAGTGAAACAGTTGGAAATTCTGATGAAACATACCGTCCCATTATTTACAGTGCCACCTATTTTCCACGGATAATATCGAGAGATAAAAATTCATAAATTTATTTGAATAAATGCGGTTTAAAAAATGCACAAGGCACAAAAGAAGCCAACGTAATTTATTTTCGCGTTTAATAAATCTGGGCTATGTTATCAGGCTGGAAGTTAAGACTTTGATATATAACACAATCACTATAATTCAACCCTATGTAAATTTTTTTGGGGGAAAACACTACAAGTAATGAGGAATATTTATCACGGTTTATTTACGTGAGATATTTTTCACAGCCGAGCAAGGCAACATGGCAGCTAAAAGACAGAGCTCGCTGTTTTTGCTTTGAGTGATATTTTTGCATGTTTTTATGGCGGTGCAAAAATAAACATTAATATTCTATCCCTTTGCTTACAACCCTGTAAGGTCTGCATCAAAAATCAGACATTCTTGGGTTTGTTGTTGGATAGATGTATAGGGTTTTCTCCTGAGGGTTGTGGGGTTAGATAAATATAGACCAGATAAACCATGGGAAGGGCAATTAAAAAATGTATCTGCATTATCTAGACAATATATATATATATATATATATATATATATATATATAATTATATGTGTCAATCTCATCATTGTCATTTATTCCATTATTGAAACCCAGTAGAATAAGTACCATATATGTCAAAGATATACCAAATAAAGCAGCATAGGCTTACATATACAGCAATTATTTCTTAAGGTAAAACACAAAGGGTTTCGACTAAGCACCCTGCAATTAAATTTCCTTCTATTTACCTCCTGGGACTGGGGTGTAGTATATTTCAGCAGGCATATTGGTATTGCACACCATCAAAGATTTATACACTGAAATACACATCCCTATAATGAAACCTGTATATTACGGGAGAGTCTGTGAGCTAGATAGAGGTAGCATTTAATATGATGGAGGGGGGTGGAGGCTTGATTGCAGTTGGAGGGGCTTTGTCTGCATTGTCTTTGAAATATAATGTGTCACTCTGACCCAGCTGTATACTGCAGAGTATTGCATCATTTTTCATGTCAAATGTCTGTCATGCCTGATTTTTTTCTATCATCTCGTGAACAGTCAAAGGACTTTAGGCTCAGAATAGCTTATGCATAGGGCTTGTTACAAATCACAAAGATCGCTATTGCTATGTCACCATTAAATGTTGTTTACACCTAAAGCACCGGGCAGTCATAATATTTTCTATAAATACGGCGAAATATTATAGGCTAGAACCGGCAGCCTTACACCAGGGCCTCTCTCCGCTTCTATGTAGCAATGCAGGGTTGAACAGATTGCTTATTATTTTGCATAGGAAAATGATGAAAATCTTGTGATAAACATGATACAATATTTCCTTCGCTCACACATGCTGCCTGTTAATATTTCATGCTGCAAACTACAACAGCCTTATAATGTAATCATATAGAGGCTGAAATTATATTTCCCAGCACTTACATTGAGGGGCAATATTTCCCCCAGGGCAGCGAAGGGATTTGAAAAATTGAAACTGGTAAATTTAAGAATGAATTATTTTTAATTTCGACTGGAAGAAAACCTGCGCACATATCCATTAGTACACCACGAGCTGTGTAGATAGGGAAAAGGAAAAATCAGCCTTTGCAAGATCCCATATATTGGATATTGCGGTAATATATATAGGTTACTACAACCACTTAATATCATGACAATATTCAACTCCCATTTGGAGATATGTTTTATCCATTATATATTGCATATTGTTCACTCTCTAAGACATGATCCCTCTACGTGATTTAACAATTGATGACACGTAAGTAATACAGCAGCCATTTTATATACCTTGGAAAGAACAAAGAGTCTTGAGGAACCATTGTCACCACAATGTCGAGGCAGAGGATATGGATGATGGAATGCTATTAAGAGTTACATTAACATAATTTAGTATATAAGACAATATAACTGACTTGTGCTATATAGTAGCCCGATTCTATTTTGCATCTCAAATGTCTCTATAGATACATAAAAGTCAGAAAAGGGGCTTGTTGGATAGAAACGCTGCAGTATAGGGCCACAGGGTAAAGACCGCAAAGAAGACCTCCCTAAGACAATATGTAATAGCTGGCTTGTTCATGTTTCTTAACGCTTCTCTCTAGAAAACTAGAAGGAGGGGCTGACCGGAGAGCAGGCATTCACAACACATTCAATAACCCTTTATCAGTGCTAAACCTCCAATACATTTAAACACAAAATCCATACATTCAATGAGACTAACTGCCAAAGCAATAGAAATAATGGCCGAACAGGATGCACTGAACAATGGAGAGGCCGAAAGCCAAAACTACAAGAGAGATAAGGCATTGGTAAAAGCGCAGGAAGTTTCATAAATATCACTGGCTGCAGAAAATAGGAATTTCAGGAAGAAAAAATGCACAGGTTTGCAAAAATATGCTTTGTCATTGTTAACTACAATTTGGTTTTATGCAATCCCTTATAGTCTATGTGAATGGAAAGCAAAATATAGGAATCAGAAATGATCAAGGGTATAGTAAAATCTTGACTCAATGTGTTCCTCAACTATCTACGCACAACCAAATGTTACTCCTGTCTTTGTTTTACTGCTTGTATGATAATGAATTTAGGACTCTGTCATTAACTATACAATGTCACATTGACAAAGAGGGATGTTCTGCACAATGTACACAAAAGAGAGGGCCAATACCCAATTGTCCCATGAGCTCTTCATAAGATCTCTACATCTATACTTGATAGATCACTTGTAGACCAGATGGGATTCTTTGCAGCAATACACTGCCACAATTAACCTACGGTATCGGTAATGGTCTCTCACGGAAGAATGGAGATGTATGGATTGTACTTGGGAGCCAAGAGGAACATTTATTAGCATAATATAACCTGTCAGTATGGGGCACTCAAAACAGACACAACTCTAGTGAAGTTGAGGATGTGAAGGAGTAGGACACTTACATTCACAACTATGCTACCTGTTCAGTTATAGCTTTGGTAAAGGGTTATTCTAGTAATAACAAATTATCCCCGCCCCATTGGATGGATGGATAGATAGATAGATAGATAGATAGATAGATAGGATGGATGGAGGTTCAATTGCTGGGATTCCTGCTGATCACTATAGATGACTGAGCTAGTCTGTGATGAACTGGGTCATTACAAATGTTCCAAAAATTTTGCATTATTATTTGGGGTGTCAGAAGTGTTATGACAGGCATGTCCCATGTGACCACTGAGACCCAATCACTACTACTACTACTACTACTACTGATCATAAGAATGGGATTCTGAGTACCCTCATATGGATGCCACTTCATTCAATTCTAAGGGATTTCCAGAGATAGCTGAAGGCTATACTTGGCTTCTCCTTGACAATCCCCTAGAGATAAATGGAGCAGTTTTGTGCATGGAGAAGTGTTGAGTTTTACATATATGTATATATCATGCTTGATATTACAGAAGACAGTCCTGTAAATCTCATAGAGAAGTTTAGGTCATATCCCTATTGTTAGGATTATAATAAAAAGATAGATGGATATTTCAGTAGCCATGAGACATCTGCCCATGTGCGGCCACCTTTACCAATATGCAATTAGGACCCGTTGTATCAGCCAAAACTATATCAGATATGGTTCTTGCCTTTGGAAGTCTCTTGCAGTACATTTAAGTCAAGGGATGACAACAGATATCAATGAACAACCACTAACTCCAATGGACACCATATAATAAAGAGCATCTATATGCAGGTATCACCAATACGTGGGGCTCCTCAGCTTGGGTTTGTCTTATATTTTTTATTTAAATGGCTAATAATACATTTAGTACTAATAAAATGTTTGGACTTTTTTTTCTGGAATCAGCAACCAGTATTTAGGAGTAGCAAATCCTAAAATGATTCCAGCATTTATCGGGTGAAATAGTTAATCAGCTGTTACATTTCATGCAGGCAAACATAATGTACATCTGTTTAAAATCTAAGGGCTTGTAAAATTTCTGAAATTAAGTAAAAAAAAAAAAAAAAAACCTGGTGATGGGAGGAGGTGGTGGGGAGATTTTTGAACAAGAAACAGAGTTTGCAGTCCTGGGGATATGTTACCTTAGAGATAACCAAGAACAGAACTTGTCACCATATCAAAGGGTTTACAGACGAAGAAAACATGCAAATATTACATTACAATGGTCAATACATTTCATTTATATTGATTTCTGCAAACATGTGCATTAATCATTTCCTTCTGCAATTAAAATGCAAGTAAATTTACTGACTCAAGTATATAAAGACTAAAGAATGCAACGTATTAACAGGATTAAATAAGAAACCAGTAACTACCCAGAAAGGCTAGGTCAGAAGACAGCAAAACATAGACCTTTTCTATTTTCCTTGCAGCCAAGCACTAGATATATTCTTGAGAAATACATGATTTGCTATATTCATCCTTCATTTATCCTCAAGGTTAAAGAACAAGGGATTGTAAACATACTTGAATTCAAGGAGCTGGTGACCACAGTATAAGAGAAACCTACAAGCTGCTCACTCATTCCATCTGTCTGGTTTTCCTGCCACTGGTGATGCCCTTAATGTTAATCTTGCCCTTAGCGTTTGAGAGTCAAGTCAGAGTATACAGTTCTCATACTGTAAGTCTGCAATACCATAACATACGTTTCCTTTAGTTAATACTGCAGTCTTTAGAGTAGAGTCATCCTTTTAGTTCTCAAGCTTTATACTAGAAATATCCATGTCTAAAGGTGCCCATAGACCTTCAACAGCTGTCAGCCTAACACTCATTCAGCTTAAAGATATTCCTTCCAACCAGCCCGTGCATATGCACAACTGGATTGGCCAAGCATGCATGTGTCCCCAAAGGGGGGAAGTAGTGTAAATTGCTGCCAGATACCCTTGATTTATCTTCCCATAGAGTAACAGAAGGGCACTGAAATTCAACATGACCGATATTTCCCTCAACGCCATCTGTGATGTACAGTTGAGAGGCCCTTATACACATAGATAGTTGACCACTCCATCTTGATTTGGATAATTTTCATGTGTATGAGTATATAAATGAATTTGCCAGTATTTTTGGCAAGATACTTTCGTAGTAGTAATTAAGAAAACAATACATTGAAATTGAGGACTCAAGTTAGCCTTTTGGTGTATCAAGAAGGCATCTAAAAACTTGACCATACACATACCCAAGTGAAAAAAATATCTATGATGAACAGACATAGACATTAAAGGGGCTGTTCAGGGAGTCTTTTTTAACTTGAATGTTCTGGATGGGGTGGGGTGGGGTTTAGACTCTGGACCTAGGTTCCAATCCTGAGTCATATGATCAAAATGTCAAAATCAGTACCCAGCCCAGGGTCTCTCTGCCTCCTCTTTCCTCTACTATTTTCACTTCATATTACCTTCTCTGGTGAGGGGGAGAGGCTTTACTTTAGTCAGTTAGCCTCCATAGCAAAGTTTACTACTTGTGATCAAGGGCAATGAAGGAGGAAGCAGATTGACCTGGTGCCTATGTGCTGGTTACAATCACATGACCCGGGGTTGGAACCAGGCTCAGACCTCTAGGCCCAGCATCTAAAAAACCTCAGAGCATGAGTTAAAAAAACCTCCTTGAACAACCCCTTTAAGGAATTACCAGCAGAGAGATGATAACTTGAAGTCCAGTTGCACACAGCTGTTATGTGTCGATATTTTTACAGCATGTACATATAGCAGGACACCATACAGTTGTACTAGGGTTCTATAGTACGCAAGAACTGTGGGGGTTCATGATTTGCAGCCACAATAGGGATGCTATAATTCTGCTTTACACTGCTGAAAAAGCCACCCTAAGGCTGAAACAAAAAAATTGGTTAGTAGAATCTAACATAGCCAACATTACCTCTCTTCACCCATCAAACATAGTTGGCGAACATGAACATGAAATCATCAAACTCCTTCCCAATAATGGTGGGGTTTGTTGACAAACATTTGCCCTCAAAGACATGTTGTCCTAATAGTCACATGACTGGTGTACATTTAACATTGGCACAGGGGCCCATAGCATTATTCAGTCTTGTAAAAATGATTGGTGGATTTCTACTGGGTTGACATTGCGACAGATCATAAATAATGATACACCATCAAGGCTCATCATCAACCATTAAAGAAGCACAAATTACGGGCAACTTTATTCTAATGATATCGATCAATTTTGGCCGGAAGATTAAATAATGTAGCTGTAGTGATCTATTGAGTATCAGTAATGTAAATGTTATTACGTAGCAAGTGTAAATTTGAAAGAATTTTTGATATAAAGGAAATTTTGATCTTGAAGGCTCTATGATTGGTGACTGCGCTTTACTAACTTAACATAAAATGACCACAGTGACAGTCGGTGTCAAAAATGGTGACATGATAAATACGTTTAATAAAGAAGATATGGAGAAGATTTGTATTCTAGTGATCAGTGTCAGAATATATAAGTATCTGTCTGCCATGCACTCTACATGTGTATGAGGATCCTTCATCAAAGGCACATTGTGCAGGAAATAAAATCCAATATATTACACTTTTACCCTGCATAAAATAAAAATAATTTTGACAGCAGTAGTTTTATCCTACAGAAACACAGATTGTGCATATGAATATTCACTACATAGATCAGATGGACTGGAAATGTTAATAACATGTGTATCCAGGGGTCTGCACATCAAAGGGGACCTTAAATATTTAGGTAAAATAAAACCAGGTGCTAACAAAACCGTAATGCAAACAGATTGCTTATTAAGCCTGTTCACCATAGTTAATTCATTGTGAGCATTCCAAAACTGGACATGTGCAAACATTTTAAGGCATGAAAAACTGCAGCTTGGAAGATCTTGTGTAATGGGAACCTTTGCAAAATATGTAAAATGTCTATTCATGTTTCGATGTTGACGCATAGGCGATTATGTCATTCAATTATAGATCACGCTACATTCTTGCCTGCTTAGAAACAATATATCACAATGAATGGCTGACCCAGAGAGCTTGCAATTGAATTGTTGATCTCTGGAGCACAATGGAATAAAGTGTTTTGCCCTAGGTCACTGAAAGCTGCCACTGGTCTTGAACCAAGGTCTTCAATTTCAAGGACCATTGGCTTAACCAAGGCTACACCCTGTTAATCCTTTCGGTGCTGGCACCCGTGCACCCAAAATGAATTGCTGGGTAGGACAGGGGGCTACCTTGAGTGTAGTGAGCCAGCTTACAAACAACATGACCCTGGAGAAGACACTTTTATCTCTTTGCCACAGGCACCAACTAATTTGAACATAAGGATTTTTCATGTGGATTCGCCCTACCGTCAGCAGCAAACAAGAAGAGAGAAATAGTCTTGCGCTGCCATATTTTGCTGCCCTGAAGGGTTAGGAGAGTACAATAGGAATAGATATCGTGAGCCAGAACATTTAATTTGAATAGTAATCGGGTTACGTTTTATGTTTTTTTTTATTTCTAAATTTTTTTATTTTTTATTTTTTTTTATTTTTGCTTGTGATTAAAAATATAGCAAGCTTTTGTGACCCTCTGGAGTCTACCTGTAATAAACAGCTCTCACCTTCCAAGCCATAAAACAGGCCTGCAGCTCTTGAACATTAGAGCTAATTGCCTTTCTACATCAAAGGGAATAAAAGAGGATCGGAGAAAAATCAGAAAGGGGGGAGGGGGAACCTTGGTAAAGGGGCTACTTCACCTTGAAAGGTTATATGTTTGTGGTTTGGTGAAGCTTTATGAAGTTATAGCCTAAAAACTGCTGTTTGCGATTAAGTTGATGGGGAAAGTCTATCCCGCAATCTTTCCCCGCTGCTGACACTGAGTCTTTGTTCACATTGAGATTTCTCAAACTGTTGCCAGGGTCACTTTGAGGTCAGACACTATGATGATGTATAGAAGAACATGTCTGGGAATTTCTCTCACACTTAAAACACATACCAGGAAAAAAAAATGGAGAGCACCCTGCAAAACTGTCTGATGAGACCCAGATGATAAGATTTTTCTTGTTAGTAGCATTATAATTTGCCTTTTTCATTCCGCGTGCACGGCTTTCCTGGCACGCAATGTTTTATTAATACGTGCCACAGTAGTCTTAAAAATTTCATGTCCCCTGAAGATAAGGACAGTCAGTAGCTCTTTGACACTTCATTCTCCAGCCTTAGGGAATGGGTCAGTAAATCTAGGAAAAAACACAATAGCTCCTCTCCAAGAAAGACACAAAAAAGGGATTGCCAAGGGCTGCCCCGGCCCCGGGGCCTGACACTGGATGTGTGTCTCATGTGTGTGCACTTGGCATTAACACAGCCCAATCCAGTCATGATCACAGGCTCACAGCAGACCAAACTGTGCCCCCTACCACCTTAATAAATACAGCGTCACTTCCCACTGTGATGAGGATGCCTGCCGTGTTTGATTAGCAATCAACACTGGAAGAATAAAGGGCTGGAGCACTAAGAACTGTTTTCTTCCCCTGTAATGGTAATCTGTGAATACACATATACATAAATTATCCCAAAGCAAAGCCTTTCATTTCAGCACAGATTTGTAAAGTAGCAGGCAATCATTATTAACAAACCCCTTCTTCCTACCAGATGGAAAACAATGGTTTTGTGGGTCATTTTCCCGTTACTGCATTGCTTGCTCATGTTTATTACATGGTATTTTTTTTTTTTTTTTTACTCTGTTTATTTTCTGCCTCTATCTTACGGAGGCCGTTTGTCTTTTTTTATCTTCCTTTGTACTCAGCTGCTGCATATGTTAGACAAGATCTCATTCAGCTGTCAGAACATTATTAATAAAAGATGTGGCGTGGAGAAGTCCACTCTATCTGCTTTCAATCACCATAGAATTTTCACAATGAAAATTTGATGCAGTATGTAATTTAACGTTAATGCAGGGAGGAACGTGGCGGAGGGGGGAGGCAGCCGGCAAAGGGTTAATTGCATCATCCTGGGGAAAAAAAAAAAATATATATATATATATACACACACATATATACATATATGTGTGTATTACTATATGTATGTTAAACACTGTATATATGTGTGTGTGTGTGTGTGAATTACTAGAAGTATGTTGTATGTCGTGTGTGTGCATTATTATGTTATGTGCTGTATAAATGTGTGTGTATATTACTAGAGTATATTATATATTGTATATATATATATGCATATTACTATATTATATACTGTATACAGGTGTGTCATACTATGGTATATATATATATATATATATATATATATATATATGTGTATTACTATATGTATGTTAGACTGAGGCCCAACACAAACACAGCTTTTTTTGTTGCAGATTTTGTTGCGTTTTTTTGAGCCATAGCCAATAATGACTGCTAGAGGAATGGGAAATATATAGGAAGCTCTTATACTTCTCCCTTCTGCTCAATCCACTCCTGGCTTTGGCGCAAAAAAACGCAACAAAATCTGCAACAAAAAAAAAAAAGCTGCATTTCCGCAATGTGCGGCCTTACCTTTACACACACGAGTATGCAGAATATATGACATACATTTAGTAAAACATACACATATAATAACATACAATAACATGTATACAGTATATAACATACTAATAGTAATATGCACACTCATATATGTGTATTGCTATAAGTATGTTATATACTGTATATATGTGTATATTACTATTTAACTTATAGTATTATACTATATACTGTATATGCGTGCATATTACTATAGGTATGCTATATATTGTATATATGTGTGTGTTTATTACTATGTTATATATTGTATATATGTGTGTGTGTATGTTTGTATTACTATAAGTTCATGATTATATATATGTCTGTGTATATATATATATATATATATATAT
Source organism: Leptodactylus fallax (assembly GCA_947044405.1). NCBI lineage: Eukaryota > Metazoa > Chordata > Amphibia > Anura > Leptodactylidae > Leptodactylus > Leptodactylus fallax. The sequence goes on along the minus strand of CAMRHE010000038.1, from coordinate 1,464,644 downwards.
ATATATATATGTGTGTGTTTGTGTGTATACTATAAATGCTGCTAGCAAACGTCTGACCTTTTCCCTTCCTGAGGTTAATTTATATGGTCGTTAAAGATTTTATGAAATTGAGCAGCCTGGCGCTTTGAAACACAGTTTACATTCGCCTTCTAATTTATGTAATTTTTACCTGAGCTGAGAAATATGATTTTTATTTTTGTACAGCAATGAAAACAGCATGAAGTGCAGTGGGGAGTTGCAGGCCTGGTTATCTGGCATTACTCAGATTGCTAAAAATTCATTAAAATGTGACATCAGCACAGTGAGAGACAAATGATCACAGGATGAAAAGGAACAGTGGGTCTTTCATGGATTAGTGCTACACAGCCCCAGCATAGAGGCTAACTGCATAAACAGATTAATCCACCAGCAGCATAGCTAAGATTTACAGAATAATTAAATAGGGTTGAGTTACTGTGAAGATTTCTATGTAATCTGGCTGGTGTGAACATATAAGTGAGGTGAGTGCGATGCAGATTTCTTGAGATGATCCTTCATTGTATCAAATAACCTTTGCAATTCCCCTTGTGGTAAAACAATAAAAACACTGTAGCTATTCAATTATTAATTACAAGCGGCGCTAAAAAATAAGACTCCAGAAGAATAGCTCCTAGCATGCTATTGTTTTCACTGAAAATCCCCTCCATTGCTCTTTTTTCTTTAATATAGGCTCTTTCGGTTTGTATCCTTGAACGCTATCCTTGCCTTTGTTACAATGTTGCAGGGCAAACAAAAATTGTTATCATTTGTGGTACTCACAGGCTACTGCTGCGGCAGCAAAAAAAAACTGAGGAAAAACATGTTATCAAATCAATGAGTATATGGAACGTTATGTATATATGACATTGTATCCAGTTTTGTATCCATTGGCATTATTGACCTATGTTTGTTTACACTTTGCAGTTCTATTGCAAAACATCGTTGTAAATAGCTGTTTCTAAAATGCACCTTTTTCTTATTATTTTACAGAAGAGCAAGTGGAGGAAGTAGAAGAAACTCCAAAAATTACAGCAGTAGCCCCAGCCGAGGAGAAAGGCACAAATGAGAAAGACAGCAGCAGCGAGGGCAAGACATTAAAGGATTCAGGTAAGATTGAATGTTTTCCCTCCTCCTTGGATCCTTTGAGATCCCCAGGTCTGCAGGCTCATCCAGCACTGTAGGGTTTTTTGTACTGATCTTCAATTTTAGCTGTCTGGACATTCCTGCTCCTATTCATTGCTTGTGCATTTTGCATGTGATTCCTATCAGTAGCCTCACACTGACCTATTTTTAATCATAACCATCTGACAGGATAGATGCGGATAAGTTGAGGAATATTACAGGACGACCAGTGAGATTATTTTTTAATCAAATCAGTTTGTGTGCTTGTAATTTTTTAAGCGCCTTTCATTAATCTTAGCTGTACTTGTGATTCCTCTGATGACATATTAATTTTTCATAAGCGTAGGATTAGATACCACTTGATTTTTTTTTTCTCCTCCTAGCAATCAAATATCTATCCTTGTAACTGAAAGAATGACATTTTTCTATTTTGACTCTACATTCTTAAAGGGGCCTTGTGGTATTTACCATGCTGCGGAGTCTATCTTTTCAGTTTACCTATGTTTATTTGGGAACCACAAAAATATTTTTTTTCAGAACTATTTAATTTACCTGGAAATTGACATGTATAAAAATATATTCCTGAAGTATCACATTGCATTAGTTTAAGTGCAATATTTTTTGTTTTAGCGCAAGTAATACTTAGGGGTTCACATTATTAAAGGGAGTCTATCACCAGATCCCAGCATATCAACCCAACCCTACAGATAGATAGGTATGGGGTCGCCTGAACCAAATTGTGTTTACCCTTGTGAATCGCTGCCTCCGTTGCCCAGATATCATAGTTGTCAATGTGCAAGTGAGCTCTTTAGAGCAATGAGGTTGTTACCCCTTACCTCTTCGGAGCAGTAACAATGTCCTCATTGCATATTCACAAAAATAGCAATATCTCTGCATTGGAGATACTGATTCACAAGGGGAAAACACCATATGATTCAGATGACCTGATCTGTCAGGAGGGTTGGGTGGATATGCTGGGATCTGTTGACAGACTCCCTTTAAATGTGTTCATTTATTATACATGACAGATACATTTTTCTTTTTAGAAGGGAAGTGTTTGAGGTGATATATAGAAATATATGCCACATCCTATATACTTTGCTAAATGTGGTGTTCCAGGGTCCCTATATTTTAGTGTGCCCATACACATAAGAGCAAAGTTGGTTGAACTTGCTGATTTTGGCAAGACTGGAGGACTATCTTATGCGTGTAGGTGTATGCCATCTTTCCCCCTACAGAAGACGCAGGGGGAAAGGATTGGACATGTTAAATCTCATCAAGCCTGATCCTTCTCAATGGAGATAAGCTCCTGCCAGAGGTGAGCAGATTCCTTCCCTCTCCTTAGGATAGGTCATCAAAGATCAGAGGATGTCTGACACCCCCAGACCCTGACAGAACAGCTGTGTGAAGCAACTGGCGCACTCCTTGAGCACCACTTCTGCTTCACAGGCATGTGACATCACGTTCATCGGTCACATGGCCTGTGAGCGGTCCAGTCCTAATCCAGTGAATGGAGCTGCTATATTATGTATGGTGTTGTGCTTCCTCTTCAAGCAGCTGATCAGCAGCGATTCCAGGTGTCAGACCCCGCTGATCTTCAATAAGTCATCAGTCTGTAATCCTAGTGAACCTCTTTATCTCCCTTTGAGAGAAAACATATACGTTTTTTTATTATATATAGTTGTATTAAAAGTTTAGACCTCGACACTTTCAATACAATTGAGTTTGTATGTTCTCTCCATGTTGCATGGGTCTAATCTGGATACTCCGGTTTCTCCAACACTTAAAAAAAAAATTAATAGGGTAATTGACTTTCTATAAAATAGTTTTTTGTGCCCATTTAGGAAAATTAGATTTTGAGCCTCATTGGGGTAAATGAGTGAGTGTATACACTGCTGCGGTATATACTGGCTCTATATAAGCCACGGGAAACTAATTCTATTATGGCTGTCATACATGGAGTGTAGATATTTCCGGATCGATCCCTATTGCAGAATATTCACTGCTGCAGGTTCCTTTCCACTTGCAGTTTTCCTTAGATGAACTGGCTGAAGAAATTGTTTGTACCTTTACACATACAAAGATATAAAATCAATTCATTTCATTGATCCCGTACATTCAGTTTCTTCACTCCTTTATATCTATATGGACATAACTGATAACATTTTGCTCACATTTCGGAGATGGGAATGTATCTATTGTGACATAAACATGTATTTAAGATATTGTCATCAACGTCCCATATAGATGTCCTTTACACATATAAAACCTATATTCCCTTTTAATATGGACACCGCGCTGTAATACAGCAGCTCTAACCCAAACCTCAGCAGCATCTACATAGGGCAGCCGCTTAAGAAAACACAAGACACAATCCAGCTAAAAGAATGTGCAGATGATCCAGCCTAAGCAGAGGGAAATATCATTGAAAATGGATTTAGATTTGGGTCATTTTGATCTCCGGGAATAGACAAAGCCCTATAATGAAAGCTACTGTCTTTGAAAACAAAACCTCTATGTCATGACATTTACTTATGCACAAACAAACCCAAGGCCTGCATCTGGCTTGGATACCCAGGCTTTTTTCTGTGTTTGATTTGGCAAATATCTGACTTCACCCATGATTTGTATGTATGAGATGGAAATCTATGGTCGCAATGAATATTACATTGGCTATTTTTGCTGCACGCTATACCTAGTTACATTAAGTTGGGTTCATTCAAGCAGAAGAAGTGCTGAGAATGGTTGAAGCCTATTAGAAGCAGGTAGTCATCTGTCTTTGTCTTGTATCTCAATGACAGTAGCATATATAAAAGTGCTTGTGTTAAAAATGGATATTCATATAGAAAGCAGATTTATTTTATAGCGGCGCAATACTTACACCGACATCTCGTCATTTCCTTCTATCATGTTATATGACGCCTGAGCTCATAATATAATAATATGTGGAATATGCTGACCACAGAGCAAACCAGTGGATATTACAAAGATCACTATTATATTAATTCTTTCTATGATCTATAGTTCAAGAGGAATTTTTCATGCGTAGTAAACTTATCTTTAAAATGTTCTGGTCACCTGTATACAGTCCGTTTAGTCTTAGGACCTCAGTTTTTAGCTGTAACTGTGACCATGCACCTTCAATAGGTGTCTGGTGAACTCTTGCATTGCTGACAGCTATTGTATTCCTCCCAAACACTTATAAACTTGTAGTGTGGCCCAGTGTGCATGTGTGAAATGGGAAGAGGGAGCAAGCCACTGCCTGACACCTCTGGTGGGGGATTATCTTGCCAGACAACTGAAGGATTGGTCATGTAACAATCACCACGTCAGATCCTTCTTTCCCACCTGGTCAGGGGAGCATTGCCATACCTCCATACATATCAGACAGTTGGACAGCCCTGCAGAAATGGGCAGGTTTCGCTGACCTTAATCTAACGTGTAAGGGCACCTTTAGGTTGAGGCCACACGTTGCAGAAAAGCTGCATTTTTTGTTGCGGAGTTGCTGCATTTTTTGAGGCAAAGCCAGAAGTGGATTTAGCAGAAGGAGGGAGAAGTATAAGGCCCGGTTCACATCTGTGTTTGGGTTTCCATTCGGGGAGTCCGCTCGGGGACCCCCCGAACGAAAACGTATACGCATAGAAAAGCGGTTTAGCTGGGAAACCCGCGGACCCCAAAGACTATAATGGGGTCCGTGTGATTTTTGCTCGGTTTCCGCACTAAATAAGTCCATGGGGTCCGCGGGTTTCCCAGGTAAACCACTTTTTTACGCGTATATGTTTCCGTTCGGTGGTCCCCAGGCGCACCCCCCTGAATGGAAACCTGAACGCAGATGTGAACCGGGTCTAAGAGTTTCCTTTATATTTTCTATTCCTCTTGAAACAACTCTTGACTTTGGTTTTTAAAAAAAAAAAACTAGTAAAATCTGAAAGAAAAATGCAGTAATAAACGCACCATGTGGCCTTAACCTTAAACTGACTATACACATGAAATTAATGCCAGCTGAATTCTGCAGGACCATCCGACTTCCCTGATGGCAGATGTTGGGAAGATAAGGAGCAGGCAGTTGAATTTTAACATGCCCAATCCTATTGTTCTCAGGTAAGACAAGTCACCACCAGAGGAGTCTGGCAGTGGTTTATTCCCCTCTCCACATTCAGAACACATACATTCTCAGCCAAGCCCAACATGCATGTGTATGCAGGGCTTGGCTGACAGCTATATTAAATAGAAGCTATTATCACCCGCATCTCCTATGACGTAACAATTATGGAATATCCATAATATACCACTTCTAAATTATTTCCTTAGTAGGAGTCTGGCAGTGGATTATTCTTCTCTCCCCATTGAGAACACAAACATTCTCAAACAAGCCTAGCATTCAAGTGTTTGGAGGGTCATGCGGAACAGTTGTAGGCTGAATGAGTGTTCAGCCTACAGCTATAATAAGTGCATGGTTCACCTTAGGCTACATTTCCTTAGTAGTAGTCTGGCAGAGGATTACTCTTCTCTACCCATTCAGAACACATGAATTCTCAGCCAATCTCAGCATTCATGTATGTAAAGGGTCAGGAGGAACAGCTGTTGGTTAAACAAGTGTTCAGCCTACATCTATAATAAGTGCATGCGTCTTAAAAAGACATTTGCTTAGTAGGACCTAGTCCTGGAGATTATTCCCTCTCCCCATTCAGAGCACATGCATTCTCGGCCAAGCCCAGCATACATGAGTATGGAGTGTCAAGTGGAGCAACCGTTGGCTGAACTAGTGAACGTCCAGCTTTTGGCTACTTCCAAAGCCATTTCCCTTGTAGGTGTATCCTGGCAGCAGGTCTTGCTTAAAGTTGCAGTCCTGCAACAGCTGGATAGTCACAAATCTCCTAGTTTTGGCTTAGATACTTAGTTTCATAAATCAAAACTGCCCTCGTAGTTTCAGTCTGCCAGAGCTTCTATGTTTACATTGTATCCAGCCAAGAAAATATATGACACAATTACCACAGCACCAACATGTCAGGCAAGAGAGCAGTGTGGCTATTTTGTTTTCAATCTATTAGACAAGCGGGGATTAGCACATGATTAGTACCCGTGTGTTTATAACACCATGTAAGCTGTTGTGCTGTGTTGCTTACATTATGAGCAGGATCTTACGGCACAAAATGAGACCTCAGCATATGCAAGTTCTATTTGTTGATGGCTCATTCAGTGCAGAAAAAGCCGGCTAATGCCTCATTTATATTGTCATTTCAATGTAGTGCCACTTTCCATTAATTATAATCCAAATTACATCTCTATGCCGCAAAAGAATTAATATGGAATTTACCCAGATTAATACATTTGCATTGAAAATGCAGAGCTTCTCTGTTATTGCTGAGGGGAGTATATTTTAATAAGATTGTAAACATTAGGGGGAAAAGATAAAAATTAACCTCCGTTATTGCAATGGAAATCGCTCTCCCATTTAAGTCTAATTAGAAATGAATATCAATAATTATAATGTAGAGCACTAGTAGGATTCGGATCACATTCGATAAGTCAGGAACTTAATGTCTGTTAATGAGAGCTGAACATTTGCACTTGTAAACAGCATTACTCCACTCGCTTCCAGAGCTGTTCCGATTTCTCATTTTCGATGGCGTTCCCTGCTTTTTAATAGATGTTCAGCAAAATATTTATTTTAGTGCAGAAAATTATTCTTTCATGTGTTGTCAAAAACAAACAACATACTATAGGATGGTCCTTTCTATCTGTAGTATACAAATAATAGTATGTCTAGTCAATAGTCTAAGCAAAATGAGCTAAACCTTTATTATACATTGATAATATGATATTAGCATAAGATTATTTGGAGATGGTTCCCCGTTAGAGCATTCACAGCAGGGCAGGGTTGTGCTATCTGTTGAACTGTAGGTCAGCAATGTTTAACAGTAAATGTTAGCCAAATAGATTTCGTGTGGTCTGTAAGGAACCTGCGGCAGCCGTGTAAAACTGAAACCCTAGTTCATGGCTAAATATCACATTTCAAGACTTCTCCTAATATGTCTAGTTTATAAAATCTTGTAAAAACTCACAAAACAACAATTCTGGAACATCTTTTCTTATCATTCTGTTCTGTTCTGCTCCTCTGTTATTCCTACTCGGATTTAGGAATAAATTGACAACTGGGCATTACCAGTTCGGCGTGTGGTTGGTTACACTCTCTGACACTGATTGTGTCAGACCATGTAGGGACACAAGGAAAATGGAAAATAACCACCCAGATGTCAGTTTATTCATACATTTCTAGTAGGAATGACACAATGCAGAGTTGTGTTAAAAAATGTTCTGAAATGATTTTATATGGAATTAAGTATTACCTGAAACAGACATGTCAGGAAAGATGTCAGGTTCTCCTTAAAGGGGTGTACAAAAGGGATCGGTGTTAAGTGTCTAATCAGTGGGGGTCCAACAACTGTGACTCCAAATAAGAACAGGGGTCACTCTTAACCCTGTGTGAATAGAGTAGTGGTGGTGCAAGTGTACTGCTGCTCCATTCATCTCTATGGGACTGTCGAAGTTAAGCCGAGTACAGTGGTCAGCTTTCTCCTTCAGTTCTGCAGAATTGAATGAATTGGTATTTTTCAATGAAATATATATGTGCACCTCCAGGACCCCAATGATGAGCAAAATATAGGTGCCGCAACATGCCTCTGCCTTGTCTATATATGCAGCTTTGACTGATACTACTGTAGAGATAAGTCCTATTGAGGTTTCATGTACAGACCTGCTGTTCACTGGGGGTCCCAGCCATCAGCACCCTACTCTATTCATTTATGGAAACACCTTTAGGAGACCTAAAGAAAAAGAAAAACTTTCCCTTATATTTTATTAACCTAAGGCCCTGCAATTTGACTATGTAGGGGCTTCACTGGTCTCATTCTGTCAGTATATAACAGCCCCTTCGAAGTCCGAGGTGTGTGGTTTATCTTATCCCTCTATATAAATTAATCCTGACTCTTATAACTAGAGATGAGCGAATCGAAGCTGCAGAAGTGGAATTCGATCCAAATTTCAGGAAATATTCGATTTGCATCTAATCCGAATTTCCTCACGCTTCATTGTAACGATTCGCATCTAGTTCAAAATGGCTGCTCTACATGGGGCAAGGAACTCTGGGAACACGGGATCACCCACAATTCCATGCGTGCAGCCAATCAGCAGCCAGCCCTGTGATGTCACATCCCTTTAACCCCTTCGCGAGCGCACACGGCATGTTTGACCGCTGCATCCAAGGTGTTAAATCCCCCCGATCGGTTATGGAGCAGGGTGTTAGCTGTAACTGACACCTAACACCCTGCTCCATAACAGATCCGCGGTTTTAACAACTTGGATGCCGCGGTCATCTTTGGTCATCCAAGGGTTTCCACCATTTTTCCGCCCACCCTGGCTCTCTGCAGCCAATAAATAGCTGTTTTTGCGATTTAATTCAAATCAAATAGAATCATATCACAAAATATGGCGAAGTTGCCAAATCAAATTTTTGAATACTTCGCTCATCTCTATTTATAACATCCAGAAAATGAGGGGTTAAGAGGTTTTCCAGACATCCATTATTATTATTGTCCTTAGTACAGGTCATCATTCCCGATATCCGGAATCCCACAGATCAGCTGTTTTATGCTGCAGCATCAAACATCACTTTCACCAGTCACATAGCCTGTTTGCAGCTCAGTCCCATTTAAGTGAATGAGGCTGCACTGCAATACCAAGCACAGCCACTGTAAAATGTACGGAGGTATGTGGCGTTTTGTATGAAGATGCTATAGCGCTCTTCCGAATATTGCAGTCTCTTCAGTCGGAGGCGCAGGTGTCAGAACCCTACCAGGTGTCAAAACCCTGTTGACCTTCATTTGATGACCTCTACTTCATTATTTTTGCATGAAAGAAAAAATGCCATGTGTTGATGCCCCCTGCATACAACCCGCTTTCTTCTTTGTCATTTTCCCAGAAATAGCCCCACAAATGCCCTTGCCCTTTACCTTTGCTAGCACATTAACACATTAAAAATAGGTTCTTGTACGATCGAGAGCATCTTGTCCATTTAGTTGCCTCTTGTGCGGAAAGAAGCAAATCAAGTTGTATCTTCATGCAGAATCAGATTACCAATGGCCTATATATTTATGTAGGGGCTGATAGCAATCAATGGCTTAGCAACAGTACATTTCAAGATGCATTTGCACCCAGTTGTCCAGTGATAGTGTCCTCATCCTGGAAATAATTTAGTTGCAAATTGACTGGAAGATGGTGAAAATTGAAAGTTAAAATTAGAAATACTCATAATAAACAGAAGAAAAAAAGGTCAGATGATGCTGCTCTGTGATGAGATTGGAATGGCTGGTAAATGAGGTTCTGTATTTGTCGTAAGATGTATGTGACATGCCTATCCAATGCTCTTGTAATATCCAGCCTAGCAGAAGAGATTATCTGGCAAATTGACGCTGGAAAGAATTTTCTGATGGACAGGAAAATTAGAATTGCGACCTTCTCTTTGATGTATGCAAGTTGTAGCCACATTATACTGCAGGCTGCGGGATCCCATTAAACTCACTGTTTAGATGATAATATTGAAATTAACTATAGTCAAGCTGCAAAATAGCACAATAAAATGTTTGCAGTCTTAAGAGATCAGATAATCACAATGCAAGCGTTTACAGCCCCACAGACTGATAGTATTCAATGCGAAAAGAGAGATGGAGATAAAATTTTATTTCTCGACATAGGTAAGTGCGTGGTTATTAAAAGGAGATTTCCCCCGTTTGTGAGGCGGCTTTGTGGGGCTTTACAAAAACAACAAAACTTTATTGTTTTGCAACATTTGACGGGAAAAGAATTAAAATAACAGATGAGGAAATGCTGAGGGGAAGCTTTTTCTTTTCTTTTTTCCTTTTTTTTTTTTTTTGAGAGAATCTAGAAATTCCAGCTGAAATGCTGTTATTGATTAATCTTTCAAGGCAACCTAGGGTTATCCAAACAGAGGAGAGGAGTACATTGTTAAACCTGTTTATTGAGTCTACTAACGTTACTAGACATAAAAAGCGACTTCCAGTATATCCCAGGCAACAAGCTAAAATTCCACGATATATCAACATAAACAAAACTGCTAATATTTTATGTTTTTTCAACTTTTGACATCTATCCACTGACCTACAGAAGTAATCTGATGGAATACACTGCCATTATTCTTATCTAAGAGGCTTATTCCATTCTCATAGATATTGATGAAGCAAATCTTTGACCATATGTGTATATTGACATCTAGTTTAGTTTAATGGGGTTTTTAATTTCAGGGTTTCACCTTCTCTTCTGTCTTCTCTCTCCTCCACTTCCTGGAGGAGTTGTTGGGCAGGTTTAGCCCAAGTGGTGGACAGGTCAGGCCAGCAGCTTCTTGAGACTTGTTCTAAACGACACCAACAAAAGAGGCACCGAACAAGCACTGTTCTAGCAGCTAAATGCATATGTAGAGACAGAAGGCTCCATTAGACATCAATCACAATAAAGAGAATAGAGGTGGCCATACTAGACTGGCCACTGCTGCTAGATAGCAGAGGTGGTTTATAACCTTAGACACCAAGCTGTTCTTAAGACAAAAGGCGACATATTGAGCGGTATCTACCAAATGGAGCAGACAGATAAAGTAATGTATTGGGTAAAACACTTCAGTTAGCTTAAGCTGCATGTTTAGATATGATTCTGGGAATACCTCCTTTAATGCATTATATTTTGTGATGTGTTGTAGGTTCCAGGACACAAACTCCTGACAAAGAGCATGTCTTGCATTCTACAGCAGCAAAGCGGCAACTAACGCAAAGTAAAGAAGAGGATGGTACTGTTAAGAAAACGAAAACTGCAGATGAAAATAGCATTTGTCATGAACAGGTAGAGATTTGGGCAAAAAAAGAATTTTTTGTTTATAAAAAAAAAAAACTTTATTTTCAACTATGTTGTTTAATTTTTTTTTTTATTTCTTTTTAACTTTCTCAGTGCTACCAATGTCCATACTGCAACTACAGCAGCAAGGACCCTAATCGTATCCAGATGCACATCCTCTCCCAGCATTCAGTACAACCTGTGATATCCTGTCCCCTTTGCCAAGATGTTCTCAGCAACAAGATGCATCTACAGTTGCATTTGACTCATTTGCACAGTGTGTCTCCAGATTGCGTGGAAAAGCTACTCATGACCGTATGTAACTTTTCATATTTCTCTATTATACAAAATGTACTATGAAAATGATAGCTATAAAGCAGCTCATATACCTTCACTGGATGTCAAGCCAACAACTATTCCTCCTGCCCTCCCCGTACACATGCATGCTCAGCCTGGCCAACTGTGCATGTGTTTTTTCGATGGGGAGAGGAGAGTAACCTCCTACCAGACACCTCTGGTGACAGCTTATCATTCGAGAAAGTAAAGCTTGAAAAAAACTCAACACGGCCGTTCCTTCTTTCCTTCTTTCCCCCAATGCTATTATTCAGGGAGGAGTGAGAAGGACCTCCATACACATTAGACAGTTATCCAGTCCTGATATAACTAGTAGATTTAGTCGACTTCAGGTTCTGTTCACACTACCATGATTGCTTTTGTTCTCAATAGATCCATGACTAGTATTGTAGAATTGTTTTTAAATGGATCCTAACAAATCCTGACAGAACCTATTGACTTATAATATGGTATATTTAGTTTCCACCAGGGTTACGGTGCTGTCAACACCAAGAATAGTGCTGCAGACTACACTACTTTTGTTCTCAAATACAACAAAACATTAATGGAACAAAAACAGAGCTAGTGTGAACACAGCCTTACTCATCTGGTAAAGGAAAGTTCTTTTCAATGGAAAACTGATATTTATACATACTTCTATAATAAAACAAAGTGAAGATATTGGATATCCCTGTTTTTTTCTCACTGTATGACTGCAGTGAGGGGGATATTGAATGTAGCAGCAGCTCAGCATGTACCTGGCTCCTCTAGTTTTTCTCTTTGGGGCTGATGGAAATAGCTTCCGCCAGTACCAAAGAATTGAGCAGAGCACACACTCGACCGCTGCTCCTTTTAACTCCTCTTTGCTGTATATGTCTCGGGATTCTAATAATTGCTGAGAGTCCTAGTCGTGAAAAAATTTCTCTCTATTCTGTGGATAGGTGATATATGTTAATGGTGAGGAAATTGTTGAAATAAATAAACCGTAATGATTAACATTTCTACAGCCAAAACTTTTTTTCTTATCAAAATGTATTGTTTTTGTTTTTTTTAGATTTCTGTGCCAGAGGTCGTGATGCCAAACAGTATGCTGTTGCCACCAGCTGCATCTGAGAAATCAGAATCTGAGACACAAGCATCTGCCACCTTGGAGTTTTCAGGAAAGTCAACAGGTCAGTATATAATACATTGAAAAATGTAAGATATACCGTCCAGCCAAAATCACTATTGCTATGCAATTGTGTCAAAGTTCTTTTTTTTGGACAACTTCAAAACCTCATTGCTTATGGTTTTATGTGTATAAAATATGCAAGTGAAGCAGAACATATTTACATTTTAATAAAACAGAATCTAGACTAAGATAAAATATTCAATTCTTTAGTAATACTATGGAGAGCAGAAAGATAAATTATTTTTGCAGACCTTTGGTCTCCAGGCGTCTTCTAACGATACTGGTGGTATCATTTTTCCGTATTCTAATGGCTAACACAACACAGCTCATAAGAGCTTGTACAGCAGATTCTGCCTCTTAATTTTATTGTATTACATGCTTGTTCTTTGTTGCTGATCACATGAAAAAGAAATCTTGCAACACTCATACACATAAAACTTTTATGCACATACAAATGAGAACAAATACATTAGCGCTAATTTTATTCTTCTTTTTTTCTCTCTGCCTGAATTAGCTGACAGTCCGACAGAAGAAAGGAACATCCAAGGTGGAGATGATATAAAAGCTGGAATTGAAATTAAAACAGAGGAGCAAAATCTGTCCAAAGAATCATTAGATACCATGGAGTGGAACAAAAACATCAGCAAGGATGCAAAGTCGGGTGACTTACTAGCGGAGCAACTGAGTGATCAGCAAAAAAGGCAGCAGCTCTCGGTTTCTGACCGACATGTTTATAAATACCGTTGTACCCATTGTAGTTTGGCTTTTAAGACTATGCAGAAGCTTCAGATACATTCCCAGTATCACGCTATTAGGGCTGCTACCATGTGCAGTCTTTGCCAACGCAGCTTCCGTACATTCCTGGCTTTAAAAAAACATTTGGAAACGGGCCACCCTGAGCTCAATGAGACTGAAATTCAGCAGCTGTGTGCAAATTTACCTGTGAATGGGGAGCTCTGGCCCGAAAATGAAAGTCTAGCTCCAGATGAACACTCCCTAGAGCAGGAAAGTGAGCGAGAATATGAAATGGACCATGAGGGGAAAGCTAGCCCAGTTGGGAGTGACAGTAGCTCCATTCCAGATGACTTGGGCTCTGAACCAAAGCGGACTTTGCCTTTTAGAAAAGGGCCAAATTTTACTATGGAAAAATTTTTAGATCCATCACGACCATATAAGTGTACAGTATGTAAAGAGTCCTTCACACAAAAGAACATTCTTTTGGTCCATTATAATTCAGTGTCTCATTTGCATAAGCTTAAAAAAGTTTTACAAGAAGCATCAAGTCCAGTTCCTCAAGAGACCAACAACAGCACTGACAATAAACCATTCAAGTGCAGCATTTGTAATGTTGCCTACAGCCAAAGTTCTACATTGGAAATCCATATGAGATCTGTCCTTCACCAAACTAAGGCAAGGGCTGCCAAGCTAGAACCCAATAGTAACAATACCAGTGGGAGTAATATACCAGGGAATGTTAGTAGCCCAAACCAAGGGATGCTAGATTCTATGAGTTTGCCAGCTGTTAACTGCAAAGAAACCCACCCAGATGCCAAAGAAACCAACAAAAAGCAAGCTCCTGAGGTTATTCCCACCCAACCGTCACATCACCCACCCCAGTCACCAGCACAGCTTCAGATGCAACTGCAGCATGAATTACAACAACAAGCTGCATTTTTTCAACCACAGTTCTTAAACCCAGCATTTCTTCCTCACTTTCCCATGACTCCTGAAGCTCTTGTTCAATTCCAACAACCTCAGTTTCTTTTTCCTTTTTACATACCTGGAACAGAATTTAGCCTAAATCCTGATTTGGGACTACCTGCCTCTGCTGCATTCGGGATGCCTGGTATGGCCGGATCACTTCTTGAAGATTTAAAGCTGCAAATTCAAACACAACATCAAGTTGGGCAGAATCAGCTGCAACTGCTGCAGCAGCAAGCCCAACAGCAAGCCCAGCAATATCAAATACAGTCACAGCATCAGTCACAGAAACAGCATCATTCCAACAGGATACTCAAGCAGGAACAAAGCAATGCGGCAAATGTTGAAAGTCAACTAACTAAAGATTCATCATGTTACAAGGATTCTGAAGATGGGCATGACAAAAAGGAGAAACCAAAGCAAGAAGGTACAAATGAAAATGACACTCCCAAAGACAAAGATATTAAGAAGCAGAAGCCATCAGATTCTACCATTCTACCGCCTCGTATAGCTTCTGGTGCAAGGGGAAATGCAGCAAAAGCTCTGCTTGAAAACTTTGGATTTGAGTTAATAATTCAATACAATGAAAACAGGCAGAAAGTGCAGAAGAAACATAAACTTGGGGATAATGAAAATCATGAGAAATTAGAGTGTGGGGAATGTAGTAAGTTATTTTCAAATATTTTGATCTTAAAGAGTCATCAAGAACATGTTCATGGACAGTTTTTTCCTTACGGGGAGTTAGAAAAGTTTGCCCGCCAATACAGAGAAGCATATGATAAACTTTATCCAATTGCACCATCTTCTCCAGAAACGCCACCACCGCCACCGCCTCCCCCACCGCCTCCTCCATCTGCACCACCTGTACCACCTCCACCAGCCCTTACTCCAACAGTACCAGTAAAAATTCCAAGTTCAACACCAACTCCATTGCAAGCCCCTCCTCCAACACCTCCTCCACCACCACCGCCACCACCACCTCCTCCTCCCCCACCACCTCCAGCACCACCTCAAGTTCAGCTTCCAGTGTCCTTAGACCTTCCACTCTTTCCTCCAATTATGATGCAATCAGTCCAGCATCCAGCTTTACCACCACAACTTGCACTACAACTCTCACCTATGGATGCTTTGTCAGCAGATCTTACACAAATGTGTCAGCAACAGTTGGGTTTAGATCCAAATTTCCTGCGTCATTCCCAGTTCAAACGCCCACGAACAAGAATTACAGATGACCAACTCAAAATACTACGTGCCTACTTTGACATCAACAATTCTCCAAATGAGGATCAAATACAGGAGATGGCAGATAAATCAGGGCTTTCCTTGAAGGTTATTAAACACTGGTTCCGTAATACTTTATTTAAGGAGCGTCAAAGAAATAAAGATTCACCATACAATTTCAATAATCCCCCCATAACAGTCCTTGATGATATAAGAATTGAGCCTCAGCTACCTTCCCTAGATATTCACAGGTCAGACTCTTTCAGCAAAAGGTCATCGAGAACCAGGTTTACGGACTACCAACTCAGAGTCTTACAGGACTTTTTTGACACTAATGCATACCCAAAGGATGATGAGATTGAACAACTTTCTACAGTCCTCAACTTAGCCACGCGCGTTATTGTTGTTTGGTTCCAAAATGCCCGTCAGAAGGCAAGAAAAAGTTATGAAAATCAAGCTGAAGCTAAAGACAGTGAAAAGAGAGAACTAACTAATGAACGTTACATTCGTACTAGCAACATGCAGTATCAGTGTAAGAAATGCAACGTTGTGTTCCCAAGAATATTTGACTTAATTACTCATCAGAAAAAGCTTTGTTACAAAGATGAAGATGATGATGTGCTGGATGAAAGTCAAACAGAAGATTCTTTGGATGCTACAGATCAAATAATGCCAAAGACATACTATTCTACTAGTCAAGCTGAAACATCTAAAGCTTCAACAGTAACCACAGCAAGCTCTGGATCTGGCTCAAGCACCCCCCTAATTCCTTCACCCAGACCAGAGTTTGGTAAAACTTCACCAAAACCTGATGTACAGCCAGAGAAACCAAAGCAAATTGATGCTATTGCTAGCTCATTAGCCTCTAAATTAATACAGTCTAGTTCAACATCATCAGATACACAGCCTTCAGTAACTGTTACACAACAAAGACCACAAATAGCAAGACCTTCATCAGCGTCTCAAACCACTCCTGTTCCTTCTAGTCCATTACCGATATCTTTGACTTCCCTGCAGAACAGCCTACCTCCTCAGTTGCTACAATACCAATGTGATCAGTGCACAGTTGCTTTTCCAACACTAGAGTTATGGCAGGAGCACCAACATATGCACTTTTTAGCTGCCCAAAACCAGTTTCTCCATTCGCAATTTTTGGAAAGGCCAATCGACATGCCATATATGATTTTTGACCCGAACAACCCACTTATGGCAGGACAATTACTTGGAGGTTCCATGCCACACTTGCCACCACAACCTGGGGGACCACATGGATCCTCATCAGTTTCGGCATCTTTAAAAAGAAAGCTAGAAGACAAAGATGATAATATCTGCAGTGAAAAGGAGGGGGGCAACAGTGGTGAGGACCAACATCGGGATAAGCGATTAAGAACTACAATTACTCCTGAGCAACTAGAAATACTGTATGAGAAGTATTTACTAGACTCCAATCCAACTAGAAAGATGCTTGACCACATTGCAAGAGAGGTGGGCCTGAAAAAAAGAGTTGTACAAGTTTGGTTTCAAAATACAAGAGCCAGAGAAAGAAAAGGTCAATTTCGGGCTGTAGGACCTGCCCAGTCCCATAAAAGGTGTCCCTTTTGCCGTGCACTGTTCAAAGCAAAGTCAGCCTTAGAAAGTCATATAAGATCCCGGCACTGGAATGAGGGAAAGCAAGCTGGTTATAGTTTGCCACCAAGTCCTCTGAATGCAATGGATGATGGTGGTGAAAGCCCACACAAATATATGTATTTTGATTACCCTCCACATCCAAAGAATGATCAACTAAGTGAAAATGATTTGCCCTCCACTGTTTCTACACCTGTTAGCAAAAACGAGTTGTCACCGAAGAATCTTTTAAGCCCATCATCTTTTAGGGCAGAATGCAGTGAGGACATAGAAAACTTGAATGCTCCCCCTGCTGAAAGATTTGATCAAAGTAAAAATGACTTTGATGAAACTTCATCAGTTAACACAGCAATTAGTGATGCTACTACAGGAGACGAGGGAAACAATGATGGGGAAAGCACCACTGGTAGTACTAAAGATGTAAAAACTTCCAAAGAGCAAAAAATGCATATAAACGACAGCTTGCCAAAAACCGGAACTACTCCCATAGCGGACTCCCATAGCTGTGATGAGAGTTTTTTCTTTTCTTTAACAAATACTTCACACAATAATATGGACAGAGAAAGCGATCTTGACCAAAGCATATATATGACTGATGAATTTGAGGACAATGCTGACCGTAGTGAAACATCAAGTATAGCAGATCCCAGCTCACCAAATTCATTTGGTAGTAACAATCCTTTTAAAACCAAAAATAATGATCGACCAGGTCATAAAAGATTTAGAACTCAAATGAGTAATGTTCAACTTAAGGTTCTTAAAGCTTGCTTTTGTGATTATCGGACTCCAACAATGCAAGAATGTGAAATCTTGGGCAATGAGATTGGTCTTCCCAAACGTGTTGTTCAAGTTTGGTTTCAAAATGCACGGGCAAAAGAGAAGAAATTCAAAATAAATATAGGGAAGCCATTCATGATTAACCAAACTGGGCCAGATGGGACAAAACTAGAGTGTTCTCTTTGTGGGGTGAAATATTCAGCACGACTATCCATTCGAGATCATATATTTTCAAAGCAACATATTAACAAGGTGAGAGAAACTGTAGGAAGCCAGCTTGACCGTGAAAAGGATTACTTGGCTCCTACAACTGTACGGCAACTGATGGCACAGCAAGAACTGGATCGAATCAAAAAGGCCACAGATGTTTTGGGTTTATCTGTTCAGCAGTCGAGTATAATGGAGAGCAGTCCTCTTCATGGTCTCAATCTGCCAGCATCTTACCAAGGGCTACATGGCCTTCCTCCAGTTCTTCTTCCTGGGATGAACAGCCCATCTCCATTGCCTGGGTTTACACAGAGTTCAAATGGTGAGTGTATAGTATAAATCTAGTTTAAAACAAGGTAATAAAATATATATTGTTTTGTAGATTATTTCCTTTAAATGCATTATTCTGAGTTTCTGCCCATAACAGTAATTATTTGTGGACGTATATTTTCATTTGTTAAAGTATTCAGGTGAAATATGACATTTCCCTTTTAAATACTTCATATAATCACATGTGAGCCATTAAAGATGATATAATTTTTTACAAAAATATTAACTGATGTTTATTTCTCTTCATTTCAGCTCTGACATCTCCTGGTGCAGGCATGCTTGGGTTCCCGAATTCAGCTACTCCATCTCCTGCCCTGTCTCTTAGCAGTGCTCCCACCAAACCTTTGCTGCAGACTCCTCCTCCACCTCATCCTACTCCACCACAACCATCCCCATCATCCTCTTTGTCAGGACAGCAGACAGAACAAAACAAAGATTTGGATAAAAACAAGCGACACAAACTCAAAAAAGTAAAAGAAGAAGAATTAGAAACTACTAAATCTGAAATTAAACATCATAAAAAAGAGGAAAAAAATCTCATCTGCTCTTTCCATGTTGGGCAAAGCTGGAGAATCGGCCATGGACCATGCTCAGCTGCAAGCACTTCAAAATGCTGTTTCAAATGATCCAGCTTCATTTTTAGGTGGGCAGTTCTTGCCATATTTTATTCCTGGCTTTGCTTCCTACTTTACACCCCAGCTCCATGGAACAGTGCAAGGTGGGTATCTCCCTCCGATCTGTGGGATGGAGAGCCTCTTTCCATATGGTCCGGCAGTGCCTCAGGCTATTGCTGGATTATCTCCTGGTGCACTGTTACAACAGTACCAACAGTATCAGCAAAACCTCCAGGATTCTTTACAAAAACAACAAAAACAGCAGCAGCAAGAACAAAAACCACCGCGTTTGAACTCGCCAAATGTAGAAAGTGAACAGCAGCAAAAAGCAAACGAAGAGTCCGAAAAGAAGGAAGAAAAATGTCCTGCCACGGAAAGCACAAAAGAAGAACCCCAGACACATCCAAAAAATGCAGACTTATCAGACAATGTCATTGTTCCATTTGTCAAGCATGAGTTTATATGCAGAAAGTGCCAGATGATGTTTACTGATGAAGAGGCAGCAGTAAACCATCAAAAGTCCTTCTGTTACTTCGGTCAGGCCTTGTTTGACCCACAAGAAACAGTGCTTCGAGTTTCAGTCAACAAACATCAGTGTCTTTCCTGTGATGTGGCTATCAGTGGAAGTGAAGCACTTAGCCAACACCTCCAGTCAAGCTTGCACAAAGAGAAAACAATCAAACAAGCAATGAGAAATGCCAAAGAGCATGTTAGATTATTACCTCACTCAGTCTGCTCCCCTAGTCCTAACACCACATCTACCTCGCAGTCTGCAGCTTCTTCTAATAACACCTATCCTCATCTTTCTCGCTTCTCCATGAAGTCCTGGCCTAATATTCTTTTTCAAGCGTCTGCCAGGAAAGCTGCTTCTTCCCCTTCTTCTTCTCCCTCCCTCTCCTTGCCTTCAACGGTTACCTCAAGTTTGTGCAGCACCTCAGGGGTTCAAACCTCACTACCCACAGAAAGTTGTTCAGACGAGTCTGACAGTGAGCTGAGCCAGAAGCTGGAAGACTTAGATAACCCTCTGGAAGTCAAAGCTAAGCCTGCTTCTGGCCTAGATGGTAATTTCAATAGCATCAGAGTGGATATGTTCAGTGTGTAGGAGTGAAGACAGGATCCCTTGCTTATAAAAATAAGACTTTTTAATTGCAGTTCCAAAGCTTCTCTAACCCAAAAAAATACAGTACCAAATGATTGACTCAGGATTGTTTTCCCATATTGATATGCTGGCAATATAGGACGGTATAGTATGGACAGAACTGTTGCAGATGGTTGAATGCGCTTGTAATATATGCTTAAAGTATGGATAAAGGAAAAAAAAATCCTCCAAGTTCTTTTGGAACTTGTTTCAAGCCAAAAACTCTCCAAAAGCAAATTGCACCTCAGCTGGATTGAATTCCAAAATGCTAGCATGTACTGTATGGGGGGATGATCCAGAATTTTCAAAGAGAAATTCTCTTAGTTTAGGTAGGTGTGATTCAGTAGCTTTAAATTCTCAGGTCAGAACATAACATTTCTCATTTGTTTAAAAAAAAAAAATAAAAAAAAAAAAAGCAGCAAAAGCCTGGTAAAACTGTGACTTTTCCCCCTCCAAAAACGTCAATCTTTATTAGAACACATTTACACATTTTTAGGTGTGTTTAGTGTATTAATAGACTTTATAACCCTTGCTGAGCAGCAAGCAAAATTCATGTGAGCTTACCCAGCAGGATAGTACAGTTTTACCACAGATGGGATTTCAGTAGGCGGAAAGATGTATATGCCCTGTGTATTGCAGTTTGTATATGCCACAAGCTATATTTATAACCATATCACCCATTTCTTGTAGAATATACTAATATTCTGTGCCAATTCTACCTTTTTACTTTTACCTCTGATCTCACCCTTTTTGTTCTGAAAGAGGTAATAATTCTAGTTTTGATATAGACTCTGAGGGTTATGTGACATTTTTCATTTGTGAATTTAATGCTTTAACGTCAAGGTACTTGCTTTTGTCTGGACTAGTGCACTTATAATTTTGTAGACCATGTGAAATTAATTAAAATATTTTTTTTCTTTTTCTTTCTTTTTTCTTCATTTTTTTATTTTTGGATCATTTTTGTTTATTTTTTTTTCTTTGGTTGTTTTTGTCGTTAGTGTTCACATTGTTGTGTGTAGTGCAGCAACAAGTTTGGTCTGCATTTGTTAGAAGTTTGCCTCCTAACAACCCAAAGACCTATTTAACAATTGGTGCATAAATAAAGCAGTACTATATACTTGAAAAAAAAAAATGCCTAAGTACAAGTTGAACAAAGAAAAAAAAAATTTAAAAATGAAAAAAAAATATGAAAAGGTATATTTGCTTCTATTGAAAGCAAAGAAGCTGCTTTAAAAATAATAATAATTAAAAAGGGGACTAAAATTGTTTTATACAAAGTGGTTAGCCCGGTTATCGCTCAACTGAACTTTAGTTATAGGCCTATACACTACTATATAAGTGGTTGGTTAGGCACTGATGTACTTCCGTTAACCTGTTAGGTGCTGCAGGGGCTTGCCATATATTACAATGCCATATATGGCACATCTTTTCAGCATCCCATTGGTTAATAATCTGGGCACTTGTGTTTGCTGTTCTGTTACATTTTTTTTTACTGTTTTGTTTGTTTGTCATATATGCATTACAAAGTATTATCCTTATCAAGATTTGCTGCTACTGTGTTAACTTTTTTTTTTTTTTTTGTTTTGCTTGCCATAGTTTTCAACTTCTGCCACACAGTGAATTGAATTATAAATTGCTATGCTTTGCTGTTCATTTTTTTCTGTTGCTGTGGAACTTAAAGAATGTGAAAGCTGTCAAGGGTGCTTTACGAATCACTTTTGTGTTGGGTATAGTAAAACAATATGATTCATTCCAAAGTAACAGAAGGTTGTACGAAAAGTGAAAAGGCTTGTGAACAAAGAAAGATATGCTGTTGTACATATTTGTAGTTGGCTGTGCATGGTACAAAAATTTATAAATATGAAGAAATGCAAAAATGTATTGCTTTTGGTATTTCTGATCTGAGATGAACAAGAAGCATGTAATGCAACTGTCTGACAGTTTAACAAAAAAAAAAATCATGCTTAAAACTGTTTTAATGATCAAATCAACTAACATTTCATTTTACATTTTATTATTGTACAGTTTTTTGGTTTCGTTAAATAATGATCACAATAATGTTCTGTACATTTTTTATGCGAACTTTTTAATGTTCTTAATTTGGGGGAAAACTATTTTTTTTTTTTTTTGTATTTTAACATTTTTATTTTAATCCTGAAGACACTTTTTTTTATTGTGTTTCGTAAAGAGACATCATGGCCTCCCAAGGTGCAATCCTGCCGCTATAGTGAGCTAATGTCCTAAATCCAAAGGCTTCAGAAGATTGCTTTTGCCTTTTTCATGAATGTTAAGCAGCAGCATTGTGAGATCGATCTGTACTGGCAGTTAACACGATGTGCAACAGTGTGTTAGCATGGAACAGAACGCTTTTCACAAAACAAAGGACTGTTTTACAAATGATGATTCGACAGTAAGTCGACATAAACTTTTACAACTGCACAGCAGCCAAAAAAATAAAAAAATAAAAAACTTTAACTGGATGGACGTTGTTAGGGTGACATAAAGAAGAAAAAAATAGTTAAATAAATAAAAAAAGGACAGCCTCCAAAGGTTGGGAATGAGTATTGTTTTTCCTGGATATCAAAGGGATTATTACAGCGCAATCATTGTCTACACAACATGTACTCTCAACGCCTGGGTTACATAGGAAATGCACCCTGAGGTTTTAATAAAAAGCCCGTAAGGCTATAACTTTAAATAAACTAAACCAAAAATGTTATTGATGTTTTATATATAGAGGGTAGTCTCATTAGTTTTTGTTACTGTAATGTTTGAAGTCTCAAATGTACCGTATTACGGTAAATAACATGGTTTTGAAAACTTTTTTTTTATTTTGTCACAGACCTGTTGTCATAGTTGAAATGATGTTTATTGTAGATGGTATTTGAACTTCCTCTCCTGGAAATAGTTCATCAAGTATGTTTGTTGCTCATTGTGATACATTAAAAACTGTATCTGCATATTTACAAAGTGTTTTTTCATTTGTTTGATTTTTCGTATTACTGTTTTAGGTGGAGTTTCCTCATTTTAAAGAGTCTTTTGCTTTTATGAAGGAGACAACAAAATAAAGGGGAAAACTCTATATTTATCAACCCTAAAAAATAACCAAAAGACAAAAAAAAATTTTTTGTAAAGTTGAAAAAAAAAAGTGTGATACATATAATAAAGACTTTCATTATCAATGACATTTTTTACAATATAAATAATGGCTCTCACCATACGAGCGGTAGAAACATATATACTGTCTTTTTAGACACTAAAGATATTGCAAGTGTATTTTGAAACTGTTTTCATAAAAAAAAAATGAAATTTAGAGGAAAATGAAGTTGCATTTTAGATTCCCTTTACCCTTTGCCTTTGTGAAGAAAAGCTTTCAAATGCATTGTTTTGCTTATGAACATGCCAATAAATATTGCTTAATTTATTTCATACAGTATTTCATTTGTGCTATTATGCCACACAATACGAGATGGGTTTCCTTTTGTTCTCTGACAACTTTGAGAAATGTACCTATCAAGGGTTGATATTCCATAGTGGCAGCCAAAGGAGCTGCTTTTGGGCCCATGAGAAGGGGGAGCATAAATTAGGCTAGTCCTGGCCCTATTTTAGTTTCACCAAAGGAAATGATTCCAAGAAACCAACCTCCAGCCAGGAAAGCTGCGACGGAGCTGCTGTTGGACCCATGAGAAGGGGGAGCCCAACTTAGGCCAATACTCTAGTTTCACCAGAGGAAATCATTCTGGTGCTCAAATTTATACAAAATGTTCATCCACTTTCTATTGTTTCAAAAAACTTTTCTGGGTACACTTTCTATAAGAATATTTGTCAATTAACCCATAAAAATAGATCATAGGGGTAAGTTATTTACTTCAAAGTAACCTCAAATGGTGTTGTCTATTGCTGGGTCAATTGGGCACATTAGTGTGTCGAGGATACCAGTCCAACCCAGCCCTGCTTTCTATAGGCCATCAGAGCCCACACAGAAATTCCGTCCCCCATCTATAATTATAGCAACATAAGTAAACAAAAATGAAGGGGAATGAATACCCTTTTCTACTCCATGTGACCAGAGGAAGTAAGGAGAGGTAATAAATACACGCTTTTCCTATCCAGATATGGTATGACGTGATAGTATAAACCAGCAGTAGAAGACTGCTTCATTTACATTTCTGTTATGGGGTCCCTTGTGCCTTATATATAATTCTGGTACATCCATAATTTCGTCTTAAGGGGCTATGTTGCTCCAAAAAGGCCAGGATGCGTGCTCCTCCTCGGGAATATAGGAGCCAGAGTCGCCACAGATCTTAGTATGACACAACTTTTATTACAGGAATGACAAGGATCATGGTACAGCCATGTTTTTTCTTAGTAATTGTGGGCTACTCCACACAAAGTTATCTACCATCAATCTTAACCTACAGTAATACTTGGCAAATTCTCTGTTTGGTGGAAGAAGGAAATTTTTTCTGTTTAAATACCAGAGAAATTAGATTGCTAGGTTAATTGTCAAAAAACACAGAGTTAGGCGACATGCACACGACCATGTGTGAGTTGCGGGGTCGTGATTGAATGGCACGGGCAGCACATGGATGTCATCCATGTGCCACCTTTGCACCGACCATGCGTCCGTTGTCCCATTCATTGGGGCCAGTGAGCATGGTCTGCAAAAATGGACAGGAATAGGACCTGTACTGAGTTTTACTCAGGACCCCATACACCGGACCATCAAAATTCACGGTTGTGTTTATGGGACCATAGAGATGAACAGGTCAGTGTGCCAGCCATGAAAAACACTGCTAGCTGTGAAAAGAAAATCTGCTTTTTTGTTGCAGATTTTGATGCATTTTTTAGACCAAATTTATGAGTGGATTGAACAGAAGGGAGAAATATAAGAGCTTCCTTTATATTTCCTATTCTTTTTTTTGCCACTGCTGGGTTTGGCTCAAAAAACCACCGCAAAATGTACAACAGACAAAACAACTTTTCCGTAACATGTAGCCTTAGCCTAAATCACATTTTGGAGAATGTTTTTAACAGATTTACTCATTTCTATGAAGTATGAATACAAGGTGTAGACTAGTCCCACCTATAATTATGATCTACAAGTTATTACCAGAAATGTAATAAATTATATTTATATTCTACTGTTGCATATATAGAAAAATCCATCAAAAATAATTCATACATAAAAATAGTGATAAAAAGTTCCATTAGACCCATAAGCAATACGCTACTCTAGCAGTCACATGTTCACAATACAACAGAATTGAAATGGTTGCTACTGTATGTTCACTACCTATGGACTGTTGCTCTGTAGGTACAGGGGATGAGAACATCCACATGCACAACTGCACAAGGGTATAGATCAGTAACATCCTGATCCTGAACACTCTGTAAAGGATAAGACGCAAAGAATTAAAAGATAGTAGACCGTGTCACAGAATTAAAGGGGTTTTCCCATGAACATTACCATATTTCCTTTTGTAAACAAGTAAAAGTTAAAAAAATTTTGAAAATATAAATAATACAAATGTTACAACGTTTATAGATTTTCTCTAAGCATCTTAGTGGTGACAGTCTTTTGTCTTCATATGTTGCCAATGGATACAAACATGAATGCAGGAACTTTCTATGATTTGGGTCTTGGTCAGAAACTCATTCCTGATTTCCTTATTGTGGCTGGATTATCTTCTTCTCGTGCATGCACTGTTCATACCCGATAACTAGTCCACAATAAGGAAATGATGACTGGGTTTATGACAAATCCCAGATCATAGAAAGTTCTTGCAAGCAAATCTGGCCCTAAATAGTTTTATATGGTGCCTCTTGATCACTTGTTACAGCACTAAATAACATAACTGAAAGTGCTGCTTTTCTATTAGCAACGCAAAACTGGATCACAAAGGCTTTTTTACTCTGGATTCTGAAATAAAATATACGCAGATGATAAAACGGGCTCTGTCTTTTTGACACAGGCTGAACATGAGCAGTGGACAGGTAACAGTATAACCATAGTGCAGCAACAGCAATCCATATATTTACACTGGCCAATAACAGCACAATTAGTTTTCTGAGTAATTTTACCTATAGATGCCCAATGTGATTGATCATTTATTGTTGACCTTGATAAATCATGCATGATCGATCATAAAGCATAGTTGCTGGCGCATGATCTGTAAATGTAGATGCCACTCACAGTGGGCATTGTTATCTTAGTGCCTAGCTCTGCAAAAATGGTGTTCCTCACTTGGCTAGATAAAAACTCTTTGCGACCTGCAAGGATCATCTTGACGTATGAGTTGTCATTGGTAAGGACACCATACAACTTCACAATTTACTGCAGGAATTTACTGTGGGCGGCCAATTGGCAGCTTCTATGGCTGCACCTGCTTATAGTACACCTTAATAGTGACCTCCTTACAGTGACTACCCCACACAGTTTACTTCTATAGTAGTGTCCCATGGTACCTCCAAAACTTGCTGCCACTATGGCATGGATTGATAATGTGTTCACAATGGAGCTCTGGTGGGAACTGATGAAATTTTCCTTGTAGCTTCTACAACATGACTATGTCACAGTTTGCAGCAATTTGTTGGCTACTTACTCTATTTGTCAAATTTCAAGAAGAAAGAAGCTGACACTGTCACTTTAAGATGGCATCCATAACCAAAGTGGAGTGGAATGAAAACAGAGAGCTGGGTCCCCGTGGCTTGGCTAGTACTGCTATACAGACAAGTGTTACTACAGTCCTATGTAAGAAAGGCCGCGAGTGGCACTCACCGGTAAAACCCCAATTCTTTGTTATAGGGCAGCGGCGACGTATAGCAAATAGTAAAAAGCAAATAAGGCGATGGATCATTTCAGATGTATTATGATTCTTCCAGCCTATCCGAATAGAAATATGGTACATGTGAAACTATCTGCTATATGTCCTCGCTGCCCTATAACAATAGGGATTTGTATCAGTAAGTGCCACTCATTGTCTTTCTTTGAGCTTACCATTACAATAGGAAAACCTCTCATGTATGGGAACTAGTGATGTTATACCGTAACTATTACTAAGCAATATAAACTATATAACCCACAAGGAATTCATCCATAATAGAAAAGCACAAGGCCTTCTCAGTATTCCGAGGTGATTTCTAACATCTATGTTCATTTTATAGTAAAGGCTACATTACTCTTTACATCACATACAGCAATCTCCATATCCATTGTAGTTAATATTTAATGACTATAATAGCTTCTATGATGAAACACTATCAATGGAATATTGCACAGTGACATTATTATTCGCCATCTATTAGGCAGCATCCATCTTTTTTAAGCCCTTTCCTCTCATCTGTCTTTATTTATGAAAGTCAAATCCCAGCAGGGGTGTAACAAGTAACCTTGGGGCCCCTTAGCAAAAAAATTGTTAAGGAACCCATATCCAGCATGACCCCCTTCAATAGCAAGTTCAAAACATGAAAAGATTGTGATTAATTTAGGCCAATGTACAAGGATAAGACACACTGTAATATCACAGCACAGTGATAACGCACATAGTGATGTCACAGTACAGGGATAATAAACATAGTGATGTCACAATAGAAGAATACTGTTCAAAGTGATATCACAGTGCAAAGATAATAAACACAGTGATATCCCAGTACACGCAGTACAGAGATAAACACAGTAGTATCACAGTACAGTGATAATGCCTAAAGTCATGTTACAGTACTATCACAATAAATACAGTGATGTCACTGAATATCTAAAATAAACAGTGATATCATAGTACAGGGATAAAAAAATGGTGATGTAACGGTAAAGATGTAATGTCACAGTACTATGATAATAAACACGGAGATATCACAGTACAGCGATAATATACCCAGTGATGTCACAGTACAGGGATAATGCACATAGTCATGTCACTGTACAGTGATAATAAACACAGTGATGTCACAGTACAGAGATAACACTGTGATGCCACAATATAGATATAATAAGTATAGTGACATGACAGTGCAGAGATAATAAACAGTGATGTTACAGTACACATAGAACAGAGATAATAAATACAGTGATGTCACAGTAAAGTGATAATGCTAAAAGTCATGTTACAGTACTATCACAATAAGCACAGTGATGTCACTGAATACTATAATAAACAGTCATACCATAGTGAAGGGTTTAAGAAAATGGTGATGTAACAGTAAAGATGTAATGTCACATTACTATGATAATAAAAACAGTGATATCACAATACAGGGATAATAAACACAATGATGTCACAGTACAGGGATAATAAACACAGCAATGTTACAGTACAGGGATAATAAACACAGTGATTGATGTCAAAGTACGCAGATATAGAAACACAGTGATGTCACAGTACAGGGATAAATAACACAGGTAATAAACACGTCATAACAATGTAATAATAAACACAGTGATGTCACAGTGCAGAGATAATAAGTAAGTGATGGCACAGTATGGGCATAGTAAACATAGTGATGCTGTAGTGCAGGGACAATGAAAACCATAATAGCATTGCACAGATATAATGCACACAAGAAACATCACCATATACACTGATACATCAGAATATAAGAACAAAACATATAATGATATCACATGCAGGTATAAAGCACACTTTAAATCAAAGCAAAGGAATAATGCCATAAAGAATGTAGAATGCATATAAATAATCCATAGTCAAACTTATAAAGGGGTTGTATTCAATTTTCCATCACTAACTCAGCACCTTATGTCTGAGTGGCACCACCCTGGTAGTTACGCTCTTGAACCACAGAACAATAAATAAAGTATTCCTAAAACTCATGCATGTTTTTGATACATACTAATGGAAGGACGAGTACTGGTAAAGTTGAGAATACTACTGTAAATTAAGTAATTAGTTGATTAATTACAGTGGGTACGGAAAGTATTCAGACCCCATTAAATTTTTCACTCATTGTTTCATTGCAGCCATTTGCTAAAAGCAAAAAAAGTTCATTTTATTTCTCAGTAATGTACACTCAGCACCCCATCTTGACAGAAAAAAAAGAAATGTAGATATTTTTGCAAATTTCTTAAAAAAAGAAAAAACTGAAATATCACATGGTCATAAGTATTCAGACCCTTTGCTGTGACACTCATATTTAACTCACATGCTGTCCATTTCCTTCTGATCCTCCTTGAGATGGTTCTACTCCTTCATTGGAGTCCAGCTGTGTTTAATTAAACTGATTGCACTTGATTAGGAAAGGCACACACCTGTCTATATAAGACCTCACAGCTCACAGTGCATGTCAGAGCAAATGAAAATCATGAGGTCAAAGGAACTGCCCAAGGAGCTCAGAGACAGAATTGTGGCAAGGCACAGATCTGGCCAAGGTTACAAAAGAATTTCTGCAGCACTCAAGGTTCCTAAGAGCACAGTGGCCTCCATAATCCTTAAATGGAAGAAGTTTGGGACGACCAGAACTCTTCCTAGACCTGGCCGTCCAGCCAAACTGAGCAATCGTGGGAGAAGAGCCTTGGTGAGAGAGGTAAAGAAGAACCCAAAGATCACTATGGCTGAGCTCCAGAGACGCAGTAGGGAGATGGGAGAAAGTTCCACAAAGTCACCTATCACTGCAGCCCTCCACCAGTCGGGGCTTTATGGCAGAGTGGCCTGAAGGAAGCCTCTCCTCAGTGCAAGACATATGAAAGCCCGCATAGAGTTTGCCAAAAAACACATGAAGGACTCCCAGACTATGAGAAATAAGATTCTCTGGTCTGATGAAATGAAGATTGAACTTTTTGGCGTTAATTCTAAGCGGTATGTGTGGAGAAAACCAGGCACTGCTCATCACCTGCCCAATACAATCCCAGCAGTGAAACATGGTGGTGGCAGCATCATGCTATGGGGGTGTTTTTCAGCTGCAGGGACAGGACGACTGGTTGCAATTGAAGGAAAGATGAATGCAAGTACAGAGATATCCTGGAAGAAAACCTCTTCCAGAGTGCTCTGGACCTCAGACTGGGCTGAAGGTTCACCTTCCAACAAGACAATGACCCTAAGCACACAGCTAAAATAACAAAGGAGAGGCTTCGGAACAACTCTGTGACCATTCTTGACTGGTCCAGCCAGAGCCCTGACCTCAACCCAATTGAGCATCTCTGGAGAGACCTGAAAATGGCTGTCCACCAACGTTCACCATCCAACCTGACGGAACTGGCGAGGATCTGCAAGGAAGAATGGCAGAGGATTCCCAAATACAGATGTGAAAAACTTGTTGCATCATTCCCAAGAAGACACATGGCTGTACCAGTTCAAAAGGGGCTTCTACTCAATACTGTGCAAAGAGCCTGAATACTTATGACCATGTGATATTTAAGTTTTTCTTTTTTAATAAATTTGCAAAAATATCTACATTTCTGATTTTTTTTCTGTCAAGATGGGGTGCTGAGTGTACATTAATGAGAAATAAAATGAACTTTTTTTGCTTTTAGCAAATGGCTGCAATGAAAAAAAGAGTGAAAAATTTAAAAGGGTCTGAATACTTTCCGTACCCACTGTACCTCTTGCTTATATAGCATGAGCACATTATGCAGAGCAGACGGATACAAAAAACTGATGCAAAAATGGATGAAAGAGAATAGAAAATGACAACCATCCATTGATATAGAGTCAATGTTAAAAACGGATCAGTTACTGTAGGACAGAAAAGTAGGACAAACCACACTTCTGTGTCCCACAAAAGAACAGACAGAAACTGATCCATTTTTATTTAAGGCTAGGTTCCCATCTACCCCTGGCTCTCCATTGTTTGGGTCTCCTGAGTTGGACCACTAAAACAGCACTTACACATGGACACCGGCAGATCCCATTAACTATAATGGGGTCTGCCGTGCAGGACTTTTTTCTCCACTGATTTTCGGCGGTTTCTGCAACAGAGTCTCCAACAGAGACTCTGGCACAGATGTGAACTTTGCCTAACATTGACTCTATGTAAACAAATGGTCATCATTTTCCATTAACTTTTATCTGTTTTTCACATCAGTTTTTTTTATCCACAAAACTGATCAGTTAAACTGATGATCAATGGGCCCTATCTCAGGGACATTATGGCAGATATCACAAGCAAATTAACTTATCCCTGTACTATGATATCACTGTTTATTTTAGATATTCAGTGACATCACTGTGCTTATTGTGATACAGCTTAAAGAAACTCATGTAAACACAGGGTAATGAACAAGCTCCATGCAGATGTCCTTAGTCAGACTAAATTTAGGGCCCCAATGCAACAAAACCAGCACTTTTCTTAGAAGAATAAAATCAATATTCTCCCATAATGTATTATATTTCTAAATAATTAATAGCAGATATGAGTGAACTCGTTCAGAAAAAAACAACAAAATTGTCCCAAATTTTCCAAAATTTTTGGGTTTGCCCAAACCCTAAAACTTCTGGGGTTCACTAATAAGTGGAGGCCCAAGGGAGGTGTATAAACATATATCACCTTACTTTATCTCTCCTGGGCTCCCTCATGGTATCTGGTGGACACTTGGCATCCACTTCCAGCCTCCTGAGCGATGTCACGTGCCCCAGAGGAACGGTTAGGCCTGATTACAGTCTCCCAGGGCTCATGACGTGACCCAGAAGGCCAGAAGAGGACGACAGAGGGAGCCCAGGAAAAATGAAGCAAGGTGAGTATATGTGTTTCTTATGTTTCCACACCTCCCTTGGGCCTCCACTTATACTCTGTAGTCTAGACCCCAGAGTATAACAATTGCACTTCCGGTTCGGCCCAAACTTATTTAACTTAGGCTGGGTTCACATCTGTGCTCATTTACCATTTGGGGATTCCATCCCCCATTCCGCTTGAAAAACGCGGAGAGAAAAGTCCTGCTTGGGTGGAAACACAGTGGACCCCATTATAGTCTATGGAGTCCGCGAGTTTCCACGGGTAACCGCTTTTTAAGCAGATTCGGTTTCCGGTTTTCTGGTCCTCAGGCGGACCTGAAGAATAGAAACCCAAATGCTAGTGTGAACCTAGTGTTAGTTAATAGTTATTAATGTTATGTGCTACATGTACGGTCTTATTCACTTGTTTTATTCATCACTGGATTGCTGTCCGTTCGCTGTACATGTTTTCCACAGGCTGCACATAAGCCCGTTGAATTCTATATGTGTACTATGATGTTCCTGCAAAAAAGGAAACATGCTTATTCAAGTCAATGGGTCAATGACAATCAGAGACCATTGCTATAGGACACACTCTATTGTGCCATCATGGAGCATCTTTCTGTGGATTGGAACAAAGTAGAGTTCCTTCCATTTCTTTAAAATGGACAACATATACTGTATATGTCAAAGCATGGACACATGCTAAGCCATACTATAGTCAGCCAGCCCATAAGCAGGAAAGGAGCGAGGGGTAAAGGGAGTGGGGGTTGGGGCTGGTTCCAATCATATGACCCTTGGGTTGGAACTCGACTGGGACCCTTGGGTCCATCATCAAGAATCTGCTGCATGAATAAAGGTGATTTAACTCCCTGGACAGCCTCTTTAATCAGTTACATGGGCTGACTACTGCAATACCAAACATAGCCAACTATACAAAGTATGGTGTTGTGCTGGATGTTATGGGTGCTGGACCGCCACCAATCTAATATTGTTGACCTATACTACGGTAAAAAAAAAAAAAATCACCATTTACATGCTATGAGAGGTTACCTAGAAAAAAACATTACAACAGCAAAAGTAGCTTAGAAGAACTGAAAAAATGAAAGAGACGTAAGTACATGATGTTATATGACATTTCTTGACGTTATGGTGTTTTTGTATTGTTAAAAAGAACATGGCTGATATATGATGAACTATGATGGTCATCTGGGCTTTTTTTCCCCTTTTTTATGAAGAATCAATGACTTCTGTTTCAATAACCTGAGAGAAACTCCTTCAATTTCACATATTTTGTCACCATTAGAAGACTTTAATGTCATCGTGTTTTTCTGTGTAATAATGTAATCAGAATCACACCTTGTAACCCAATTATAACCTAAAATGGCCTCGTATTTAGGCTGCATTATGCTCTGAAGTCATTGCGTGTTAGCACATACACAGGCTAATGCACTTAGCTGCTTATTATCTGCTATTACCTTATACAGTATTTCTTCCATGGTCGAGTTGCACTAAACTTTGCCCCTTTTAGTTGTAAGTTGAGTGCTTATTATTTCTGTCATATGTAAGTTTGTGTTGCACACACCCAGGTCTTATGATTCAGCCCTGGATGCTAATTTTAGCCTCTTTGGCTTTTGACTAGAAAAAAGTATATTTATTAAGATATGCGAAATGTAATAAGAGAAAACACTGCCATAACTAACAATTGGGTCACATTTTTGCTTTCTAACTTCCCAATTCTGTAACATTTGCCCTAGATCAGAAAACCTTTGGCTGTTTTCTTCCTAATATAGTGTCACAACTGTCCACAGGTGATGTATGTAATGTCATTCAGCCATGTCACAGCTGTATGGCTATGAGTGCTAGAGAAGAGAAGGGTGTATGATGCTTGGACTATCTGATCTAGTCATAGTATGTATCACAAATGTTGAGTTATTAAGGGTAATCTAGGGCTTCATTGAGGTGGCCATCAATGGAGACCCCAGAGTACAATGAATCCTGCCTTAGTATAGTCTACAATTTTTTTTAAAAGAGCTCTCTGCTGCCACCTTTTGAGCCTGCATGATTTGCACGCCATATAAAGTTACTGTTCACTATATCCACAGTGTTGAAGGTTTAATTCAATAGCAATATGGAAAAAGACCATTGGCAGACAGGATCGGTTGACATTTATCTAATGT
This sequence comes from Leptodactylus fallax, assembly GCA_947044405.1. NCBI lineage: Eukaryota > Metazoa > Chordata > Amphibia > Anura > Leptodactylidae > Leptodactylus > Leptodactylus fallax. The sequence continues at coordinate 1,430,643 of CAMRHE010000038.1, read as the reverse complement.
GAATGGCCTTCTTCAGGGTTGCATAAATCAGCATGTACATTGAGCCTGTACATGATTCATATTTGTTCATTTGGAAATAAAAGATGTATGCATATGTCAAACACCACAGGTACCTCTTATTCTGAAGTAAAATATAGTATAGTCAACTAAAGATGTTTCCACAATTACCTTGGCTCGAGGGGCCAAGGGTGAGGTGAAATTAAAAAAAAAGTGATAGGGGCCGTGGCCTGACTATGGAGGAGTGAGGACGCGTATGCCTCAACTCCTTCCCCGGGCGGCCTAGGCACACGCTAAACTCGCTGACCAGCACCTACCTTCCTCGCCCCGACATGGATAGATCACGCAGGCTTCAACCCCCTCCGGGGGTCCCACGTGAGGCCTCCATAGCCCGCTTCCTTTGGGGCCCGCATGATGCCGACTCTGCTATGGCGCCCAAGATGGCACCCCGACACTGCGGTCCCATCCTGCGGCTCCCTGGCTTCCTCACTGCTGGCGGCCGCCTCTCTTCTAGGGCCTGTCTCCCTTGATGGCCCCGGAGCAACGCTCGTTCCTCCAGCGGAGACCTCCTACGTGCCCAGTCCTCCTGCACCATGGACCACTGGAGGATCTGGGTACCGCTCAGCCCCCCCCCCTCTCCCTTGTCCATGGGAGCCTCGGCCCCTGCTGGACAGGACTGGTCCTCCTCCACCTCTGCACAGTTCTCCGGTGGTGGCTCCTGCATCAGCACCTCCTGCTGGCTTGACTCCTCTGTCCCCGGACCCTCAGACTGCTCTTCCTGGCACGAGGAGATCTTCTGCTGCCGCTCTGCATGGCTCTGTCTCTCCACTGGATGGTCCTGCACCCCTGTTGTTCTCAGGTCAGTCATCACATCTTCATGCCCCTCCAACAACTCCTCCTGGCATGGAACTGGCTCCTCCTGGAAGTTGTGCCTCTCATACTGCTAGACCCGGGGCTTCTCCCACTTAAGGTACCCTGGATGAACTCTGTCGCTTAAGTGCTCACTTTGCCGCCATTCCAACTAAGTCTGATATGGAGGTGTACGTGTCCCGACTGGAACAGTCTTACAAGTCTGAGCTTTCTGCTGTCTGCTCTACTGTGCAACACCTGGAGGAGAGGGTAGACAGCCTAGAGTCCTCGTCTGCCTCCTTTGCATCTCAACTCTCTGCCCATGATTCCGCCATTTCTTCTAACACTCACCAGCTTCAGTATTTGGCGAACCTCCTCGACGACCTTGAAAACCTGAACAGGCGGAACAACATCAGGGTTAGGTGCCTCCCTGAATCGATTGAACCCCAGCAACTGGACGCTACTTTATGCCAGACTTTCAACTCAATGTTGGGGGTTCCGCAGGGGTCTCCACTTGAACTTGATTATGCACTGCTCCTTGGGCCCACGTCCTCCTGACACTGTAAACCCCAGAGATGTTATCTGTAGAGTGCACAGATAGCAGCTGAAGGAAGCCATCATGCGCAAAGACAGAGAGTCTCGCCAGGTTATGTTCCAGGACATTCCCATCAATTTACTCCCGGACTTGTCTCGGCTTACTCTTTCTAAGCGGCGTTCCCTGAAGCTGCTTCTGGACTTACTAATTCAGCATCAAGTGCCATACTCCTGGGGCTTCCCATTCCGCTTGCAGGTTCGACGCAGGGGCCATACCCTTGCCTTGACTCACGGCTGCGCTGGGACTACCTCCAGTGTAGGCCTTGGATTGGCCCTCTCTGCCTGGCGACTCCGTTCCGGTTCCACCAGCCCGGCCCCAGAATCGCCCTAGGAGACGCCGTCGAGACCGGGCCCCTGCTTCAGATCATCAGCTGAGTTCCAGTCTGGCCCCTCCGACTTGATGCCGTGAACTTTTTGTCATTTTGCTGTTTGACTTTTGATTTTTCATGACCTCTGTGGTTGATTTCCCTGTGGGGCCGCGGGGTGCCGCGAGTGTGGTCCGTTTGTCGGGTCCCTGCGCTCCCTCAGGGACTGCACTCCTTCTCCCCCTATTCCTTTTCTTCTTCCTCCTCCTCCCCCTCTTTACTCTTTCTCTCTTTAACTTTCCCTTTCCCCTCCCTTCTCTCTCTCTCTCTCTCTTCACTTGGTTCGCCCCTTTTTCGTCTCTTCCTTCCTCCTGCTTAAATCTCCTCTATACCCATTGTTTGCTTGTTTAGCCGGTCAGCTCTAGAAAACCGTTATAATTGTTTATCCACTGGCGTGGCCTGGGGGGAGGGAGACGGCTCCTTTATTAGAAAGCCCGTTTCTCACTGTGTAGCGCTTGTTTTGGCACCTATTTTCTGCCTTTTCCCCACCCCTCTTGAGTGGAGGCTGTTTTCTCCACCCCATCAATTTAGTTAATTACTTGTTAACTGTAGTTGTTGTTTCAGTTCGTCTTAGTTTCCCTGTACTTGTCTGTCTTTTCCTTCCTGTCTGTTCCTCTTGTGTCATCCTCCCTCCCCTCCCTTCCCCTGACTATGACCTCCCTTAATATTTGCACTCTTAATACTCGGGGGCTTAATGTCCCTCAGAAGCATAATCAAATTTTGTACCAGCTTCACAAGAAACGTTCCCATATTATTATCTTGTAGGAGACCCACTTTAAGAAGGACCATGTTCCGGATATCCACAACCGTCACTACCCAGTTTGGTTCCACAGCGTCAACCCGGTCGCCAAGTCCAAGGGAGTTTCCGTCGCACTCCATAGATCTCTGCAACATGAGGTACTAGACACCCTGATAATTGCGCATTGCGGGCACCGTGCTCACTGTGACTGGCTGTTATCTCCCGAATCAAGGGCAGCTACTGTATTACAAGAACTTAGTTGGCAGGTTGACGGAATTTAGAGAAGGGGTGGTGGTACTTGGGGGCGACTTTAACTTTGTTTTGGATCCATCACTCGACTCCTCCCCTTTCCGCCCCCCCACTTCCAGTCACAGTGACTTGCGAAGGCTAACGACTACTCTTCACAACTCCCAGATGGTAGATGTGTGGCGCATCCTGCATCCTTGAGACCGGGACTATACCTTCCATTCTCCGACACATAACTCCTATAACCGTATAGACTTCTTTCTTGTCAGCCATTACGCCCTCACCTGGTCTCCCACCACCCATATCGACTCGGCCCTTTGGTCTGTCCACGCTCCACTGCTCCTATCCCTTGAGGTCCCGGGGTTAGCGTGTCGTCCTTTCACGTGGCGACTGAATGATAGCCTTCTGAAGGACGCCTCTTGCAAGGCGGACATCAGCGCGACAATTAGAGACTTTGGCCTCAACCATGCTCATGACCCCCCTCCTCTCCTGCTACAGTGGGAGGCGCTGAAGTGTGTGATCCACGGTGTACTAATCAAACACGGAGCACATCTTTTGCACATTCATTCTCTCAAGCTTACTCATAAACGGACACGTTCCCAGGAGGCATTGACTGAACTTCTTAATGCTAGGGAGGAACTGCATTCCTATCTTGACGAAATGTATCTGCATAGTAGAGACAGCATTAGGAAACATTACTACGAGCTCGCGGAGAAGTGCGGCCCCCCCCCCCCCGTCGCCCCCTCCCGCGGGGCTCTCCGCCTCCCTCCCTTGACTGCACAGTCGGGGCCCGGTGCGGCCCCCCCTGCTCCTCCCCCCCTCCCCACCCGCCGTGGCAATCCTAGGCACGTCTCCCCCCCCCCCCCCCCCCCCCCCCCCCCCCCCCCCCCCCCCCCCCCGCCCCCCCCCCCCCCCCCCCCATTTTCCCCCCCCCCCCCCCCCCCCCCCCCCCCCCCCCCCCGCCCCCCCCCCCCCCCCAATTCCCTTCCCCCGCGGCCGCGAGCCCGGGATAATGTATGAAAGGCCCTTTTGGCAATCTCACTGGCTCGTTCTGACAACTCTCCTATGTGCCTGCTTTCTGTAGATGCCGAAAAAAGCGTTCAACCGGGTACACTAGGGCTTTTTGCATGTGACGCTTCAGCAGGTGGGTGTGGGTCCTGTTTTCTTGAGTAAGGTGCTTTCCCGCTATGGCGATGCGACGGCGAGGGTTAGGGCCAATGGGATACTCTCTGATCCTTTCCTGGTACGGAACGGCACTCGGCAGGGCTGCCCCCTGTCTCCGCTGCTGTATGCCCTAGTTATGGAGCATCTGGCCGTGGCGGTATGGCAGTGTCTGAACATCCATGGCCTTCAGATGGGCAGGTTAAGGCGGCGCTGTATGCTGACGACCTCCTTCTATACGTCTCTCAGCCATGCGTGTCTTTTCCGTCTATATTACACGAGTTTAGCCGATTCGGTGACCTTAGTAACTTTAAAGTAAATCTTTCCAAAAGCGAGGCCCTTAACATCACAATACCCCATGCAGAGGTTGCCTATCTTGCAGACAACTTTCCGTTTAAGTGGCAGACCACTTGCCTCAAATACCTGGGGATTCATATCCCCCCTGACCCTTCCCACTTATATCGTCTCAACTACCTCCAACTGCTCGAAACTCTTGCGGCAGACCTCTGGAGATACAGTACACAGGCCCTTACTTGGTTTGGCCATATTCACGTCCTCAAGATGGACGTGGTCCCTTGGCTTTTATATCTGTTCCAGGCGCTCCCCATTCACCTCCCGCGCACCTTTTTCACTAGAGTCCAGTCCCTTTTTGGGAGGTTTGTTTGTGGTTCGGCGCGGAGTAGGATAAAATACCAGACATTGACCCGCCGCAAGGACAGGGAAAGTGTGGGCCTTCCGGATCCTAGACTTTATTACCGCTCTACGGTTTTGTTCTATCTTTTTGACTGGCACTACCGCAGCATGGACAAGCAATGGGTTTCTATCGAGGCTGATCTGCTATCGGTCCCCCTCCCCTCTGTGCCGTGGATACTGGCTCATTTCCGCCCGAGATCCGTCAGGTACTCGTTCCTCTCTTCACACTTTCTTAAGACCTGGGATTCAGTTTGTTCCAGCGGGAGAGTGGCCAGAGTCCCTGGCCCCCTTAGTCCTCTCTTTAGCAATCCTATGTTTCCACTGGGTTGCTCCACAGATAGATTTCTTTGTTGGCGAAGTGGCGACGACGTTAGGCTTAGACAGGTCACTGGGGATCCGCCCCTTCCTCTGTTGCCCCAGCTGCGCGTTTCTCACGCAGACCTTCATTTATCCTGGCTGGAGTATGGTCAACTTACAGCCTTCCTGTAGAAATTCCCTTTGTCCCCTCTTCTTTCCTCTACCATGACTGACCTGGAGTCTGTCCTTTCCCACGCTGACTCTTCCCCGCATGCACTCTCGGTTCTTTACAGCGTTCTTCTCTGAGATGCTACCCCGGGGCCCCCCTCTTACACAGGCCCCTGGGACTCAGACCTTCACGTGAGCTTCTCCCCTGCCGACTGGGATAGGGTTTTCCTGTTCACACATAAGCTTCCGTTGCCCTGCAGTGCGCAAGAAAAGAATTTCAAGATCCTGTCTCGGTGGTACCGGTGCCCTGATTTCCTCCACAGAATTTATCCTGCTGTGACTGACCGGTATTGGCGCTGTGGTACTGAGAGAGGCACCCTATATCACATCTGGTGAGAGTGTGACGTTCTCAGGCCCTTTTGGGACGCTGTGCTTACTCTGTATGCTAAAGTGTGTGGTCGCACCATCACAGCAACTCCCCAACTGGCCCTTCTTTCAGTTATTCCTGGCAGGATATCTGCGGTGAAGAAAGACCTCCTGCGACACTTTCTCACGGCTGCTAGAACCGTCATTCCCAGGTACTGGCGAAGCACTGTTGCACCCTCCCTGGTTGAATTTCTTCAGGAGCTTCTCCTCATAAGGAGAATGGAGGCCCTGGTGGCGGAGGATTCCCCCGACCCCTCCAAATTTGATGCTCTCTGGCGGCCTTGGGATGTGTTCCAGAAATCGTCTGAGTTCTCTTCTTTCTTTTCCTGATATAGTGATACCTTGCTACTTCTTTCTTCCCTTTTTCTCTCTTCCATCCTTTGGAGGAGGTTATTGGTCGCTCTTCCATCCCACTGTTCCCCTCTCTCCCTCTCTTTTTCTCTCTAGTATATGTTTTCCTGATCGTAGTTCCCATTGTGTGTTCCTTTGTCTGTTTGTTCTTCTCCCATTATCTTTAAAATGTCGCTTTATGGTCCCATATATCTGGGCCTTCAGTTCCTCTGCTATTGTACTGTGCTCCACAGCGTTAACTTGGATCTTACCCCAAGATTCTTGTTTACAGGCGAGGCCTGCGTGCCTTCGCATTATTTGTTTGCTCGCACTATTTTTGTTTGTTTGTTTTTTTCAACTGTACCTAAAAAAAATCTTTAATAAACTTTGATTAAACTTAAAAAAAAGTGATACTCGCTTACCCTTGATCCTCTCTGTGTATCCTCTCTTTGGTGCCGACACTTGCTGGGAGTGAAGAGGCTCAGTTGATCGCTGTGGCCAATCACTAGCCTCAGTGGTCACATGCTGGGTACTGGTGACGTATCAGCAGTGATGTCACTGATACCCAACATGTGACCGTTGAGACCAGTGAATGGCGAAAGCTGTCACTTGAGCCTCTTCACTTCCAAGTTGCCCAGTGCTGGTATAAAAGTAAATGGGGGGGCATGCCATAGGTTTTTTCAGTTATCCTGGGGACTGCTAGATAGGTGAGGGGTAAAGCAGTTTTAAACATACCTTGATTAATGGTAATGCTATTGTACTTGCATTACCAATAAAAATAATTATTAAACTCTCTTGCACTGAGATTGTGTGGCAGTCCCTTCATGTGTAGTGTCCCAGGCACTATGTATTCAAAGCGCCTCAATCGCTCCCCTCTCTTCCCCTTTAAGATCTTCAATATTTCATGAAGCCAGGTGTGCATGTCTATGCTGGTGTTTAATGAGCAGCATTTGTATGGGCTCCTCTAGTTACCTCCATTTGGAATGTTCAAAATTTTTGGCTGCTACTCATTATCACTTCAGTTGTAGCATTTGCCAACAATTTTGACAAAATTCCCCCATCTACTCAAAATATATGGCTATTATTTTCAGGTCACAGCTTCTTGGCCAAGATGGGGGCAGTGCTTTTTTTAATAAAGGTCTTAGTTTTTCCATTTTTACCTCCTGCGGTTTCCTGACCTGTACTGTGATTCAGTGGACACATACTGGTCTCCAACAACAGAGATGAGGACACAGGCAGTGACAACTAATTATTCTACCATACCACCCACCAGAAAAACTGAGGCTTCAAGGAGTTTAAATTAACAAAGTCCATTTGATCTGAAGCTTTTGTGGAAAAAAAAAACCCCTTTGTTAATCAAAATTCCCCCCCCCTCCCCTAATCTTTGTAGCATGGCCATATCGGATAAATATCCTTCACTAACAATTAATAGTAAAACTGCAGTAAGCCCTACTAACCCAAACCATATATAAAGACATTTGTTCTTTGTGTACATTTGGATCAATTGAGAATAAATCTTAGGTCTATTATCAGCTTGGACTTTTCTATATAGCTGATTGTTGCCTGTCTGCTTTCTTTGCTGTGTTATTATTGGGCAAAATTAAATTTAGATACTAGAAAAATAAGTTAAAAGGATTCTGTCAGCAGTTTCAGCCCCTCAAAAATTCTGACTACTCTAGGTAGGTTAAATGGACATTCACACAATCATTGCTGTAGACATTAACTGTAGCAGAGTAACAGATACAGACGGAGCCTCCTCCGTAAACAACACGCTGTCTTCCATCATGTTTGTTTGCTTTTGTAAACTGTAAAAAAAAAATCTATTTTTTTCAAAATTATCTTAGAACTTGTTGTTGCATATAATTGGGTTACTCATACTTGGACTATTCCTACATATTAATAGCTATAGTAAGGATTTATAGGATTTTAGGATTTATCTGTATTTCTCCAATGAAATCCTACATTTTTGCTTCCCTGATGGCTTTGCTGTCTACTGATGAGTTGCCAGGAAAAGGCATAAGTAACATATCAGGCACCTAAACTAACTGCACTGATTGCTCGTGAATGGTGGGGGATAAAGTAAAAAAGTCAACAGTGCCAGAATAAGTGAAGCAGCAGCTATTAACAGATTTTAAGAACAGGAGTTGTTGGAGGTGGTGAAATGTCATCTTTAAGTCAGTGCTGGTCAGATCCATATATGATTCAACAATGAGCCTTTCACTGGAAAAGGGTCTCAGTTGCATCTCTCCAAAAGGCCATCGCTTTGAGAAGACTACCCTCTTATCAGATTTCCTGTAATAGATTTTCAGGTCCACCGTAAATCATGCATACTGGCCATCTTCTTTGATAAGACCACCTCCTGGAAGGCCACTTTTCAATGCAATTTTAGATAGTCATCTCAAAGAAGTCTCACTGTAATTTGGTTGCCCAATAATAAAGTCTAATAGTTATCATTGTGTCATCTACTAGTTGATAGTGATTTAATATTGGCCCAACATGATGAAGGCATAGGAAATCCCAGCGTAGGGAATAGCATGGATTTACTTTGCATCAATGAACACACTGTTTTATGTTCTCATCTTAGTAAAATAAGCAAAGTTGATGCCTAGATCCCAGTAATGAATAATCTTGACCTTTGTCTGACCGTGGAGATAGCTACATTATATGTTTAAACTAAACTATGAAAAAATAAATCTAGTTTTTTTTCAAAATGATTTTAGAACTTGTTGTTGTATATAAGTGGGCTATTCATACTTGGATTATTCCAACACATGAGCAGATACAGTAAGGATTTTTATCTGTATTTAACCAATTAAATCCTACATTTTTGCTTCTCTGATGGGTTTGCTGTCTACTGATGACCAGTTGCCAGTTCCTACATCAAATGCCTAAATTAACCAAGTTGTATCTATAGAAAGGTTACTATAGGATGAATATAGATAACTGGAATGCACTAGAATACAGATTGAAAGTGTGCAAACAAAGGCATGAACCATCATTGGCCTGTTAATTTTGATCTGCTTACAGAAAACTTCATAATATATTGTACCTATACTTTACTACTAGATCACCTACTGGTCCCGATAAGTCCATGGGTGCTTCAGTTCCACACTGAGGTTGCTTTGGTAAGCATAAGATTCACTAATGTCCAACATGTCACTGTTTTTCTTATCATAGTGTCTGACATTTCCCTCCATGCTCTGCCCTTGTTTGGAAATTTTTGTCATTAAAGGGGCATTTCAATCTTATAAAGTGATGGCATATCACTAGGACATGCCTTGATTTTATCATCAGTGGGGCCAAACCTCTTTGATCCCCTTTGAACCTTAGATAAAAAGGCTAATTAAGATGATCCCTGAATTTCTATTATATACATAGAAGTGCCCATCATTGGTTTTCTTAAGGCATGCACCAGACCTTGGACGCAAAGGCAGTGAAACCACAGTGTATTTCCCCTGCTTCAGAGACCAACTTTACTGGCGCACCTTACATGAGTCTGAGGAGACTCATTGACCACATCTTTAGATAAGTATAACAATTTTTTTTTTTTTTTTTAGTGTGGCCACCAACAGGGCTATTTGGGGCACCAAGTGACAGGTCAACAAGGAACTTTTGGTGGTTTAGTGTCCCAAATACACCCGACAGGTCCCTTATAATGTTAGACATGCTCCTTTACAAGCTGATACCTTTGTTCTCCCCCAGCAACTTTTTCCTCTGTAAATTATATTTTTTTTCTTTGCATTGCGTTGCTTGATTCTTGAAAATTTTATCCTAAAGACTTTTTTAGGTACAAGAATTAGTAACATACAAAGAATATAATTCAACGTCAATTGATTCCTTTCATTTATCCACCTTGTATTTTTCCATTTTAAAATGGAAACATATGCACACACACGTGGCTCTAGGTCTCCTTTATATTCTCTTTGCTTTCTGGGCTAAGTTATTGCTCGTGATGCCCATCACTAAACTCAGTGAAAGCAATTTTGCTTGAAACACACCACCCATTTACAGCTTGCCATGTATTGTTTTCAGGAACAAGTAACCTTGGATCATTTTCTGTGTCAATAAACCAATCAATATGTTACAAGTGCTCAAGCTGCTTAGCCCATTTGTAGAAGTCTATAATCTAGTAGACAAATCACAGTTTAGTCAAGCATGATCAAGTGATTCAGGAAAAGAGTTTTACTGATTCTCACTTTCCCATTTCTATCCGCACGCCAGGTGCTGCATAAGAACGGCTGTACAAAGCTTGGAGATGGTGTGATATGTACAGTATGAAGAAAGGGAGTTATGTATACCCCGTTCTTACTTACAGTCATTCTTTCATACAAAATATATTTTCTAACCTACTGAAGACAAAAAGAAGAAAAATAAATTGTATTTTATTGGGATTCAACAAAAAGGATTAAAAAAAAAAAATTCAGTTATGATATAAACTAAACCTAGATGAAGAAGATTCTTGCTCTTCTAGACTCATTTGCTTCCATCACATCACATTTGCTGCCCCACTTCTTTAAGGTTATGCTAATGTTGACTGCATTTACTGCTAGCGCTAGTTTCTGAAGAGTTCTTTACATAAAAAGGTGTAAAAGTTTTGCCTCCTTGACCTGGCCTTATTTTGTTTCAGTTCTGGATTGAAGCCAAAATCAACTTGGGACAGACTGGTCGACCTCCAGGTTATCTGAGACATCCTGTTTTAACAACTCCATTGAAAAGACTTGTCAGGCTGTAGGTAGCATGTTATAGAGCAGGGTGAGCTGATACAGATTGATGTATAGGTTTGTTGGAAAAGTATAACTTGTCATTTATCCATTGAAATCCCTGCTCTTTCTATGCTGAGAAGTCAAGGAGGCGGTCCTATCAGTGACTGGCAGCTATCTCTGCATGCACAGTTATAGAGTTGGATTGAACTGTAAGAAAGCAGATCTCCCCTTTCTGCATTAGATGGATCAGGGCCTTCTACCCACCTCAACCAGGTATAAAATGCAGAAATCCTCTTTCTCCCTGTAGTTGTAATTGGCAAACACCTTGTTCTGCAACAGTGGGGTCCCTTGTTGTTACGCCTGCTAGACAGAGTAGATCAGAGCAGCTAGCACCCCATTCTCTCTCTGATCTTCTTTATGTGTGTCACGCCTTACTTAATGTAGTTTCAGACATGGGCCTTCACTGACAGCATTACATTTGCAAGGCCCACAGAAACAGCAATATTCCTGTTCGCACAGATGGTGCACACTAAGACCCTGCTGTGCAAGGTTGTTGGTACAGTTTGTTTTGCTGACTTCTGGGACAGGCTCCGGCCTAAAACTGGCTTTACTCCCAAACTACTATGGACTCTCCACACAGAAAAAAATCCTAGAACTGGACCCTGAAAGGCACAGGCAAATTCCTACAATAGTTATTTTCTCCCACCCTAGCATGAGGATAAATGTCAAGCCGCAGCACGCATAGGTTGTAGTTTGGTAGGCACGAAAAGCACCACCTTTTCCGCAGCCAACAGTTACAACAGACCTCCACCTGTGGAGGAATCACTGCATCTTCTGCATACTAGAAAAAGAGGTGACAATAGCATAATACAATTATACAATATTACTTTGCAACCATATGAATGATTAACATTAGCAAACCATATAATATACACAGCAAACACAAATTCCCTATCATTATGTCTTTGGAGTGTGGGAGGAAACCAGGGTACCCTGAGGAAACATGGGAAGAACATTCAAACTCCTTGCAGATGTCCTTGGCTGGATTCGAGCCTAGGACTCTAGTGCTTACCACTGAGCCACCAATGTCTCGTGTTCTTTCCTACTGTGTTCATAATGCCAGTCTAATGCATCTATCTGCAGAAAAATCACTTTTATTCAACATGCAATTGACTTGTTTGGTGTTGTTGATATTAGATTGGTGAGGGTCCATTTCTTGGCACTCATGCCGAAAAGCTGTTTGAAGGAGAAGCAAAGCTCAGGTGAGCGATGCAGCTCCTTCAATGCTTACATCAATTTCAGAATGATGCACACTTGCAACTTTGCATGCTTTTTGAAGCAGCGGTGAACGGTATTGCATCATGTCTCATGAAAGTGAATACAACAATGCTACAACGCCTTGCACAGCCACTACAAACAGTATGAAGCAGAGCAGACTGCAACCCGAGGTAAGCACTGAAGAGGCTGCAGCACTTACACAAGCTTGCGGCCCTTTAAAACCCCACCAATCTAATATTTATGGCTGGATAAAACCATTAATCCATATTTATGTAAAAAGTCCTGTCAAGGATCCACCACAGTCACACAAGCACATATGACAGGGGACTCTGCTTCCAAACTCACCTATCACACTAGGCTAGAAAGGAGTGAAGTGACCTCAGCATCCGCACATCCACACAAATAGCTGTCACCATTCGACACTTAGACGAGATACCGATATACCTAGACCACTCACACATGCACTGCCTGGCACCACACATTAAAGCTCTAGCACGTTGGCATACAAAAGCTAACAAAATTATTCAATATTTTCTCTCTTTGGGATTGTGGGGATGTTTCAAGAATTAATATACATTAAAAAGTACAGTGCTTACAGTTAAATAAGAAAAAAAGATATACAGTGGGGGAAAAAAGTATTTAGTCAGCCACCAATTGTGCAAGTTCTCCCACTTAAAAAGATGAGGCCGGCCTGTAATTGTCATCATAGATAGACACCAACTATGAGAGAAAAAATGAGAAAACATATCTAGAAAATCACATTGTCTGATTTTTTAAGAATTTATTTGCAAATTATGGTGGAAAATAAGTATTTGGTCACCTACAAACAAGCAAGATTTCTGGCTCTCATTGACCTGTAAGTTCTTCTTTAAGAGGCTCCTCTGTCCTCCACTCATTACCTGTAGTAATGGCTCCTGTTTGACATTGTTATCAGTATAAAAGACACCTGTCCACAACCTCAAACAGTCACACTCCAAACTCCACTATGGTGAACACCAAAGAGCTGTGGAAGGACACCAGAAACAAACTTGTAGACCTGCACCAGGCTGGGAAGACTGAATCTGCAATAGGCAAGCAGCATGGTGTGAAGAAATCAACTGTGGGAGCAATAATTAGAAAATGGAAGACATACAAGACCACTGATAATCTCCCTCCATCAGGGGCTCCACGCAAGATCTCACCCCGTGGGGTCAAAATGATCACAAAAACGGTGAGCAAAAATCCCAGAACCACACGGGGGGGACCTAGTGAATGACCTGCAGAAAGCTGGGACTAACGTAAGAAAGGCTACTGTCAGTAACACACTACGCCACCAGGGACTCAGATCCTGCAGTGCCAGACGTGTCCCCCTGCTTAAGCCAGTACATAACCGGGCCCGTCTGAAGTTTGCTAGAGAGTATTTGGATGTTCCAGAAGAGTATTGGGAGACTGTCATATGGTCAGATCAGGGGCGCACCGCTAATGAGGTGAATTGAGGCGGCCGCCTCAGGCGGCACTGTCCGGGGGGCGGCATTTTTACTATTTCATGTAAGACAGGCCGCTTTAAAAAAAAAAAAAAAAACCAGAGCTGAGCGGGGCCTGTCCTGGGCTGGTTTACAAGACGTCGCATCTCAGCGCAGGCGGCAAAACAATGACGTCATCACGCCGCCTACGCTGAGACAGAGACATCGCGGACAAGAAGAGGAGGCGGCGGCGGCTGCATCAAGGCATCTCAGGTGAGTATAACTTTTTTTATATATAAATAGGCCGTAACCTGTTGGAGCATCCCCGGCAGGTAACGGCCTATTTATTTACCTACCCCGCGTCTGCTCGTGGCCGCCCCCACTTCCCCTTCTGCTATGGGACGCAGAAGAAGAAGTGGATGCCGCTGTGAGCGGCCACGGGTATCGGTAAGTGAGGCCGCGGGCCGCAAATACTACTATTATTATACTCCGGGGTCTATTCAGATCCCGGAGTATAATAATCGGAGGCCTAGGGTTGGTGAGGGAACATAAAAACCAATGTTACTCACCTCCTGCGATCCGATGTAACTCCGAGCAGGCTTGAGGCCTCTGGTGACGTCATCAGGTCGCGTCGCCGGCCTGGTCACGTGACGTGTGTGCACAATTAAACAGGGCCGAAAGCTGCAAGGAGTGCACCGGTGTCCAGGATAGGTAAGTAACTCTGGTTTTTATGTTTGTATTCTCCCCTGGGTCTCCAATCATTATACTCTGGGGTCTGAAAAGAGCATAATACCCTGTGCAGGGGCTACTCTGGAGCATAATACAAGTGCAGGGGCCACAATAGAGAATAATACCGAGTGCAGGGGCCACTATAGAGAATAATACCGGGTGTAGGGGTCACTATGGAGCATAATACAAGTGCAGGGGCCACTATGGAGCATAATACCAGTGCAAGGGCCACTATGGAGGATAATACCAGTGCAGGGGCCACTATGGAGTATAATACCAGTGCAAGGGCCACTATAGAGCATAATACCAGTGCAGGGGCCACTATGGAGCATAATACCGTGTGCTGGGGCCACCGTGGAGCATAATACCGTGTGCAGGGGCCAATATGGAGCATAATACCGTGTGCAGGGGCCAATATGGGGCATAAAACTGTGTCCAGGAGTTGCTGTGGAACATAATACCGTGTGCAGTGGCCAATGTGGGGCATAATACCCTGTGCAGGGGCCACTATGGAGCATAATACTGTGTGTAGGGGCTGCTGCGAGGCATAATACAGTGTGCAGGGGCCGCTGCGGGCCATAACACTGTATAATACTGTGTGCAGGGGCTGCTGTGGAACATTATAGTGTATGTAAATGGGGTGCTATAAACATGGGCTATGGCACCTGTTTATATTATACGCTGTCTGTTTATAGTGACCGTGTGATGTAATTGTAGCCTTGTCACATACTGTAGACATGTACAGGACGAGGCTGTAGTTACATTACATGGCCGCTATGAGATGAATGACACTATGTAAACAGAGAAGCGGTCATGGCGCTTACACAGCTACCATTCAAACAGCTGATCAGTGGGGGTCCTGGGTTTTTGAACCCCACTGATTAGTTTATTAATGACCTGGAAAACCTTTTAATTAGTTAACACCTGGGGCATTATTAATAAGGGGCACTATTTATACAGGGTACACACGGATGTTATTAATATAAAGATGCACTTGGGGGTATTATTCATTATGGGGGGGTTATATCATATATTTTATAATTGGGGGTAGCAGCAGGATGGGGGCTTTGTGTAGGTGAGGACAATGTGGGTTGGATGCCTGGAAAAGTGAGGAGCCAAAGATGTCTGTGTTGCAAACTTTACAGAGACAAGTCACAGCTGCAAGAAGTGGTCATGGCGGTCCAAAGGGAAGAGAAGGGAAATGTGAAGGATTAGTCAGAGACGTCACCTGTAAGTCACAAAATGTTACTGCCCTGTATTCACCTAAATGATAAAGGATAAATACCTGATTGATGGGGGTCTGTCTGCTGAGACCCCCACTGAGCCTGAGAATTGGGTTTTTTTCCCCCACTAGGTGGGAATTCAGCCTGACCGCAGCCATATATAGGTGTGTCACTTGGTGGATGGACGAACCCGCGTGGCTCTCATTCACTTTAATGGGAGTGCCAAAGATACCCGAAGTCCAATACTCAACTATCTGCGGAGCTCCTATTATAGAGAATGGGGGCCACGTGGCCTCGTCCATCCACCAAGCAGAAGATGTGTGAAGTTACTTTCATTGTTTATGCCGTGTTGTTGATCTGATACTGAAGTAATGCAGGAAGAAGAATTCTTAAAAACTGTTTTATAACTTTGTGTATTGTGTATATTGTGCGACGATAACAGTGTGTTAAAGTAGTAGCATGGAAACTCAGTTTTTTTTTTTTTTTTTTTTTTTTTTGGGGGGGGGGGTCTTTCTATAGTCCGCCTCAGGCAGCAAAGAGGCTAGGTTCACCACTGGGTGAGATGAAACCAAAGTAGAACTGTTTGGTAGAAACACAACTCGTCGTGTTTGGAGGAGAGTGAATGCTGAGTTGCATCCAAAGAACACCATACCTACTGTGAAGCATGGGGGTGGTAACATCATGCTTTGGGGCTGTTTCTCTGCAAAGGGACCAGGAGGACTGATCAGTGTACATGAAAGAATGAATGGGGCCATGTATTGTGAGATTTTGAGTGCAAACTTCCTTCCAATAGCAAGGGCATTGAAGATGAAACGTGGCTGGGTCTTTCAACATGACAATGATCCCAAGCACACCGCCAGGGCAACGAAGGAGTGGCTTCGTAAGAAGCATTTCAAGGTCCTGGAGTGGCCTAGCCAGTCTTCAGATCTCAACCCCATAGAAAACCTTTGGAGGGAGTTGAAAGTCCGTGTTGCCCAGCGACAGCCCCAAAACATCACTGCTCTAGAGGAGCTCTGCATGGAGGAATGGGCCAACATACCAGCAACAGTGTGTGCCAACCTTGTGAAGACTTACAGAAAACATTTGACCTCTGTCATTGCCAACAAAGGATATATAACAAAGTATTGAGATAAACTTTTGATATTGACCAAATACTTATTTTCCACCATAATTTGCAAATAAATTCTTAAAAAATCAGACAATGTGATTTTCTGGATTTCTTTTCTTATTTTGTTTCTCATAGTTGAGGTCTACCTATGATGTCAATTACAGGCCGACCTCATCTTTTTAAGTGGGAGAACTTGCACAATTGGTGGCTGACTAAATACTTTTTTTCCCCACTGTAATAAAAAAGACATATGCATAAGCAAAACAGTATACAAAATAAAAGGGAAAAAGACCTCTTATTAATTGGATGCATTAAGCATTCCAGTTGTGGATATCAGCAGAAAGAATTTAGGAAATTTATAATCTTGGTTGCATCTCCAGGTCTCTGACAAAAATAATCAATTTTTGTAGGAGCCCTAAACCAGCCCCATTTTGGAAACCTCCCATCTATGGACAGGGCCAGCTAATTACATGCACCCAGTTAACAGTGATATGACTTATTTTATGGAATATGCCATATGTCTGGGTGGGCACCTCATATTGGATTGATATGCCAAGCAACTGATGCAGAATGTATTTACAAGTCCAGGCATACCAAACACAAAAATGAAATCATAATCCTTGCAGCCAATAGGCAAATTGGGGTGGTTGAGAGGGTTATTGGTCTAGGCACTTGGGCCCAGTGAAGTGTCTGTGATCCCTGACATATTCCTGTATACAGATGGTTATAAATCATGAATTATGACATAACTGTTTTATCATGCAAAATTCCTCCAACCATCCAGTCATGCTGTCTTGTCTGAAAATCCCACACAAAGGTATTTGGATTCTTGACATTCACCTGTAAACTAGTTTCATTATCTACAATTGAATTGACATCCTGGACTTAATTACTTATCTGAACCCTGGGGTGTGTATTGTGATTACATAGAAGACACACTGAGGACGGTTGCAGATGACCGTGTGCTTGCACTAGCACGTGAATTAAAGGCACAGGTAGCGCACGGGGGAAACTCGGATGTCACCTGTGTGCCGCCCATGCATCGGCCGTGCTTCCGCAGCCCCTTTAATTAAATGAATAGGAGCCACGGAAGCAGGGCTGCAAATTAGGACAGGAATAGGACTTGTTTTATATTTTGTGGCCCGGAATGTTGACCCGCACATGTGACTGTGTAATTCACGGTCATGTGTACGGGCCCATAGAAATGAAGGGTCATTGTGCTATCCGTGAAAAATACGGATAGTACACTGATCTCAGACATAGTCATCTGCAAGAGGCTTTAGGCTGAGGCCACATGTTGCAGAAATGCAGCTTTTTTTTGTTGCAGATTTTGCTGCCTTTTTGAGCCAGGAGTGGATTGAGCAAATGGTAGAAGTATAAGAACTTCCTATATACAGTCATATGAAAAAGTTTGGGCACCCCTATTAATCTTAATCATTTTTAGTTCTAAATATTTGGGTGTTTGCAACAGCCATTTCAATTTGATATATCTAATAACTGATGGACACAGTAATATTTCAGGATTGAATGGGTTTATTGTACTAACAGAAAATGTGCAATATGCATTAAACCAAAATTTGACCGCTACAAAAGTATGGGCACCTCAACAGAAAGTGACATTAATATTTAGTAGATCCTCCTTTTGCAAAAATAACAGCCTCTAGTCGCTTCCTGTAGCTTTTAATCAGTTCCTGGATCCTGGATGAGGTATTTTTGACCATTCCTCTTTACAAAACAATTCCAGTTCAGTTAAGTTTGATGGTCGCCGAGCATGGCGCCCGCTTCAAATGATCCCACAGATGTTCAATGATATTCAGGTCTGGGGCTGGGATGGCCATTCCAGAACATTGTATTGTTCCTCTGCATGAATGCCTGAGTAGATTTGGATCATTGTCTTGCTGAAATATCCATCCCCGGCGTAACTCAATTCGTCACTGATTCTTGTACATTATTCTCAAGAATCTGCTGATACTGAGTTGAATCCATGCGACCCTCAACTTTAACAAGATTCCCGGTGCCGGCATTGGCCACACAGCCCCAAAGCATGATGGAACCTCCACCAATTTTACAGTGGGTAGTAAGTGTTTTTCTTGGAATGCTGTGTTTTTTGGACGCCATGCATAACGCCTTTTTGTATGACCAAACAACTCAATCTTTGTTTCATCAGTCCACAGGACCTTCTTCCAAAATGAAGCTGGCTTGTCCAAATGTGCTTTTGCATACCTCAGGCGACTCTGTTTGTGGCGTGCTTTCAGAAACGGCTTCTTTCGCATCACTCTCCCATACAGCTTCTCCTTGTGCAAAGTGTGCTGTATTGTTGACCGATGCACAGTGACACCATCTGCAGCAAAATGATGCTGCAGCTCTTTGGAGGTGGTCTGTGGATTGTCCTTGACTGTTCTCACCATT
The DNA here is from genome assembly GCA_947044405.1 of Leptodactylus fallax. Taxonomy (NCBI): domain Eukaryota; kingdom Metazoa; phylum Chordata; class Amphibia; order Anura; family Leptodactylidae; genus Leptodactylus; species Leptodactylus fallax. The sequence goes on along the minus strand of CAMRHE010000038.1, from coordinate 1,411,886 downwards.
CTTCTTCTCTGCCTTTCTGATATTTTTCTTGGCCTGCCACTTCTGGGCTTAACAAGAACTGTCCCTGTGGTCTTCCATTTCCTTACTATGTTCCTCACAGTGGAAACTGACAGGTTAAATCTCTGAGACAACTTTTGTATCCTTCCCCTGAACAACTATGTTGAACAATCTTTGTTTTCAGATCATTTGAGAGTTTCATTTGAGAGTTGTTTTGAGGAGCCCATGATGCCACTCTTCAGAGGAGATTCAAATAGGAGAACAACTTGCAATTGGCCACCTTAAATACCTTTTCTCATGATTGGATACACCTGGCTATGAAGTTCACAGCTCAGTGAGGTTACACAATCAATTTTGTGCTTCAGTAAGTCAGTAAAAGTAGTTAGGAGTATTCAAATCAATAAAATGATAAGGGTACCCAAATTTTTGCACCGGTCAAATTTTGGTTTAATGCATATTGCACATTTTCTGTTAGTACAATAAACCTCATTTCAATCCTGAAATATTACTGTGTCCATCAGTTATTAGATATATCAAATTGAAATGGCTGTTGCAAACACCCAAATATTTAGAACTAAAAATGATTAAGATTAATAGGGGTGCCCAAACTTTTTCATATGACTGTATTTCCCATTCCTTTTGTGGCCATTCTTGGCTTCGGCTCAAAAAAACGCAGCAAAATCTGCAACAAAAAATGCTGTATTTCCGCAGTGTGGGGCCATAACCTTATACTTGAAACCATACAGCCTTACAACCATGACAAAATTTATGACCACAACACAATATTATATATCTATAACTCATTACAGGTCCTCTTGCTGTTTGTGCTTTTTTTGGTTTGTTTGTGCAGGCTAAATCTTATCCAGCTAAGCAGATAAAACAGAGACAAAATATATTTATTTAAAAACTTAGACCAGCAACATACAGTTTATGGAAAACCACCGATTACTCGACCTAGAGATATAATATAGTACTGAATCATATATAAAGTAAAAAGGCCACATCTAAGGTAATGTTTTATGTACTGCTCTGTATCTGAAATTTCAGTGGACTTTTTAATACTCGGTATGAACATATATAATGTAGGATACTTGATTACAGGCTGAAGTAATTAGGGTTATTAACTTACCTATAGCATACATGCTTTTTCGCATCTTTGACTCTATATCAGTCAAGCTATGAAAAGTGTCTCTGACAAAGACCATGCAAGCATTTCCAGCAGTGAAGTGAGTTAAACAGCAGCAGGCATAAAACTATTAAGCATTTAGAAATTCAATCCACATATGAGTTGAAATGATCTTGGGAATGCAGTCTTTAAGATTATGCTACAATATCTAAAATATTTTCATTACCTAAAAATGAGCAGCGGAATATCCGGCATTATGAAAAATGTCTCAGCACATAGTAGCAGGAGGTCTGGATAGGCTGTGCCAAGGGATTAAAAAACAATGACAGAGAATAAGAACATCAGGCAAGCAAGGCGAACTTCACAAAGAGGCAAAAACATTGCTTTGAGAATGACATTTTAGAGATTACAATTTGTATTTTCAGACACATGGCATTATCCTTTGTGGGGTTACAGAATTTAATGCTATTAAAGTAAGTAGACAGTCAACGACGGTTCTGGACATCTACATTTTCATTAAATGAAAAAGGATGCAAATGTGCAAACTCCTGCTTACTCCCTTAGTCCTTCCCAAAATTGACTCAATTTTCTTCTTTTATGGGTCTTCAAAAGAACCTGCTGAAACCAAAGTAGAATTATCTTCTTATGTTCCTCTATGACACCATTAGAGAAAGTCATCTAGATATTATTATCTTAAAATACCAAGAGGATCACTGGGCTAATTCTACTAAATGAAAAACTATGCAAAGTTCAGAACTTGTGACAGTCGTTATTGAAGTCTTGTTCAAGTTTCATATTACTGACTGTTTTTGTGAGTAGGTACAGTTGCTATAACAGTCCATTAGTTTGACTAAGACATTGCACAGTCATCCAGTAATAAAGTGTCATATGGATTTACCAACCCTATTGTTAAAGATATCTATGGGTTACTATAGGAGTACTACTAGTAGTTGGAATCAAATTGTAGTTGGCTAACTGGGATGCAGAATCTAAGGAAGTCCTTGTCTTTACCTTTGGCTCTCTCTGTTGGAGGTATGGATACTGTATCACAGGCAAAATTAAACATTTTCTCTTAGGCCATTGACAGTGACAAGGGGACATCCTCTACGACCGGAGGAGAGAAAGTTTCACCAGCAACATAGAAGAGGATTCTTTACAGTAAGAACAGCGAGGCTATGGAACTCTCTGCCCCAGGAAGTGGTGATGGTGGATTCATTGAACAAGTTCAAAGAGGGCCTGGATGACTTTTTCGAACAGAACAACATTACGGGTTATGGGTTCTAGATTTTAAGGGCACGTTGACCAAGGGTTTTATACTGATTGCCAGATTGGAGTCGGGAAGGAATTTTTTCCCATTAAATGAGGCAATTGGCATAAGCCTCATGGTTTTTTTTTTTGCCTTCCTCTGGATCAACACTGTAGGGTACTGTAGGGTTATAGGTTGGACTTGATGGACTGATGTCTTCATCCAACCTCATCTATGTAACTATGTAACTACGCCTAGGATAAACATACAGTACTGTTCAAAAGTATTAGGCAGGTGTAGGAAAATTCTGCAAAGTAAGAATGCTTTCTAAATCACATCAATATTTGGTGTGACCACACATTGCCTTCTATAAATTCTTCTAGGTACACTTCAGGAAAATTTGCAAAGGAACTCAGCAAGGAGGTTATTCCAGCCATCTTGGAGAACTAAGCACAGATCTTTTGTGGAAGCAGGTTTCCTCCAATCCTTCTGTCTCTTCAGAACTGGATGATGTTGAGATCAGGGCTCTGTAGGGGTCATATAATCACTTCCAGGACACTTTCTCCTATTGGTGCTCACACCAAATATTTATTTCATATATTTCTCTTTTATCCATTCACTTCATTTTGTTGATTGATAAAAATAAACTATTAACATTTCTATTTTGGACAGGATTCTTACTTTGCAGCATTTTCCACACCTGCCTAAAACTTTGCATAGTACGGTATAGTATCTGTCTTAAGAGAAATAAAATAAAATGGGTAGAAAAGATGGACCATGTGGTCTTTTTCTGCTGTCAGTCTTCATGTTGCTATGATCATTTGCAGGTGCACTAAGATAACCAGATGTAGCCATTGATCAGGACAGTGGTTAGAATACAGTGATAAAGGCAGGAAACATATTTGGAGATAATATAGGGAAGTTTCAGAATCAGGAGTCAGCAGCAAAGACAGCAAAACCAGAGGGACAAGTGCAGGAGCAAGGTCAGGAATAAAGTAAAGTCAGAACTATCAGCAGAACACCAGGGCTAGAAGCCCCTTCTAGGTGACATAATTACGGTGCATCGGTTGCATAGCAATGAAAAAGGATCAAGCTGAACAGATAAAAAAGAAAGGAAGCAGAGTGAGGTGGGTGTCAGGAAAATTAATTAAAGGGGTTGTCACTAGCTTCGGTGATGATGTAAGACATGAGGCTGGTGGGGCCAGTGATTGGCTACAGCAGATATGTGGGTAGTCATCATGTCATAGTATACTAGTGGGACCACTGAAGAGTCAGTGCTGGAACAATGGGGGATTAAAGGGGTTTGTGATAAAAAAAAAGAAAGAAAAAAGAAAATAAATTAAGGCATTCCCTGTCTTTAGAAAAAAAAATACCCTAGTTTCTTACAATTAATTTCAAATCCATTTTTTATTCCTCATTTACTAATTTAAATTGTCACTGTTGCCTCAACAAAGTTCTCATAAATCTGTAAAACAGGCAAATATAAGAAACATTGTAATATATCTTATCAAAACAAAATGCTTCTTTCTCTACTAGTTAAACTGGGCTGTTTTCCTCTACTCCCCTTCATAATGAGCTAAACTTACTTTCACTGCTATATTCAACGCAAGATGAGCTGCAGTTCGCATGTCTACACGTCTATAAAAGTTAAGCTGATGCTGGATCTCATCTCCAACACCCACAAGGGTCAGATGTCTTACTCTCTGTACCGGAGTGTCCAGAGGAAACCCACACAAACAAGGGAGAACATACAAACTCCTTGCAGATGCCGCCTTTGCTCTTATTCAAACCCCTGTGCTGCAAGTCAGCAGTGCTAACCATTGAGCCACTGTGTTGCCCCCACGATGCTATTACAACCAAAATACTTTTTGTCATATCAGTACAGATCAATAAATGTCTCTATATATGCTGAATAATCCTGGAGCTGTTTCCAATCACATTAGGGAGCAGATTCGCCTCTACTTACTGTATGCACTGTATAGCTGCTAGTCTCCACCCACCAACTCAGACAGAATTGCAAACTATAGATAGAGCCTACAGAGAGGAAAACTAAAAATGCAGAATACAAGTGTAAGGGAATTGCCAGTTGAGCAATTCTCCAGTGCTGCAGCAAAAACCTGAGAGGAAGGGAATACAGAGACAGTGAGCCCTAAAGTTGACCCAGATCCTGTCCCTACCTACTTGTCTCACTGTCCTAATGACAGGAACAACTTGGAGCCGGTCCCTACTCTGAATAAGTGACAACACAGAACGCAGACAGGACGCACAAACAACAAAGGGAGGTCAGCTACCCAAGGAGTCGGTAACAATCGAGCAATGCAGTACAGAATCAAAATCCAAGAGAATAGTCAAAGTCAAAGCCAGTGGTCAGAAAGTCAGAAGAGCAGGTAACAAGGAACAAGGAGTATAGCCAGTAAGCGAAATGCAATAGCAGGCACCAATGGGAAAGTGAGCAAACAATAAATAGGGAGAAAGAACCCGCCCCAGGCTTGATAGGAGGACAGGCTGTCAATCACAAGGCAGGACTAAAGTTAACTCTTAGTGGAGCAGGGGGAAAGCAAGGTGAAGGAGAAGGGCGTGGTGGAAAATCAATTAAGGAGGTGAGGGAATAGGACAGTGTTCAGACCATACAAGAAAAACCCAAGGAAAGAATTACAACCGGCATGCCTCCTGCGCCGCAGCGTGCTCCAAAGCCCGGACAGGCAAGGACGTTACAACAAGCCATATAATGACCAGAAATAGCATTACTTCTCATGTTCACACGACAACTTATCCTGAAAAGTCATCTGAAACAACAGGAACACTTCAAATTTCTACATATCTAGTTGCTATATCATTTGTTGAATATACAATTGAATTTAAAAAGAATTATAAGAAGAAATTCTGCTTTGATCATTTTTGGTTGTTAGAAAGATTAAAAACCATTAAAAAATTGCTTTGATTCAGGAAAATCAACCTTTAGTTTTCTAGCAAATGAAGAACCTGTGATAAGCACCATACAGATCTATATTCTCCCCATGGAAGTCACTGGGGATCTAAAAATGTGGATCCGTATTGCAATTTCATTAAGTTCTATGTGGGTACAAAAGATACACATATCGCTGAAAACAGCCTAAGAAGTTAAAAGCTAAAATAGTTATCAGGACTAACTTATTTCCGAAACCAATAGTAACAATGCTGAGATCATCTTATTAAGGATTGTGCATCAGGGGTGGGCCTGATTTGCCACAAGTGCCTATAGACAGTCTCAGGTCATCTTACTGTTCTGTGGACTTGCTGCTCAACTTGCTGTCCCCTAAGCCATGATTAACATTTTCAGCCTCTGTGTCAAGATTGTCTGTAGGCAAATCTGACTTTTCAGGCCCGCCCCTGATGCGCTTGCAGGCTGATTTGCATATTCAAAAAAAGATGATAATCTCTGCATTGTTTCATTGGTTTGTGTCCATAAAGTTATGTCTCTGCTCCTGTTAAAGGCCCCTACAATATTATTGGTAAGGAAGGCATTTTTGACTTGACAGACTCTCTTTAAAGTATAAGCCCCATTTCATTTACTTTTTTTTACAATTTTTTTTGCTATTGTGTTGGGGGGATAGGGTGAACATTTTTGTAATACACTTTATTAATCTGCAAAACTTCCTTTTAATAGAAAACAGGCTGTAAAGTTCCCATTAGCAATGCTCTAACTAAGCATTGCCAGGGAGACTGTTCGTATACATATACTCAATGTAGTACATAGAGCTGAAGCATTTACCAAAGAGAGGATGGTCACTTCAAATTGCTGCATCTTCGGTTTTATACCACCTAGAAAAATGGTTCTCGTATCATAAGAAAGCTGATAATAAAGTACTAGCTGTAAAAAAATTAGAGATATCACTAGTTAAAAACACCATCAGGAAAGTGATTTTATATGTAGCATGAGCTGCTGCATATTAAGTTCAAATTCCCCGCTGTTTTTTCTAATTCTTTTACAGTTTGTACTTTAATATGAGAATCTCAGCTTTCTTATGACACCAGAACCATTTTTCTAGGTGGTATAAAACCAAAGATACAGCCATTTGAAGTGACCATCCTCCCTTTGGTAAATGCTTCAGCTCTGTATATTTACAATATAACTGTGTACGGACTTTCCCTATTAACAGCCCAGTTAGAGGGTTGCTAAGGAGAATGTTACAGCCTGTTTTATAATAAAAAAGGAATTTACATAGGGAAATAAAGTATATTACAAAAATGGTCACCAAACATCCCTTGACACAATAGCGGAAAAAAAAGGGAGTTACACTTTAATGATGTTTAAAACGGGAGTCCGTTTTATTTGGCGAGAATTCTGATATTTATTCATTGGCATCTATAACGCTTGCCCATACAGTATTATTAGATTATGTTGCCTTTTATGGAGAGAATACATATCCATAAAAACAGTAATGAGAGGGATTGGGTTGTCTCACACTGAATTGTTGCCAGGCAGACTTTGACAGTAAGAAGAGGACGAAGAGTAAGAAGAGATAACATACAGACATAGACTTGTAAACGTTGCTGTTTACTGGGTGACAGAGATATTATCCTCATGGGTGCAAATATAGTTGACAGGAAGAAGCTTCTTTTTGTATTAAAAACAGTCGTGTGCACAAATGGCTCACAAGGGGAAGTCTGCATATAGTCTCTACACACAAGCTTTTTTAACAAAAGTGGATTCATCCCAAGAACATATTTCATCTACTGTTTTAGTTATAGCTGTGTGCTATTATATCCACAACCATTCTGTGAAAAAGCCTACGCCAAAAAATATAGGATGCCATCCAAAAAAGGTCGATTTTTGTTTACAGATTTTTTATGTTATAAGGGTCTGCACCTCCCTCCAGCTTCCCAGAGTCTTCTGATATCTAGAAGTGCGTTACTAATTATTTAGATAACAAATGCGGCTGAATATTCATGGACACCGCACTCAGATTGTTCCAGTTAAACATGTTTTGACATCGACTCCAGACCAACAACTTGATTTTGTTTACAATGAAAACCTTTTTATAGCAAGTTTCTTAATTGTTCTCAGAAATGATTACATCTGTCTTACCTTAGTTAACATAAACATCTCGAAATGTGAATGTGATTGTGGGCTTTGTTTTTATTTTCTTTTTCTATAGACAATTTATGGAATAAGTGGACAGTGCTCTTCTGGTAATAGATCCATCATGTTCTGAATGCATGTCATTGACCCTTAAGTCTAGGGCCATACGGCGACTTTTGAACAATGTCACAAAAAAGTCGAACAAGTCATGATGTGACTACATTCACTAACATGAGTGAAGGAGTTGCACAGTGACAATGCAAACTTTGGTTGCGTGACAGGAGTTATGTCTAAAGTTGCCATGTCGCCCTAGCCTTAAAGAGGTTGTCCAGGCATAAAAATTATTTTTAAAATAGGCTGGTGGAGGTGAAAAAAAAAAAATCATATTCACCTGTCCCTGTGCTCTGGTGTCCTCCCAGCACGGTCTGGTCAAGTTGCTTCAATGTCTTCTAGAAGTGAAACTCCTCGCTGGCTGTGATGGCCAGAATCCCTTCCACTGAAAGTTACTGACTGGCCAATTAGTAGTCACATGACTGGCCTCAGCGGTATCAGGAAGTGACCCCAGGACGTCACAGGTAGTGACGTCACATGTCCTTAACTGAGACCACTGATTAGCTTCAGCGGTCACGTTTGGCAGGGACTTCTGCCAGAAGACAACAATGGACTGGCAGGAGCATTGTGGCACCAGAGAAATGAGAATTTTTGCCCGGACAACCCCTTTAATGTATTTAAATTAATTGTTCTGAAAACAGCAAAATAAAAAACTGTACAAAAACTGCACATATTGCATTAATCTGTATTTCATTTGCAGGTCTATTTTATCCAAAAAGCCGCAATCACTATATGTTAATTTTTATAGTTAGAGATGAGCAAAGTTTTCAAAAATTCGATTCGGCAACTTTGCCAAATCTTCTGATACGATTCTATTCGATCCGAATTAAATCCTGACAAATCGCATTAAAAAAACAGCTAATTCCTGTCTGCAGAGGGCCAGGGCGGGCGGAAAAATAGCAGAACCCCTTGGATGTCGCAGTCATGTTTTGACTGCTGCATCCAAGGTGTTAAACCTCCAATCGGTTATGGAGTAGGGTGTTAGGTGTCAGTTACAGCTAACACCCTGCTCCATAACCGATCGGGGGTTTTAACACCTTGGATGCAGCGGTCAAACATTCCGTGTGCGCTCGCGAAGGTGTTAAAGGGCTGCGACATCACAGGGCTGGCTGCTGATTGGCTGCATGCATGGCATTGTGGGTGATCCCGCGTTCCCAGAGTTCCTTGCCCCATGTCCTAACATGTACAGCAGCCATTTTGAAAAAAATGCTATTCGTTACCACGAAGCATGAGGAAATCCTGTTTCGATGCGAATCGAATATTTCATGAAATTCGGATCAAATTCCACTTCGTCAGCTTCAATTTGCTCATCTCTACTTATAGTCTTCAATTTTATTTCAGTTAATGCCAATTTTACATGAGGAAGCTAAGGAAGACGTTTTGCCTTCAAAAGATTTCATTTTCAAAAATAAGTGGAGACAAAAAAATGGAAAGTTTTCAGATTTTTTTTTCAGCTGGAATATAAAATCTTATTGTTCCTCTAATTTTTGTTTGTTCTAATTTTAAACTTAACCAAACCCTGGCTCTCAAGACCCTTATATTTGTTATTGTATAGCAATCTACTGGAAAATACAGTACATAAATAATAAAAACCTGCCAGTGTATATACAGTGGAAATATAGCGATAGACTGTTTAATTTGGACTAATTAACTCAAATAAATCAATAAAACAATAAGACACATAAAAAAATAAAATAAAAACAAACGTGCAAAATATATTTAAAAATAATAAACACTTTCACTGGCTGTTTTTTAATATTTATGTATTGTATTTTCCAGTAGATTGCTATACTATGATAAATGTAAGAGGTCTTGAGAACCAATGTTTGGTTTAGTTTGGTTTAGTTTTGCATATGCTTCGACTGTGGGTACCAGAAATAGTACTGTAGCTCTCAACCGCTTGTATATTATTGGCAGTGTGCGAGCGGTCTTATTTTGATTCTAAATTTATTCTTATCTTTCTGTTCAACTACCACACTAATGTCTCGACAGCATCCCTACATTTCCTCCCTTATACCTATTTACCACCTGACTTCTGCTTTCATGAACCTACAACTCCTGTCACCAAGATTTTTTATTTTTTTTTTGTGCTGCAACAGTTGTCAGGAATGCACTACCCTGATCAATCAAATTAATTCCCAATATCCAGATTAAGTGTGTCTGAACATCACTTATTTTTAGGGAGGCTTTGCATTTTGGGTGAGTAAGACACACTATGCACACCGAGTGATGTGCACTAATACAAAATATCCACAAGATGCTGCTTTGAACCAATACAGTATCTACCTGGATTCCATTGTAGGTCAATGGGCACTGCTGGTATCTGGTGTAAGTTAGATCCAGTGACTTTCAATGTGAATGGAAGCCATGATGCAAGTGTGAAAATAGCATTAATGGTACAGCTGAGTGCACCAATTTTATAAAACATAAAAAGACTGATGTATTAAGACTGACATGTAGCACACCAGTAATGTACAGCGGAAACCTAGAGCTAATGCCCAGACATTGCACTGCGGTGTGCTCCCATGTGGCGAGATCATGGGAGCCGACCTGTTCCTATGGCAGCCACATGTAGTGAAGGTTCCATAGACTGCAATACTCCCCTTTCCCTAGTATACATATAAAAGTAAAAAATTATTGTGAAACACATAGACATTAGCTTTCCCTGTGTCTGTAAATTTCCCGTCTACAAACCTTTAAAAAATTATTTTCCCATACGGTAAAAAAAATAAAAAGTGCTGAACCGCCGTTTTTTTGTTGTTTCCCCCATGATAATAAATTGAATAAGAACTTATCAAAGCAATAGACATTTCCCAAAATTGTATAAATGAAATGTACACCTGGCCCCACAAAAAAGATGCCCTATGCGCTGTCAGAATATGGTGACTTTAAGAAAAAAAAATATTTTTTTGCAAAGTTTTTTGTTAAGGGGTTAAAATGTAACTAAAACTATATAAATTTGCTATCCCTGGAATCGTATCGATACATAGACATATACAGGTGACTTGTCATTTTGGCTGCAGAGTGAACACCGTAAAAACTAAGCCCTTAAGAAAGTCGAACAAATGCACTTTTTCTCTAATTCCATTGCCCATTCTGAATTTTTTTACCAGTTTCTCAGTACATTGTACAGAATATTAAATGGTACCATTATGAAGAACAATTTGTCCCGCAAATATTGAGCCCTTATATGGCTCTGTGAACAGAAAAATAAAAAAAGTTATGGGGTTTGGAAGGCGGAGAGTCAAAACCAAAAATTAAAAAATTCCTTCAGCGGGAAGGGGTTAAATATGCTGCAAAGGGGATTTTTTTGGACAAATACAACTGTGCGCCACACACTGTGACTTTTAACATGGATTTTACACCAGAAACTGGCATAAAATTTATGATAAATTCTCCCCATAGTTTTTACTTTTTTTTTTTTTGCCTCTCTGACACCTGGTTGTCAGTTTTCTGATTTTAAGTTGGGCTGAAATAAAGCAGCACATACATAAAGAAAGTGAAACATTTTCTAGGCCAAAAGAGTCAGAGGGGCCACCATTGTATTGCAGCACTCAACATTTCATTACCATATGCTATTTTACCTGAATGTGTGTCCTCCCAATATAGGTGAATGAAAAGTTCCCACATAGACATAATTCTTGTTACAATATGCATTTGATATTTTTGCATGTTACTATACCCTTTATTACAATACCCATGTATTATATACCATATTTCAATGACTGACACTGGGTGTACTTTCAAATGTAAAACTTTTACAAAATCTTCCAAAAGAAGAGAATTCAGCCATATTTTTAATAGGCATGACATCTGACCTCAGCTGAGGTATAAACCCCTTATGTAAAATCGTGGCCATATGGCAGAGTCATCATCTGAGACTAAATCACTCGAATAAAGGAAAGCTTACATTATAGATGGCTAAAACTAGATAGTGGTGTTTCTTTCTAGATTATGAGTAGTGACTGCATAATGAAATCTTGTGAAATGTTTTATCAAAAGGAATTTATCATCATCCCTTTCATTAAAATACATATGCAAACAGTTCAAAGTTTCCGCGATATAAAATAGGTGACTACAATACATAATTCAGGCAGGTATAGTGAAGAGAGAAGAGCAGAACTGCAGGCATAATACATTTTATATATCCACCTGGAAGTGCTCTTGTACTTTCACAGCTACAAAGCAATAACTTAAAGTATGTACAACTTAGCTTTTGACCTTTTGTTCTGAAACCTGTGGAAATAGTTATCAAGGAACATTCCTTTGTGAGTAATAATGCAACAGTCATATAACTTTAACAAAAATGCAAATCAGAATCCCGTACCTTAGTCCTGATATTTTATTCTTTGGATGAGACGTTTCTACTGAATGACCAACAGGAGACTATTTAAGAAATTCTCCTCTGAGATTTATTAACAATCTTCATACAATGATCAGAATATATGCCATGACAGATGGTGGAACCATTGAGGTCATGATGCACAGAATATATAATAGATACAAGCTAGTTTAGAAAGACAAAATAATTTTGCAGATATCAGAAGATATGGTACTGTACTTGACAGACAAAATACAATATCAGGAAAAAATGGAAGGTGAGATACTGTCTGATGATAAAAAAGGTCTTTGTGTATAGTTGTGGAACAGGTGTTGAAAAAAAAAAAAATCCTAAAAACGACCAGACAAACCACCATGGTAACCTCTAGAGATGAGTGAAGTATTCAAAAATTCCATTCGGCAACTTCGCTGAATTTCGCTATACAATTCTATTTGATCCGAATTATATCACAGCGAATCGCGTAACAAAAACAGCTACTTATTGGCTGCAGAGAGCCGGGGTGGGTGTCAAAATGGCGGAACCCCTTGGATGCCGCGGTCATGTTTGATCGCGGCATCCAAGGTGATAGAACCCCCGATCGGTTAAGGAGCAGGGTGTTAGCTGTCAGTTATAGCTAACACCCTGCTCCATAACCGATCAGGGGATTTAACACCTTGGATGCAGCGGTCAAACATGCCATGTGCGCTCGCGAAGGGCTTAAATGGATGATAACTGGCTGCATGCATGGCATTGTGGGTGATCCCGCATTCCCAGAGTTTCTTGCCCCATGTCCTAATATGTACAGCAGCCATTTTGAACTATATGCAAATCGTTACTATGAAGCGTGAGGAAATTCGGATTCGATGCGAATCGAATATTTCCTGAAATTTGGATCCACTGTGGTGGACTCAATATCACCATGTATTACGCAACTGTCCATTAAAGAGGTGTTCCAGTTAATTTTTTAATGCCTAGGGAGGCTTAAAATAATAAACAATGAATACCTGTCCTTTAGGCTAGGGATCCACTGGAGAGCCTCTGTTCTGATCTCCGATGTCCCTGACCTTTGGCCTGAACATGGGAGCACCAGCCAATCAGTGGCTGAGCAGTGATCATTGGCTGAGCAGTGATGTTCCATTGAAGTAGAGCATCAGCGCTCATCCACTCATTGACTGACGAACTTGTGTGAAGCAGGGGGTAAACAAAGACTGGGGACTCAAATGGAGTCTCTCCACTGGATCTCCGGGTAAAGGGACAGGTGAGTATGCATTGTTTAATATTGCAAGCCTTCCTAGGGGTTAAAAAAAATTAACTGCAAAACCCCTTTTATTTAAATAGGTATAATGTAATATTACATTTCCCCTGGAGTGGCCTATAAAATAAATCATTGCAAACCAATGGTTGATGTCAGATAAACCATTCTATATATTACAAAATCTATAGAATCTAAGTAAAGCATTTTTGAAACAGTAAAAAGTACAAAAAAAATGTTTTTTTTCTGAGCTTCTGTTAAGGATGTCAGCCAGAAATCTGGTAGGCCATTGTTCTTGACTCACCCGCTTGTTCGGCTTCTCAATTTTGAGAGTTCAATAAGCCGTTGCCCAACAACTACGGTGATGGTTTACCTCATTCCAGAACAAAAGAGCCAGGCATGTTGAACTTCTTTTCTCCAACATCATCTACTGGGGAAGGTCAGGACATACCCATAGGCATAAGAAAGTCATTCGGTCTTCGACTTTACTCTTATGTTATTTTAGCGTCTAGTCTCTTATTAATTTACTGTGACTAGATGCCTGTAATATACCCCGGTTTATATTTCATGTAAATATGTTACCCCAAACTTACCAGGGCACATTTATTATACAATTAGTGTACCCCATTAGGGTTTCTTCAAATTTTCAAAATAGCAAGAATTAATATTAAAAGCATGATTGTTCTACCTTCTAAAATGTATATAAGGGATCAATACAGGCCCCAATAGAAAAATGGTGCCTGAAGATCACAGATAAAAATACATTGTATGAATCTTATTAACTACTTTGCAATTATAAGATGACATGTAAATCAGTATTAAAATGGCTGGTAATAATCCAACACCAAGTATGAACAGTGCCCTAAAACATTACACTGAAAAGACAATGGAAATCAAAATCTTGAGAAGGTCTTTGTCACCCACAACTTAGCTATGACGGGTATCTTACAACCCTATAGCTCAAAACCCTTCCTCCCAGGCCTTACATACTGAAATGGTTGTGTGTAAGAGTGAAATTAGATTGTGACCTTCACTGGGGACAGGAACAAATGTGAATGACTGCGATCTGTGCACAGCCCTACAAATAAATAATGCATAATAAATAATACGATTGCATGTGTTTTATGGTGGATATTTGTCATGGGATCAGCCGTGGGCTTGTACATGGAGTGTGAGACACCTTGTACTGGACTTGAGCACCCCTGTATATTAACAGAACAATTATTTATAATTCATTTTCATACAGAATTTCTAATAAACTACGTTACTTTTTGCTTCTGTAGTTAACACCTTGCTTTGTAAACCTACAATCTGTTAGACGTAATTGAAACGAGTTTCATTTTTTTTTTTTTTTAATAAATAAATCTCATTTGCAATCAAAGAAAAGCTGTTTAGTGAATCTCACCATCTGGTTTCCTTGTTAGCTAGAGGCATAATGCACACATATGCCAGTTTCCATGTGTGTATGTGCTTGACTTCCAATGTTTGATAGTATATGGATCCTCTACTGGTCGACTGCTTTGCAGTGACTACAGTCTACAGCTTTATTCCAGGTAAAATGGAGACTAGCAGGCCTTCATTATGCCTCAGGGTGACATGTAAACCCATTGGTGATAACATTGTGAGAGTGCTGATGGGTGATGGGGGGCTCTTTCTTGTTCTGTCTTGCTGCTTAGATGCTGTTATCACTATTGTCCATGACATCTAAGGGGTTAAAAAGCTAGAATTAGTGACTCCTTCTATTATGGACATTAAGAGGCTCTAGGTCAATAGTTGTTGGACTCCTGTGGAGATCAGTTTCTGAGCCCGACCAATCACTGTCACATAAATGTATGGCTTAAAGGGGTAGACCCTATCCATAGGATAGATAGAGGATAACTTGCAGATCAGTGAGGGCCTGACCGATAAGACCCCCAATAATCAGGAGAACGGGGAATTTTGTCCCCCATTCCGAATGAAGCAGTGGTTGAGCACATGTTGCTCCATTCATTTCAATGGGAGTGACAAAAATTGCCAAAATACAGTGCTCTACTATCTCCGACACTCCTGTTAAAATGAATGGAGCGGTGAGCACATTGACCCAACCACTGCTCCATTCAGAGTCTGGCACTCTTGTTCTTCTGCCTCTCCTTTTAATGCTTGGACTCTTGGTCACGTGACTGACTCCACTCCAGTCACTGACCCCATGGTCCAAGTAGAGAGGAGTCAGTGACATCAGTGAGAATCAAAGCGGCTCAAGAGGAGACTGAAGAGCTAGAGTTCTGACCTCTCCAGCTGCCACCTGCAAAGCTAATAAATGGGGTCCAGAGGGACCAGGATGTATTTTATTAACAAAGGGAAGTTTTATTACTCTCCTTATAACCACTTTAACTCTTTGGGTATGCAGGCGGTGCAGAGAAATGGAGCTCTGACTGCTAAAGCATATTTGTAAGAAATGAATCGGCACAGAATTTTGAAATCCATTGAAAGCATGAAGAAAGAAGTTGGTGTTCAAGGATGGGCATGCCTTTCAAGCTTACTGATGGTATAGCACCTACTATATTTCCTCTTGACTATTACACATTAAAAGGCAGCATTCATTAAACATGCATATTAAAGTAAAAGAAAAATACTCTGGGAGCGGGTTGTTACGTTAAGTAATATTAATATGTTTCCCCTTCACTAATGAATAAATGGTTTTCAGTGGACGATTTCTATATTTTTTCTTTTTCTATCTGGTAGGAAAAATGGATATCATATATCGCTAGGAAATGCTTAGTGCAGGTGGGAGAGCATAATTAAGTGTTATGAAATTTCAGTAGTGCAGCACATATTCCAGTAACCATTATACCAGATCTCACATTCCTTCCCAAAACCCAAATGAACACACAGAATACTATTTCTAACATTGTAATCGCGTTGTAAGTGGTTATTCGACAAACTTTTACTTCCTCATTTTTAGAGCCATATCGCCATGAAATGCAATAAATAATATTTGTATAAAAAAGTATAAGCAGTGAAAGGAACTAAGCGGATACATTAACACAAAAAGGTAAAAAAATGCATCTACAGTAAATATTTCAAGATAGATTATGATTTTAGTTAGATACAGTTAGATACGGGGTAGGTTCTAATGATTAACTGTTGACACTTCATAGAAAGGCCCCTTCAAACAGCTGTTTATTAGGGGTCCTGGGTGTCATATCTCACTGATCTCTTACTAATGACCTATCCTAGGGATAGGTCATAAATAAAAAGGAGTCGGACAACCCCTTTAATGTAGGGACTTGCCAAACAGTACATCAACTTTGGGCTATGTTCATATCACATTTGGGAGGTTCACTTAGCATGTATGCCCAGAAACGTGTACATGCATAGGGCTCCATTAGCCTGACATGGGTCAAATGAGTGTCCTTTTGGCCTTCGCCTTCACTAGGAGCAAATTTCCCTTTTTCACCAATGAGCTCGTATTTGTATTCCTTACCCAGAATTCTTAGCAGGGATACATGATCTAATAAGTCCTTGTACCAGTCTCTCCTTAATGAGAGATATTACCCCTTCTGCCCTTGTTCGAAATCTTTCACAGAGCCAGCACCCTACTCTGCACTGATGAAAGGCAAAAACCCTCAAAACAACTGTCTGCGGATGGGAACCTCTTCCTTCTGGAGTAGCTATACTGGTTTGGCTATTATTCCAAGATTATGCTCTTAGGTTTCTTTGAAAACCAGGTATTAGTCTATAGGGAGCTACCTTCCAATAGGTGGCGTTAGGAGCAAATTCCTCTTTGTCACCAATAAGGTTTTATTTGTATTCCTTACTCGGCCTTCGTCTTTGTATATTGAAACAAAAAGGGTATGTAATTGGGTAGAAGATTACACTATTCTATACAACAGTATTGTGGGTTATGTTGTAGGTTTTCATCTGAGGTATACGCCAGGTACATCAGGAGTGTCCCTTTATGTATATGTCAAATGGAAACCATTAACATAGTTTGAACAGAGGCCAGTACTTCATGAATTGCTGTTTTTGTAAGATACATACTAGCCTTAAGATGTCAGGACACAACGTGATGTATATTGTTCAATCTTTGTGTAGGACACCCATAGAGCTGTGTACTCTAACATTATGGGCGTGGTCCTTTAAGAGTGCGGGCGTGATTGTTGCCAACATTTGGAAAAATGGACACCAGATGGAACTATTTTATGTTAAGAGGATCCGTTTCAAACATGCGTCATGGTTTCTGTGAAAGCATGATGCTGGTATGAACAGAGCCTAAAGCAGTAGTTCAGTGAAATTCATAGGCAAGGATTGTATATGACCTGAAGCCTGGGGATTCTGCTGCAGCTCTCTCGCGGCAGGATTGCTTCTTATATTTTATACAGATATGGTAGATCCAATACAAATTCCAAATGAATAAAATCCAAATAGACAATATAATGTGTGATTCTGAATTCCATCCTTGAAAGGGACTTGACAGCAATGCTGCATGTGGAGGCAACAATAAAGTGTTAATATAAGCATCTGGGGTCTGATGGCGGCCAGTTAAAAGCATCATTGCAGTCAGAAAGCTGGAGCTCTCTGATATCTCAAAGGATGGCAAATGGTTTACGGATGACTGAATTTTGGGTTCATTTTGCAGATAAGAGATGTTAAGTCCTGTGACTGAGCTACAGACTTTAACCTCTATAATCCAGAAGAGATTTTCTTCAAAAGTATCCTATAGAGACTCCTTACCCTGTAATGCGTGGCTAAATAAAATGATAATCAAAAAGCAACGCACATCATTCCCAAAATCATAATAAAAATAATTGTGTACGTATGAAATAGGTCCTTCACTTATTCCATTTGCTTTAAGTATTATTAGATATATTTTTCTAGTAGGGAGCACTGATCAAAGGCGGTTTGAGGTTTCACAGTATTGACAGAAGGGGGCGCAGTTCACATATTTGTATAAGTGATTGGGAAAATTAAAGGGGTTGTCTGGGGAGCTGTAAAGCTTACAGTGCATTCCATGCACTGGTTAAAGAGGCCTTTTCACCCCCCTCCGCAACTCCAACTCTGCATCCTTTAATAGGCTCCAGTCCACTAATTCCAGCACAATTGGAATTTTTTTCTGTAGCCCCAAGCAATCAGTGCAGTTAGTTTCAGCACAATTGTGTTTTCTACTGTCAGGTGGGTGGTCCTGGGCTGGAGCAGAATAACATGAACCACAGACCTGATAGTAGAAAACACAATTGTGCTGAAACTGCACTGATTGCTTAGGAATGGTGGGGACTAGAGAAGAAATTCCAACTGAGCCGGAATCAGCGCAGCAGAGCCTATTGAAGGATACAAACTGTTGGAATTGCTGGATATGGTGAAAGGTCCTTTTTAAGCTTTATTACTATTTTACAACCCGGTCCCCCAGAGCCCCCCATTCATTACTTTTGTAGAGGACAGCAGGGGAGGCCAGAACTCTGCTTCCTCAGTCTCCCCTGCAGCTGCTCTAGATATGTGACCCAGCGGCTGTAGAGCAGACAGAAACCAAGGTTCCGGTCTCCCTGCAACTCTCCACATAATTAATGAATAGGGCTCCGGGGACCGGAGCGCACATTAGTAAAAAACTTTCACCAGTGCATCCTTGGTTATCCCTGGATAACCCCTTTATTAGAATACACAAACTCAAAGAAAATAATAAAAGTGAGCATGTAGCATTACTTATGCGAAGATTCAGGGGATTTTCCAGGCAAAGGATAGTAGGATAGTTCATCAATACCAGATCAGCAAGGGTCCGTCACTTGGGGCCCCGCCAATCAGCTGTTCTTAGAGGCCTCTATATGGAGAACTGACATGGAAGATAGATTTGTTCTCTGTGTACTGGTCATGCTGAGTTACTGCAGCTCAGCTCGCGTTCACTTATAACTAGATGCTACTACCGCTAATATTTGCCAAGTCAGCTCTCAATTTCATCCATGCTTCTGAAAGATGGAAATGACTACCTAGGATGACCACCCGGATGTGTAAAAAATGGACTGCCCACTAGTCAGCACTGTTAACTTGTATCATTAAGGCACTGGACCAAAGGCATTCCATCACATAATGTTTGTGTGGGCTTCCTCTAGGTGCCCAGACTTTCTCCCTCACCCACTTACTCAAAAAAAAACAAAAAAAAAAAACTATACCATATTGATAGATTAGATGGCTTCCCATGAAATTGGCTCTAGAATGTATAGCAGGAAATGAGATTCTGGGACTGGGGACAGGGTCTACTTTGCACGGAGATCATCGCTGTACAGTACTGTAGAATATGTTGGTGCTCTATTTAACAGGGTTATGCCATGACAAAGGTATGATCTCTGGAGGTTCACTAGTCACTACTAGAGTCACTGGGATCTCCACTGATCACTAGGAATGGTGGTCCTGAGCCCTCATTCCAAAGACATTTCCATAGACACTGAATAATGTATAAAGGCATATGTGTGATATATGCTCCATTCACATGCCTCCAGAACATGGGTCTGTGACCTCCTTTCTAGTGACTGGTATGAAGTCCAGCAGTCAGACTCCATCGACCATACATTTATCACCTAGTACCCTTTAAGCAATGAGAAAAAAATAACTATTAACTGAATGATAAATATACAACTGGATGATAAATATCTCAAAGGAAAGATATCAAGTGGAAAAAAAATAGGGAAAAAAAACAACTTTTTATTCCATTTAATATGTAAAAAATCTTTTTGACTACCTTCTTGTTATATGGTGATGTTATAGATTAAAATTACATTTAGCTTCTCTTCCTAGGGTACCCCATGACAATACTTCCTGTCCTATGGTAAGGTGATACAGCCTTGTCAAAGGGGCGTGGTGAAGATCCAAATCACAATCCATGTCACATTCTAGAAAACCTAAAAAAATATAGAAAATTAAATATATTTAGTTGGAATTGATGTTGTAAACATAGCCAAGGAACCATTTAAGCACTGCATTTGTGTCCATTCCTCATAATAGCTCTAAATGTAAAACATACTTGCCAAAATAATGCTATGACCGTCTTCAAACACTCAATATAACATCCACTTAGGAACAAAATAATAGTAATTAGAAGAAAAAAATAATAATTCTGACAAAACCAACACAGCACAGAATAATGAACATGGGTCTGGCCCTCCAGAGTGAGCAAAGTAACCCAAAACCATTGGCACTGCAAAAGTTAAAGGCGCCAATGGTAATGCAATGCAATTTTCACTTTCAGACCTTGTATACTTCTCTATTTACATCTCAATTTACAAATTAGTGATAAACAGATAACCGAGCATAAACATAAAAACTACGGTAAAATCTACAATGGTGCAAAAAAAATGCAAAAATAAGACTCTTCTAGTGATGCATCTTTAAGAGTAAGAAGTCCTGGAAGCAGTATTAGAGATTTGCTCTGGTTTGTTTTGGCTCCAAATTCCCAGCTACATCTCACATTGCTGATCTTGTACATTTATCCTTAAGTGTATCCATAATAAATTAGCGTAATTAGTATGATTACTGAAAGTAAGACACACAAATGCTCCACAAACTCAGACGGCTGGAGCCGTACAGAACTCCAATGAATCTCTGACCACTGACAGCCGTACAGAAAATATCAGGCACAAGGAAATGAAGGACAAAGAAAGGTGTTTGTTAGAATGACAGTGAATTGTAAAAAGCAATGTCCCCGGCTTGGAAATATTGGTCACAACAACAATGTCTCACCCTGGTTGTCCAGGGCTGTACATGGCCATATGATATAGACCTATCTTGTATAGATCCGCAATACGGTGCCTATGAGCTCTATGTGTCCATACGGTACCTCTGTGTATCTTTCACACAGAAGCATTTTTTTTGCATATGGAATCCATAAGAATAAAGATTATTGCATGCTCCATTACATGCAATATTGCTACAGATATTCTTCCCTACAAGCATTCATACGGCAGCACATGTAGGAACAGGAGGTGCCAGTGTACAGGCTATGTGCACACTGCTTTTCTTCTGAGGCCTAAGGGCAAGTTCACACAATAGAATTTTTGCGGCAGAATCCGCCTCCCATTCATTTCAGATTTTTCATTTCAGAAGTGTATGACCCACTTCATATCAACCATAACAGCTGTAACAGACACTATAGTGTAGATACAAATGTATCAGCTAAAAATGTGATAACCACAGCAGTGCCTTTACAATAACTCCATTGCTCTGGTATTACTGAGACCCAAAATACACTATTACCACTATGTATGCTATAGTGCACTCGCAATAGTGCCAGCCTAAAGTGGCAATAAACAATGTGCCACTATAATACTGCAGTGTCCCAATGTGCCTAACATTTATTTTCTTCACTTTTTCCTCCACTAATAGGAAACTCCATTACAGCTGTTGGATGGCAGTAGTATCGTCAAAGGATCGTAATCAGAGATGAGCGAATCAAAGCTGATGAAGTGGAATTCCATCCGAATTTCAGGAAATATTCAATTCGAATCCAGATTTCCTCAGGCTTCTTGGTAGCAAATTGCATTTTGTTCAAAATGGCTGCTGTACATGTTAGGACAGGGGGCAAGGAACTCTGAGAATGCGGGATCACCCACAATGCCATGCGTGCAGCCAATCAGCAGCCAGCGCTGTGATGTCACATCCCTGTAACCCCTTCGCGAGAGCCCACAGCATGTTTGACCACGGCATCCAAGTTGTTAAATCCCCCAATCGGTTATGGAGCAGGGTGTTAGCTGTAAGTGACACCCAACACCCTGCTGCATAACCGATCGGGGGTTTTAACCCCTTGGATGCCGTGGTCAAACATGACCTGCGGCATCCAAGGGGTTCCGCCATTTTGCCGCCCACCTGCCCACCCTGGCTCTCTGCAGACAGGAAATAGCTGTTTATTCGCCGTGATTTAATTCGGATAGAATAGAATCGTATTGGAAAATTTTGCCAAGTTGCCGAATTGAATTTTTTAAAACTTCACTCATCTCTAGTCGTAATACCTCTGTGTATAGTGAATGGATGTATTTGGACAGGGTCTCCAAATCTGTATATAATAGGTGCAGATTTAGATAGAAAAATGCTGTAAGAATACTTTCAAAAATAGAAGTGTTAATAGTTTATTTTTGTCAATTAACAAAATGCAAAGTGAATGAAGAAAAGAGAAATCCCATCAATATTTGGTGAAACTACCCTTCCCTTTGCCTTCCATCAATTCTTCTAGGTACATTTGCAGACAGGTTTTGAAAGGACTCGGTAGGGAGGTTGTTCTAAATATCTTGTTTAAGCACAGATCTTCTGTGGATGTAGGCTTGCTCCAATCCTTCTGACGTTTCATGTAATCCCAGACAGACTGGATGATGATGAGATCAGGGCTCTGTGGTGGCCATATCATCACTTCCAGGACTCCTCTCCGAAAGGACAATCACATCATATATTGATCGGATTTAGATTTCTCTTTCGTTCATTAACTTCAACTTGGTAATTGACAAAAGAAACTATTGACAGTATTTTTGAAAAAAATTCTTACCTTGCAAGATTTTTTCAACACCCACCTAAAACGTTTGCACAATGCTATAGTCTAAACAGTATGTGTGGTAAAAATTATAAATATACCATTTACTCGAGACCAATACATTGAAACACTATGAGCAAGTGGGATATTATTTGTACATTGGGCTACCCATGCTTCTGGCTGGCACTACTGTTGTGCTGATGCCAGGGTGAGGATAGGACCTGGGAGGCAGGGTGCCAGGGGAACAGAGCAGAAAATAGGATGACAAACTAAATGTGCAGGAAAATATAAGAAGAAAGGCATCAGAAGTGAAAAGGTTTTGAACTTGTTTTGTGGCCAATGTATATGTAGGTCCTGAATATGCACATTTCCTTTAAGGTAACAATACCTTTTAAGTCGCGCAGTCCACCACTTTATGGGTAAAGCCACGAGCATAGTAATGCTTCATATTAAAGGCTCTTTTGATAGAGAAAGACTTATGTGAAAGGTCTTCCCAATTCCACTTTTGTCCCCGCACATATATGCAACAAAATCAGCCACATGGTTAAATTGATAGCCGGTGGAGGGAAGAAAAGAAGGCAGTCTGATTACTTTACGGTTCTTTTGCAAAACTGATGAGACAGCAAATGCTATTCAATCCCATTAACAAGACTAAGCACGGCTTTTTTTTTCTCTCTCTCCTACTCCCTCACAAAAAAATCCTCACATTCCTCACATCAGGATGGTGTGATACGGTTCCACAATTCGGGGAGATTGGAAATTACAGGGCATCTGCAATGAAATTGGTTTTCTGTGGAAAACAGATGAATCACTTACTGCCAATGACTGGAAGGAAAAAGTACTTGTTTATGCCCTTCTGTAATGAATTTTTATGAGGTACAGTTTGCTGTTTATAGAAAAAAAAAAAAAAAAAAAAAAACCTTACTGCACACTTAAAGCGTCTAAAAAATATAAGGTAATAGAATTGTGAATACCGGGACTGGAATTATACAGGGAGGGAAATGAGTACAATACCAATCACATTATGTCCGCTATAATGACAACATTAAAAATGCCCCAGTAAATGTAGACAAAACAAAGGATAAAATATGACATTAAAATGCAGAAGGAAATTCTCAGATTATGGGGTAAATATAAGCATAGCGGAAAATAAATGTATCTACCTGGTAAAAATTGATAATACGGCAGCCATTTTTAAGTGTTACAGTTAATACTAAGCATCGTCCCTGTGTTATGGAGCTCGGCTGGCTAATGTATTAGGGATTTGCATTATTTATCACTTTTTTATACTTTGCACGAGGACCTAGCATAGATCAGCAATGCTCCTAAGCCTGTACACAAAGTATAGACTCGCCATTTGCACCATTCTGTAGTTTGCCTATGGTCACAGTCTTATCAAACAGTCTGTAGTCTGATTATCATTACAGTACAGCCATTAGAGTTCTGTTTTGTAACGAGTCGTGCACCTCTGCGCCCATCACATGACCAGGACAGATCTGTATCAGCTAGAGATAAACCATAAAGGTTCGTTTTGTATGATAGTAAGCAGAGATCTTGAAAACCATGAGGAATTGATACAGAAACTATACTGGAAGACTATCTTGGTATCATACAAAGAATAAGCCTTATGGGCTATAGTACTTCTTTAACCTCTTCCCGCTCAGCACCGTATTATTAAACGTCACACTGAGCGTGTAGTTAACGCTGAAAAAAGTCACCAAGCGTTAAAATACAAACTACCCTGAGTCCTTAAAGGGTTAAAGAGAACATTTGGTGAATTACATTTACATTGAACTGGACCTACTGGTTGAACTGTTCAGCTTTTCTTCTTCCTGAATGCAGTGATTCGGTGGAAGGCCAGTCTCTTTTGTTTCTTCAGTAGTACTGGATATGGAAGTGGCATAGTTACATACTGTAGGCTCAATAAGACTGGGGTCCATCAAGATCAACCTGTCATTTAATTATACATCATTAATTGTAAGATTATTTATACCCACAATGCCATTTATTATTCGGTAAGCATCTTGACCTTTGTTAAATGCTGACATAGTTTCTGCCATGGGGTAGGGGTAGGGCATTTCACAGTTTGGCTACTTTAACTGTAAGGACCCCTTTTGATGGAATAAGCCTGTTCTTTGTATTGGCTACATGTAAATGTATGCATGTAAGTGAAATAGCCTCAGATCCATCTTTTTTCCAAGCTGAACAAGCCCAGCCTTCCATTATAAGATAGGACTTTATCCTGCTTAATAATCTAGCCATCCTTTCCATCTAATTTATTTCTTTTAGTGCAATATAGACACCAAAACTGAATCCCATATTCTAGGCATGGTAGGTCTCATATTTCCCCCTTTACTAAATCACAATTTACCCTACATGGAAGGCCAAAAAGGGTTTTATTTCCTTCCTTTGTTAGGAGGACCTGATGTCCCTAAACACCTTGAGGCCAGGGCCCCACGTTGGGAAAACGCAGCATTTTCGTCGAAACACTGCATTTTACATTACCTGCAAAGTGGATGGGATTGTGGCTAATCCTATCCACACATTGCAGAAAAAAAAACCGCAGTGGAAATGCTGTGATTTCAAAAACGCTTGCGTTTTTGTAAATCTCAGCATGTCAATTATACCTATGAAACCACTGGCATTTTCCATATAGTTATAATAGAGGCAGAAAGTCCACAGAGGAAAACTATGCAGAAAAAAATGTGATGCATTTCCGCTGTGTTTTTTTTCCACAGCAATTTTTTTTCTGTGCTTCACTACATGAAGCCTTAGCCTAAAGCTGATGGTCCAGGGACCATTTTTAATTTACTTCTTGAACATGTTCTTTATGTGTTCAATGTTGGGTTTCCTAACACTGGGTCATCAGAACCAGAACCCGAACAAGCTCCCTCCTTTTCCTTTCTATGTTCAATGGTATTAGGTATGTATGGACATTGGCAGATTCCATTATAGTAATAGAAAAACCATTCAACATGGAGAGGAAGAGGAAGTCAGGTGCCAGACTTTGGTTCTGGTCACATGACCCGATTTGGATCCAGCCCAGAAATCCGACATTCAAACATAAAGAATCCAGATAGGAAGTAAATAAAAATAGTCTTCTGCTCCTCGAATAACCTCTTTAAAGGGAGTCTGTCAGGTCCAAAAATCTTTTATACCACTAATAGTGAAGTATAGGGGTCTTTAATAAGAGAAAAGTCATATTTTTATGAAGCAATGCAGAGATAATCACCTTTTTTGGACACGAAAATCAGCCTGTAAGTGTATCAAGGGCTGATCCAGTTTTCCAGATTTGCTTACAGACAGCCGAAATGTGGGCAGAGGCTGAAAATGTCAATCATGGCTAAATGGGCAACATTAGGTGCAGAAAAGAGCCTTTGCAGCTGTCTGTAAGCAAATCTGGCCCACCCCTGATGCACTTGCAGGCTGACTTGCTAATCCATAAAAATATGGTTATCTCTACATTGAATGATTTGTTTGTGGCAAAAAGGTATGTTTTTGCTTCTATTAAAGCCCCTACATAGCACTAGTATCGGTTTAGGAGGCATTTTGGACCTGAAAAACTCACTTGAGAAGTTTTGTAGCTTTATAGAGCTGCTGTTCCGCTGAATCTTCTGCTGTGTTTACTTCTCCGGTAGGTGCCCCTGTTTCATCGATATCGGTACCATTAGTTTGCTGATATCAGTATACTGCTGTACCAGCTATGCTGGATCTTTTTCCAGGATTGATCCTGACAATGGCTGATGGACCCTAGTGGCTTATAATGGCATACATGAAGATTCTGGTATTCTTGACACAAGGATGGAGACTACTAGAGACAAAAATACCATAATGGCTCATGGAGAAAGGAAGAAGCAGATTAGAAGATATATCTCTGTATGTTTGTGTGTCTGCACCATGTAGTATAAGCCTGTCTAGACAGTACTATAGATATAAGTTATGGACGCTGTTTCCAGCCATATTGATGGGAAAACCCTGTCTACCATATTAGTCATGCCATTAGTGATAGAAGTGAAACAGTAAAGAATATATTGGCAGGTCTAACCATAACCACATTGGGGCAGATTTACTATTTTGTGTTTCTTTGTGCTTGGTTATTCAGTGATACGTTGGTTTACATTTAGTATGATTTATTAATGTGGCGCATCTCCTTGTATAAATATGGTGCATCGGCACTTGCACCACAATGCCTTAGCCTTGTCTGTCTCCATTTAGACTATGTATTTACTGCCATGTTCTGTGTCAAAAAACTGGGCCAAACATTGACTGTTCGCTTTAAAAAAAAAAAGTTGTCGAAAAGTCAGAATTCACTAACCCACACCCATTTTCTAAGACCCTCTAAGATTCTCTTAGACCCCGAAGTGTCAATCGTTATACAAACATCTGTTCTTTTTGATGCAAATAATGTCAGACACAAAAATATACCATAAAATGAGGCATATCTAAAGCCAAAAATAAGAGCCAGTATACCCAGTGCCAAAATAAAATTATTTTTTTGTGAAAAATGGTGGAAGAAGTATACCTGAATATTGTCTTCTGAGCATCCATTCTGCTTCATGTGCCAGTACAATGAAGTACTCAATGATTTACAGTGTTTCTGGTCCCCGCAGGCCATGTTTTCAGGATCTCTCATAGAGGGAACACCAGTGACAATTATTGATGCAGTTACACTAATTATATCCGTGCCGTACTAGTAAGGCTATCCTCCAAACATGACCCGAGGACTGGAGTTTGCAAATTCTGATTCATACTATTTGGATTAAAATTGGTGAAAGGTTTTTACATACAGTGCAATATATTTATGACAAAACTGCCTTGTTTAGCATAAGATAGATCAAAGCCGGGCCCTGATTAGTTTCTCTAGACATAAAAGCCCTCACGATTCAAAGAAGTGAGCACAACCAAACGGGTTAATGAACATACATACTTAATACAAAGGTGCCTGAAAAATGCATACAGCTTTGAAGACTGGCAGAACTATGCACAAAGGAGAACACTAGTTATCTACCCAAAGAGCATACCAATTCACAGACCATCACCTCTTCTTCATCAAGTCTACAACTCTGGAAGGCTTCTGGTATGGGGCACGTTATCAGTACGGGGAGATCAGGTAATCAGGTGCAATATCTTATAATTACAGCAATATCTACATAGACATGACTATTGGTCAAAAAAGCTCTATTGACAATAAGCGCTGAGGTTGAAGGGATTAAAGGGAGCGTGTCGCCAGAAAATTACCTAATTTTTTTCAAGTTTTATGTTAAACATATTTTTAAAGAATGTTTGGTGAGGCTTTTTAAAAATGTTCCATGTTATTATCTATAGTTTCAAAAATTCCTAAAAATCATGCAGTTCTGACTCTGGCCACTAAGCCAAATCATATGCTGAGACTTCCTGTTTGCAGCAGTCATCTTACCTATTAGCCCACTGATATAATCACAGCTGTCATGTATATGTAGAATCCACCAATCACAACATGCGATTTCACAGCTTATCTACTGACCCACTCTGTGCAATGGCCTCTGCAAAGATCACAAAGCATTCCTAGAAAACTCATAAAAGTCAGTAGGGTTGATCCAGACCACTGTGTCTATGGTCCATCTCTATGAGACAGGAAGTCACAAGCTATTTTAGGCTTAGTGGCAAGAGTTGGAATTGCAAGATTTTTAGGATTTTTTTTAAATATAAATAATAT
Organism: Leptodactylus fallax; assembly: GCA_947044405.1. Lineage (NCBI taxonomy): Eukaryota > Metazoa > Chordata > Amphibia > Anura > Leptodactylidae > Leptodactylus > Leptodactylus fallax. The sequence goes on along the minus strand of CAMRHE010000038.1, from coordinate 1,383,595 downwards.
CATAGGATATTAAAAACAAGATCACAAAATTTCCCTTTCCCTTTAAGGCCCACCAAACATCTCTGGTACAGCTTATCTGAGAAGCAACATAGATCAGACAGGTCCCATTCAATTTCTACATTTTTTCACTGACACTGACACTTTCCTTACCTGGGTGCCTGTGATTACATTAGTTTTCTAGCCTCTGTGTTCTCAGAACTTTCCCCTGCTTTCTGCGGATTCCCTGGTTTTCTCTGCTTGCTTTCCTAGTTATTCCCTCTCTTGCTGATATAGCTTTATCTGTAACTTCCTGGATTTGACCAAGGCCTTGACTTTCTGATATTCCTCTGCTTTAATTTTCGCTATTCTCGTAACTCCCCTGGTTTTTGACCCTGTCTTGCGTATCACTCACTTGCCCACAATATTCTAGTCCTTAGCCTGTAAGTGCACCTGCCTTCTGGTACATTGTTCTGGAGTTGGTGCTAGTGGGGCCTAAGCTGCGAAGTCCATCCTACCTTGGTGAACATTTTAGGATAATCTTAGATTCTGTGGACCAAAGTAGTGTAGAATTACAGGTAGCTTGTTTTCTGCTGGTCCTGTCTCGTACCTGCTCCTTGGAGGAAATTGCTAAAATAGCAACCCAATTACATTTTGGGAATTGCTTAAAGAGGTTGATCACTTTCAGACTAATATTGCGAGAAAAATGTTATTATTGTTATAATAAAAAGATATACAATTTTCCAATATAATTTCTGTATCAATTCCTCATGGATTTTTAGATTTCTGCTTGCTGCCATTCATTCTACTTACTGCCACTGGATAAAAATCAGTCCATGATCATGTGATGTACAGTCCATGGTCATGTAATGTACAGTCCATGGTCATGTGATGTACAGTCCATGGTCATGTGATATACAGTCCATGGTCATGTGATGTACAGTCCATGGTCATGTGATGTACAGTCCATGGTCATGTGATATACAGTCCATGGTCATGTGATATACAGTCCATGGTCATGTGATATACAGTCCATGGTCATGTGATGGACACACAGGTGCACAGCTCGTTACCAGGCAGATGTCTGATTACTGTGTTGTGACTATAACGAGCGGCACCTGTGTGTCCATCACATGACCATGGTCAGAATTCTATCCCCTGGCAGTAAGCAGAATGAATGACAGCAAGCAGAGATCTAGAAAACCGTGAGGAATTGATACAGAAAGTATACTGGAAAATTGTATAACTTATTATTATACAAACAATAACATTGGTCTCCCAACATTGGTCTAAAAGTGGCCAACCCCTTTAACAATATTGTGTGTAAGTTAGAAGGTATGTGGTGGCTTATATAAGCAGTATATGGTGGTATATAGATTGCTTGAGTTTCCTTAAAAGATTTATCTGAGATTCCAAAAATCTTAAACAAGGAATACAAAGTACTGACGTAACAAAGATGCACAACTCATGAACCTACCGTAGTGGTTTTTATTAAGTGTGATTTAACCCATTCTACCTGCTCCAAAACACAACTTCAATAATGACTTGTGCCTCTTCTCCATGACCAACTACATGTTCCTGTCCCAGCACTGCCCACATGGTACCCCTCCTAGCTACAGGAGGTATCTCTATTTCCCTCATATGTGCCACACTACAACTGGCCATGTAAATTCAGTAACACGTACATTGGGGACAGAGCTACAGTCAGCAGTAAAACAGGAAACTAACACAGGATCACCTGAGCAGCTTCTGAATCAGTGGAAAGGTAATATATTTTACATGGGGGTATATTAGAAAGGTGCATATAATGTCCTTGGTAGACCATTAAGAAAAAAATAGCTAATTCCAGAAAACTCGCTTAATGCAAAACTGTTGGGACTCCTTGTACTGCCGTATAGTGCCATATAGCTGAGCCCTAGACTTGAAGTTTTGTTGCACAGCAGATGTTTAGTGCATACATGATCCATGCTGAGAAATGTGGGTAGTATCTCACTATGCTGGGGCAAGTTTACATTGAAATCCATTTACGCATATGCAGTTGCCTATTCTTTACTATTTAGAAAAAAAGGAGGAAACAGAACAGCCATTTATATAGTTACTTTAATTGAAATTTCACACTGTATTAAAGCATAAATTAATCTAAATATTAGATCATACCAGTATCCGATGTCACATCCAGTTCTAAAATGAATTAACATTAGATCATTCCAGTGTCCAATGTTACATCCAGTTCTAAAATAAAATTAAATCACAAAAAAAAAAAAAAAATAGATATATTCACACATACAGGTTTTTTTTTAAAATGTAATTTGGCTTTAGTATTAGTAGTTCTCCACACTGACCACATGGATTATCTGTTGCATGTTTTAGAAGTTTTCTATTAACTTAAATGGGAAAATAGCTCATAAAACTGCATGTAAAAGGGACAGTCCCCAAAAAATGAGTTGTTTAAAAAAAAAAAAAAAAAAAAAAACAAACAACAAAAATGCGGCATAATCAGGTAAAATGAGTGGACATACAGTAAGTCTACATTCATAGTGTGAATATACCCTAAATAGTGCAGATTAATAACTCTAAATGAGTCAATAATGTATCACCAAGGCCACAGTAAGGTTTCAGTAGCTTATAACAAGAAAAGGTTATACTGATATTATTGCTTAACAGGATGCAACATCATTGTGACGTGCTACCATGTACTGCATCGCTAAACCCTCTCCGAATGGCTATAGGTAAGATATCCTGTAGCAATGGAGCAGGGTGAGCTCTGATTTTTCTTAATACACAGTTGATAAGAAGCTCCAACCTTGTACTAATCTCAGTGGGTTGGCCTGTTCAGGATCTCTCAGAAGCACTGGAATCACTGGTCTTGAGCTTAACATACATATTAGATGAAATGTCGGCCAAACCCAAGCATCATGGCAAGACTGGCTTACCACTTATTGTGTATGAGGCTATTCCGACTATGCATGATCGGCTGAGTGTGTATGTGTTTGTGGGGGTCAGGAGTTCTCCGCCAAACAAGCATTTGGTTGATAGTTGTCTATGTGTATGGCCAGAATTGGTTACCTTCTGCCATCCCCTCCTAACCAGAAAATACTATGTTCAGGATGACGGCTGTAATATTGAGTGAGTTTAGCTTTTCAGAGGGTAACCACAAGATATATAGAGGTTTTTCTCCATCCATAACCATAACATTATATTATAACTTGCCAACCAGGTAACTAAGCAGACATATAAATGTTTGTACAAATTACAGCTTATGGGTTATTACATAAAATAACATTATTGGTGAGACATTTCCTCGTACTGAGATCTTTGCTCTGTCTACGCTTTATGAAAAAGAGAAGGGTTCAATAATCATAAGGAATATTAAGCCGTAATTAAAGGGAGTACGAAATATCAACCCAAACAGTGGTTTCCCCTTGTGAATCGGCGCCTCCATTGCCAAGATATCACTAGTTTTCTTAATATGCAAATGAGGTCTTTGGAACAACAAGTGTGGTTGGCAAAGTAAGTGGTGGTTGGCAAGGTGACCCTATCTATCTGCCTGGTTCTGGTCACAGACTCCCTTTAAAGGGTTTTTTTGTTTGTTTTTTCACAAATATCATTCAGCACATATTGATATCCCATGCATGGCTATGCATGGCTCATTGTTGGATGTACAACAACTAGGAACCTCCACTAATCCCAAAAATATGTTTTCCTGGTCCCTATTCTCTACACGTCCATGATCACTCTTCATTGAAGTCAATGGGAGATAACAAACACTGAGTTTCCTACTGTATCTCTATAGACTAGAATGGAGTAGAACCACATGTTGGTGGCCACCTGTCTAGGAACAAGAGAAAATGAGGTTAGTCTGCTTCAGGCCACATTGTGCTCATTGAACTAAGGTCTTAGCACTTCACTTCACTGTGCATGTCCCTGTGAAGTAACATGTACTGACCTCACACCGGACACAATGTGCATGCGTCAGAGGCCTGAAGCAGACTTCGGAGAGCAGACCCTGGGCCAAATTCATTTTCTCCTAACGCCAGGTATAGATGGAAGTAAGTTACACAGATTTGGGACCAACTGCACAACAGCATTCCAGTGGATTTGTGGTCCAGAATTCACAAACATTTGCAAAGAGCAGAGATAGTGAAAGGAACAACCTATACAGACTATACTTGTCCTTGATGGTCTTGGCCTCCTTGTCCTGCACATCACTGACCACAGAAGTCACGTGCCATAGATACCAGCATCCCTAGAGCAGTCACATTCACTTATGGCATGCCATCACTGTATGAGTGTGAACAGCGACTGGCCAGGGATCACCATAATGGAGGTGAATTGAACAAGACTTTATTATTTTATCACCTTCCCTGTTCCTTGCCAATTTTTAAAAAAATTCCACACAACCCCTTTAAAAATAAATTAACCTAATAAAACTTCTGAAGTGTAAAGTGTCGGTGATAATGGCGCATATTCCAGTGTTCACATGATATCAAGTGGCTTTTACTTGATTTTGGCCCGAGAGCAAAGTGTCCATTATATGGTTTTTAGCCTCCAAATTGCCTTACCGAGCAACGACACAAGCATGAGCCTCTACAGTCATAGCATGACATACAGTAGCCTGAGAGATAAGGTCGGATACATGTATCAGGAGGGAAAGCTCGTTCCTACTAATCTGAAGCCAGAAGCACACCCTGCAAAAGAAGTCATTTATCAGTGCAGAAGCGCCAAGGTCAGAAGGTTTATTTTCCTCATCTCTGTAATTTGTGGATAAGATCACCAATATGGGTCCAGTATATCAATAAATCACTTTTTTGGCTACTAAATATTGTCACTTATCACCAGGATAGTATCACTGTAAATTAGTCAGGTCAGCATAGTGAACATGGCACCGGGCACCAATATCACTGGCACTGAAGGAACCACATGTAACATTTGATTGATTTTGGTCATGTGAGTGTGTTCGGCTCTGATCACATTAGTCTCCTGGCTTCTGTTCTCATGGCTTTACGGATATGTTTTTAACCAGGTCACAATGAATCCTGATGGATACCATTGGCTTATAAGAAATCCATCACTTTCAGGCTGTGTGCTACCAAATTCTTCCTACAATATAAAAAAAAACACACCCACAAAATGATAGAAAGCTATGCCAATATGAACCGAGCCCTAAAATACCTTTGATACGTCTGTAAAATTTGTATTTACTTAAAAGGGTTGTCCCACGAATTAAACTCAGCAGGACCTTTGCCCCACTCCACATTCAACCTGAGCGCAGCCAGGCTGAATGTGGGCAGGAGTGGTGATGGTCAGCGCTCCCATTCACTTCAATGGGATAGAGATAGCAGAGGGCTGTACTTCGGCTATCTCCAGTGCTCCCACTGAAGTAAATGGGAGCCTCAAACAAATTCAGTCTGCCTGTGCTTAGGTTGAACGTGGAGCAGAACAAAAGTCCCGCTGAGTTTACTTCATGGGACAACTTCTTTAAATCTGTAACCGTCTTTAAAGGGAGTCTGTCAGCAGCTCTGACCTCTCTATACTGCTGACAGCAGTGGATGACACTGGAGCAGTTTCTATCTGTGCAATGTTCTGGCCTTCCAACACTTAAAGGGAGTCTACCACCTCCCCCAAACATACTCAACGGTTACCACCTCAATATAGAGCACATTACAGGGATAAACAACATACTACTGGTATGTATGTCACTTTTATAGAATTGGAGAAAGACAACTGTGAAGTCTGATGCAAATAACGCAGTTGGTGCACTGGGGACGGACATTCAGCCCTGGGAGCACTGCTTTTGCTGCTCAAGTAGGATTGGTGATGGGGAGGACCAACTTCCACTGCAATGGGGGGTGCAGGCAGAAGATGATAGGAGTCTAAGTGGGTATATTGTTTATCGCTGTAATGTGATCTGGAACATGCTGTTCACAGATGAATATGCTTGCACATGGAATAAATACCACTAAGTGAGTTTTTTTTTCACATTTTTTGGAGTGCTGCCTTTTTCTTGCTTTATTTACGGTGGATCTTTCTGGTCAGAGATCTGTGGCTTAGCACTCACATATGCTTACATGGTGCTCCGATGACTTTTGTATTGGTATGCTTGGAGGAGGAGATAGACTACCTTTAAATATCTTCAACTCTACCCTCTGCTCTGAGTCATGATTCTAACAGTCTCCTGCTAGAGTTAGGGAATCAGGACACTGCACAGGAAGATTCTACCACCATGATGGTTGCAACGGCATGACCATCCACAGTGCTATGTTCACACTGGTTGATTCCTCGACTATCTAGCGCGGTCAGACTCCCCTAAACATATTTATTTACTCCTATAAATAACATTCTCTTTCCTCCAGTTGGATGTGGACTCCATTTGACATACTGTGAACCATTTAGTACATAAGTACAAGACGCCTGCATCTCTACTGTGCATCAAACCCAAAATGCCCTGATGAGAATGCTGGCACAGTCTGATGGCACTCAGTCATTTGGCAGTGTGCCCCTATGAATATACTAATTAAAATGATCCAAGAGATAACATCTGTTCACACTCATTAGCAGGATATGGTTATGGAGACACGTTCTTCAATTATCTCAGGGGACTTCAAACCCGACATCCACATTTCTTCTTACAAAGTGTGAACCTCAGAGATTTCGATCTTGAACTCCAGTGGCTGCAGGCTGTGCACTTGGACACTACACTTAGGGCATGTGAAATACATGTCAGCCGTGAAGCTGCTTTTAATGCAATAGTAGCAAAAGACATGAGTGCAACCAATAGTATGAGGCATGGTGGGCCATTCCCCACACAGACAGCACTCCTTGCAGATGATGCTGAGTGATGGGTCAGTAAGGCGCAGCCCTTTGACTGGCTTGCACCAGGAGAACAGCTTCGCTTTGAGCTTTTGGGTGTTAATAAGGGGCAGAAGAAAAATCAAAAATTCAGCAAATCCATGCCACAAAATTTCCCTGTTCATGTAATCAAAGCCAACTTGACGGATACCTTGGGGTTTGTTGAAAACAGACCGAATTCCCAGCAGTCGTTCGGTCAGCGTTGCAAATTTTCCTTGCTGTAGAAAAATTAGGAAATTTAAGAGCCCCAAAACCCTGATGAGCCCAGAGGCAAGATTAATGAAATGCTTCATCCTGTGAAACGATGACCCCAAAAAGTTATTACTGAATAGGTCATAGGACCTCTCCTCCAACCATTTGCCCCCAACCGATAACAGCGCGAACCACACTTTCTGCTGTTTATTAAGTGGTCGGTAAGTCTGCGTCTCAGACAAGTCATTTTTGTAATGAATGTTTAGAATTGCCTGGCCCACCGTCGCGTTCTTGGAGTAGACAGTGTATCTCCACAGAAACAGCCATAAAAACGATTTAATCTCAGGTTCAAAGCGACTCAAAAGTCCAGGTCTGAAGCCTTGAAAACAAGTGTTAAACTGAGTCCAGATTAGTTGCTCCAACGCCTTGTTTAACTCTATAGCATCCAGTTGACTAATTCTTAATACAGGATTTATGTCTTCCATATTGGTTTTAGCCATGGCCATTTCAGCTGCAGGGAAATAAATCTGGTTATTTAACATGCAGAATAATTATCTTAATATAAAGTACTTCTAATAATATAATGTTGTACCGTGTTAGACATAGAAAGTAGTGGAAGAGTGAAGAAATCAGGCGATACCTTTTAGAGGCTAACTGAGTATATTTGATAGTAAGCTTTCGAGAGTCATGCCCCACAAGTTTTCCAGACTGTTTATTTCCTGACCTGTTGTAAATAACTTCTCTACTTATATTGCATTTTGTTATTCCAAGATCCTTTGAAGATCCATGTCTTCTGTGTATAAAAAGTCTGTGAATTTTCAGTTTCTAGTATTACACTATGTCTGAAGAAGAGAGCTAGTACTCTCGAAAGCTTACTATCAAATATACTCAGTTAGCCTCTAAAAAGTACTTCTAAGTCAGAAAACAGACTAAGTGTCAAAGTCAATGAAGAATACTTCAATAGGGCAGACTCTATTATTAAAGTTAGAGGCTCAGGCATCCCAGAGGCTCACTGCTTAGCATCATTACCTGACCATGGTTTGGGTCCCACCAATGCCACATCTTCAAGTACCTTGGATTCTTCACCATCTAAAGACTTGTAAAGTTAAAGACACTCCAGTTTACAATAAAAAATTCCCAATATGTGCCTTATGTGTATGTAAAATATCTGATACCCTCCTTTTAATATTTCTGGCATGGTTATTTTGCTTTCCAATCCCCCTATTTATTTCTGTAAAATGGTAACTAGTTTCTCAGACTGTTATATGTACCGCTCACACTCCCCTCCATTCTCAGCTGGTCCATCCAAATATCAGTGGGAGGTCTTAAAGGGGTTCTTCTGTGCAGGATATTCTGATATTGACCTGACTGATTTCTGACCAGGACTGATAGCTGCCCTAGACTTCAGCCAGAATACCGTTGAAAAAGCACTCTACCTGCTGTGATCTCGGCCTGCCTGACCATAGTTACTGAGTTGTTCAATGGGTGTCTTCAGTCCTTAAAGACATCAGTCATAGCTAATGTCTAATAGAGTCTACTCTAGTGGAAGAGACCAGGGGAAATCTATACCTCCTTGTGGGGGCTCTATGGTATAGAGTACAGACTCCAGTCCCTGATTTAGTCTAACACTAAATCCTTAGGAACCCAGCAGGTCCACATCATCTCCAGTAAGTCTTGCGACCTACCATCTCTATAGTAATGCTTTATTGCAGATCCATGAAAAAAATCACTGCAAAAGAAACATGGAAGAGCTGCCTAAGGCAGGCAATGAGGTCAATGATCTTATTTTTACCACTTTTCTTTTTTAAATGTCAACCAAAAAAATTCAAGCAAAAGAATGAGCGTTCTAGCTGGGAGAAGGAGCAGGTGGACGGAGAGCCATCGGGGAATTCAAAAATTTACATCATAATCCTTTCAATTGTTTTGCAAATTCTGACTCCCCCTTTGGACTATACAATATGCAGAACCTAGCTTAAAATAATACCATATAATGTGAGTCAAAGGCGAAGCGTAAAATAAGTAAAGAGCAATACCACACAAATAAATGAATTCATATTCTACTGCATTGTTCACACTTAAAGAATAGGATTCACCAAAACTTGGGGTGAGTTGTATAGCCCTCAGCAGGTGTAGACCTCCTAAATGTCCAGCTTGAGTTTGACTGACTGCTTCCTGAATTTCACATTATTCTGTCCACCCATGGTCAAAACATACATAGATAGTTGACCCCATGCTTGAAGTGTACAGCAGAAGCCAGGAACAAAAGCTCGGCTTCTGCAGGTGGGCCTGACTATTGTATTGTGATTATCTGATGAAAGAATAAAATTGTATGTGGGGAGAAAAAGGAAAACTAAATGCACCGCAGTCCGGAGACTATTCATGAAATACTCGACTCTGCTACCTATTGACATTCGCTCAACGTCACATGAATATCATGTTGTAACAAAGAATGACCCCAGATCTGCAGACAAAACCTGAGAACAAAGGAAGGTTCTCTCTCTTGAGGTCACTGCACTAACAAAAAGAAAAGTCAAACTACTGAAGCCAAATTGTGCACATGCATAAAATGTGGAGGCGAGCCCACTGCAGCCATTTGCCGGCTTATATTCCCTGTAGGCCAATTTAAGTGAGCACCTTCTAAGCAAATGATATGTGCAAGAATGCTGCACCGCATTTTCCCTTCTATGCCTGGAGTAAATAAATAAAAGCTCGCTACATTAATTCTCATGTATTACTCCAAATGTAACAAAAGAATGTTTTCTCCTGCTCATTCTTAAGAAAAACTATAAATATATATACATATATTTATTTATATATAGACCATCCAAGGGGCAAATGAACAGTCAGTTGTTGTTGTAGTGGATATGCAGGAAGCAGGAAAAATGGAGTGACAATGACAAGCTACATGGTGATGACCAGACTGGCTCAGTATACGTCTAAAGTGGAAGGTCTCGTGGAGTGTTTCTGGTACGCTGGTTAGAACCTACCAAAAGTGGTCCAAAGAAGGTCAGTCGGTGAACCGATAACAAGGTCATGGATGCCCAAGGCTCACTGACAGACAGAAGCAGTGTGATGCTGTGGGGGCAATGTTATGCTAGGAAACCTGAGGTTAGAGCATTTCTGTGGATGTCACTTTGACACGTGCTGTACCACCGACCTAAACATTGCTGCAGACCAAGAACAGTCCCTCATGACAATGGTGTTTCCTAATGTCAGTTCTCTTTCAGAAGGATAATGCATCCTGGCACACTGCAAAAACTGTTCAGTAATAATTGAGAAATGCGGGGTATTGACTTGGCCTCCAAACTTCCCAGATCTCAGTTTGATCGAAAATCTGAGTGATGTGCTATCTGCTATTGCTACAACACGACACCTTCAGAGGACTCATGGAGTGCATTCCAAGACAGGTCAAAGGCAGTACAAGGGGCACCTACACAATATTGGGTTTTATTGTTATGGTTGATTGGGGGGGGGTTTTATATATATACACAATATACACAGAAGTCACCTAACACAATATCAAGAACAAATGGAAGCACTTCCTTGGACTAGAATCTTCTGCTTTCTTCATCCATTAGACTGATAAAAACACAGCAATACGGACCATCTACATGGCGTGCCCTCTCCCTCTGATGTGTTTCTTGACTTAGGACTCGTAGTGAGTCAGAAATGTGTCAGAGGTAGAGGACACTCTATGTAGATAGTCTGTGCTGCTTTGTTTTGATCTGTCTAATGTATGAAGAAAGCAGAAGATTCTAATTCAAGAAACTGCTGGTTTTTATTTGTTCTTGATGTTCTTCAAGTCTTTAGAAGGTGCAGGAAACCTGTGAGGTGAGCAGACATTTATTTTCCCTTCCTTTCACCTGACACGATAGTCTGTCCTACAGATGGGGTGTATGTACTATACCATCCTTTGCTACTTTAGAAGCACATGAATCATGGACATGACCCCTGCTTTGAGGGAGATGTCCACATTGTACATTTATTTATTGGTTATTAATCTCAGGAAAGGTCTGAACAGTTACATAGTGGTTTCTATTGTTATTCTAGAGCATTTTCTGCTCTTTTTTTTGCCCAGTTTATAGTTATTTGGATAAGGCATATAATTCCAACAAGAATACATTTCATACCTTTGCTGACAGTGTGAGATTGGAACAATGTAACGGCCTCCTCTTTATACAAGCAACCTGAAAAGTGAACATGCATAGTTATCAGTGATAAGTAAGACATATGGACAGTGTGTGTATAAAATGACATCCCTTCATTTGAAGGTTATTCCCTTCTTGACAAATCACTGTGGAGATGGGAATAACTGGTCTCCATCACAGCCCCTAGGAAAGGACTTACTTGCTGTTCTACACTGTCCCTGTAACTTCCATATAGGAGAATAGGAGCTATAGAAACAGCTGAGCTACTACTTCCATAGCGTCACAGTTACAGAAACAGTGTACCTGAACGTGTGATGCTGTTTCCATAGCTTCGCTTCTCCTCTATGGGAGTTATGGGAATGACATGCAGCTGTAATGCTCAGCTGTTCCCGCAGGTCCTGCTCTAAGGGCTGTGACTTGGGAGCAGGTATTCCCGTTTCAGCAAAAATTTGCTAAGATGACAATAACCCTGCAATTTTATCACAGATGTTAAAGGGGAATTCCAACCTAAAGCATTTATCACCGATCCCCAAGGCAGTACGGGTTTTCACTAGTACCGAGGCTCGCCATTCTGGAAAGCGGTGGCGCTTACAGCAGTTGTACCCCCAACAATCAACTCTCCAGTGGAAAAGTGACAAATACTTCAGGCTAGAATACCCCTTTAATTGTCCAATAAAATATATAAAGCTACTTCACTATGCATACATGGAAAAAAATTCCCAACTTATGCAAGGATACATGAATCACCCATTGACTCCCATTCTAAAAAAAAAAAAAAAAAAGGTACACTGCAATATTGCAGATTTTCTTTGTATTGAAGACCAAATTCTTTTTCAATACAGTAAGATGAAAGGCATACTACCATACCCCTTCAACATTTATGCCAAATGGACAGTGTAATGACCTATTATAGGGTATGTATACATTTGGTACATACATCAGGAGGTGTTTTGGCATATAAAGTGGAGAAAAAAAAGTATTTAGTCAGCCACCAATTGTGCAAGTTCTCCCACTTAAACAGATGAGGCCGGCCTATAATTGTCATCATAGGTAGACCTCAACTATGAGAGACAAAATGAGAAAACATCTAGAAAATCACATTGTCTGTTTTTTTAAGAATTTATTTGCAAATTATGGTGGAAAATAAGTATTTGGTTAATAACAAAAGTTCATCTCAATACTTTGTTATATATCCTTTGTTAACAATGACAGAGGTCAAACGTTTTCTGTAAGTCTTCACAAGGTTGGCACACACTGTTGCTGGTATGTTGGCCCATTCCTCCATGCAGATCTCCTCTAGAGCACTGATGTTTTGGGGCTGTCGCTGGGCAACACGGACTTTCAACTCCCTCTAAAGGTTTTCTATGGGGTTGAGATCTGGAGACTGGCTAGGCCACTCCAGGACCTTGAAATGCTTCTTACGAAGCCACCCCTTCATTGTCCTGGCGGTGTGCTTGGGATCATTGTCATGCTGAAAGACCCAGCCACGTTTCATCTTCAATGCCCTTGCTGATGGAAGGAGGTGTGCACTCAAATATCTTACAATAAATGCCCCCTTCATTCTTTCATGTACACGGATCAGTCGTCCTGGTTCCTTTGCAGATAAACAGCCCCAAAGCATGATGTTGCCACCCCCATGCTTCACAGTAGGTATGGTGTTCTTTGGATGCAACTCAGCATTCACTCTCCTCCAAACACGACGAGTTGTGTTTCTACCAAACAGTTCTACTTTGGTTTCATCTGACCATATGACATTCTCCCAATACTCTTCTGGAACATCCAAATGCTCTCTAGCAAACTTCAGACGAGCCCGGATATGTACTGGATTAAGCAGGGGGACACATCTGGCACTGCAGGATCTGAGTCCCTGGTGGCGTAGTGTGTTACTGACGGTAGCCTTTATTACGTTAGTCCCAGCTTTCTGCAGGTCAGTCACTAGGTCCCCCCGTGTGGTTCTGGGATTTTTGCTCACTGTTCTTTGTGATCATTTTGACCCCACGGGGTGAGATCTTGCGTGGAGCCCCTGATCGAGAGAGATTATCAGTGGTCTTGTATGTCTTCCATTTTCTAATTATTGCTCCCACAGTTGATTTCTTCACACCAAGCTGCTTGCCTATTGCAGATTCAGTCTTCGCAGCCTGGTGCAGGTCTACCATTTTGTTTCTGGTGTCCTTCCACAGCTCTTTGGTCTTCACCATAGTGGAGTTTGGAGTGTGACTGTTTGAGGTTGTGGACAGGTGTCTTTTATACTGATAACAATGTCAAACAGGAGCCATTACTACAGGTAATGAGTGGAGGACAGAGGAGCCTCTTAAAGAAGAAGTTACAGGTCTGTGAGAGCCAGAAATCTTGCTTGTTTGTAGGTGACCAAATACTTATTTTCCACCATAATTTGCAAATAAATTCTTAAAATAATCAGACAATGTGATTTTCTGGATTTGTTTTCTCATTTTGTCTCTCATAGTTGAGGTCTACCTATGATGACAATTACAGGCCGGCCTCATCTTTTTAAGTGGGAGAACTTGCACAATTGATGACTGACTAAATACTTTTTTTCCCCACTGTATGAGGACTGTACACTATAAATGTGGTGTGAACACAGCCTAATCCATTAATAAGTATTGATATAATTGGTTATTAAGCCATGTACATAGGCTATTTCCATTTACACACTGATTTGGGAAACCTTACTCTCAAGGGTCTTCATTGCACCTACCAGATGAGCTGATCTATGTCCTCCGGTAAACAAATGCATCAACTTTTCCCTTTTCTCTTTGTGTCCGACTTCTTTAGCTTAACAGATCTGTAATACATTACACAGAGTTTGGCTGAGTGTTCTGGTTGTATTAAGTTTTAGACATGATCCCATATCAAGTAAACACATCCTCCTCACCTAAGTAGGTGTCACATACCAAACTGCAGCCTATAGTAACTGTATGAGGACAGCTGTTCTTTATATCAACCATCCGCTCTGATCAGTAAAATGTCTAGAAAAAAATTAAAAGTACACAACATGCGGGCAGAATCAACAGATTGTAAGGTTCAGGTCATGTCTCAGCCTGTCTACAGCAGAAATTTTGACGCTTGAAGTTTGCACCCTATTTATCAATGAATCCCCCGACTCCTGACACCTCTGATTTCACGCTGGGGGCAGCCAGGCATCCTATCATACAATGTGTCTATCAACTCACTGCACCATTGAAGACACACGTCAGATGATTATGATTTCCATAGTTTCTATAGGTTCTCATTACAGATATCGGTCATGATCATGGACTTTACCAGTGTGATATTCTAACATTCATCTATTTGGCTGGGTTCATGCACTGCGGCCGCAGGGTGGTTTTTGACATGGTTCACGTAACTGCAAGAAAAACACTGAAGTTTTGACAGGATTTTTGGAAAATTACAGCAAAAACCACAATGTCTGAATATAGCCTAAGGCCTGGAGCCACAAAGGCAGTGATCATGGTGGGTTAGCTGGCTGCCAACCTCCTGCGATCTACAGTAGCAGCAGAATGGAGGAGATTACTGCAGGTTCTTCCTCAAGTTACAACCTTTGCAATGGATTGGATAAAAGTGATGGGGAGGGGGATGGAGAATTTTCTAAGATAAGATCATTTTGACTGGATTTCAAAGCTAGAATGAATGGAGTATTCCAGCTAGAATTTGAACCTGGCTGTTTTAATAAGGCCTCATGCACATGCTTGTGTGTATTGTCAGTGTGCTAGCCATGTTTTTCATGAACCCGTTCTTTTCTATGGCCCCATACACACGGCTGTGTTTTTTCAACGGCCCCTTGTATGTATTTTCCTGTCCGTTTTGTGGCCTGGGCTCACTGGGGTAAATTAATAGGGTCCATAGAGGCACAGGCGGCACACAACATCATCCATGTGTCGTCCATGCCATTACATCACAGACCCGGCTCATGCACATAGCAGTGTGCATGAGGCCTAACTCACATACAGTTTTTTATGGAGGTTGAGTCGAACGTTCACCCATACAAACCTAGTCTAATATTGTTTGTGTGGTTTGGGGAGACAAGGAGCAGAGCACCACTGATCGGCGGGGTTCCCAGTAGCTGTATCCCTAAAAATCTGACATTAAAGTTAAAGAAGACCAGTCAACTCTCCTGACATATTATACAACAGTTCTGCAGCATCTTTTCTGTTCCTCTGTTATTCCTCCTAGAAATTTTTGAATAAACCCCTGGGATGTCACTACACAGTCTAACACTGTCCAATCAATACTGACAATACAGACTGTATAGGGACGCGTCCTTTACCAAGGAAATGGTAAAAGTTTACTCCTATATTTCTAGGAATAATAACAAAGCAATGCGGGGTTATTAGAAAACACGATCCAGAATTATTTCAAGAAGAATGCAAGGATTTACTAAAACAGTCAGGAGAGTGGATGAGTTCTCTTCAACATCTATCCAGCGAATAGATCAGAAATGTTTCTAGCTGGAAAGTCCCTTTAAAACACTGGTACATTATATGCATGTATATATGTAATACACAACATGCAGATGCTACAAGGAGTTGCAGATCAAAATGAGCATTGGAGTCTATAGAAACTGGTCAAAAAATAAAACATCTGTAAATTCTCTCTTCAGCAGCAATTTTTCATATATATTTATAAGGGACTCCATAATCCAGATTCTATACTGATGGAATAAGGACGTCACATGGTGCTATGTGATCTGTAAATATGGATGGATTAGTGATCCATATTGTACATATGCTGGTTGAAACTGATCTTAGGCTTTATTCAGAGGACTGTAATGTAACTACATATTAGTAGTGTTCAAATTATGGCTCAGTCATGGATCCCTACAAGGTACAAGTAAACTAAACCATAGGGTTGTATGACTAAATGAAGCCTATTGCAGTGGATATGGACCATTGTTGCTGACTGAGGGAGTATCCCTTTAAAGAAGGACTGTCACCAGTTTTGATCCTGCAAATCTACTGCCAGCTTTAGATAAGAGCCTGGATACCATTACAATACCATGGATACTGATTCCAACACATTTGGAATTTTTTCTCTAGCCCCCACCATTTCTGAGTAACAAGTGCAGTTAGTTTTGGTGTCTGATATGCTATTTCAGCTCTGTAATGTCAGAAGGGCGGTGTCAGGCAGGGGGTGTGGTTCAGAGCACCAATCAGAGGCAGCCAGTGTCAGAGCTCAGAACCACACACCTTGTCTGTTCCTGCCTGACACTGCCCACCTGACAGTACAGAGCCTAAATAGTATATCAGGCACCAAAACTAACTGCAATGATTGTTCAGGAATGGTGGGGGCTAGAGAAAAAATTCCAACTGTGCCAGAATCAGTGGAGCAGCAGCTATTAATTAATATAAAGAGCTGGACTTAGCAGAGTTGGTGAATGGGGTAATCCACGGAGCAGAAAGTCACTGCAGTCGATAGTCCCACTTACTAATATACATGCTGCTCCCCATCACAATGATTCTGAGAATTACATTATAGCACTGCCTCGGGGCTGTAAGTCTTCTAGTTCGGTTTTCTTTGATAAAATACCGATTCTGGTTCACGTGACCAGTTCTGATCTAATTGTCCTCAGAGTAGAGCAGGATTGGCCACATGTTCTAGACTTCTCTGAGTCAGCCGAGGAGACCGAACCAGGAGGCTTCTGATCCCCAAGCAGTGCTATAAAATCCACAGAATTGGCATGATGGGGGAGCAGCATGTATATTAGTAAATTTGACCATCTACTTCAGTGAATACAATGCAAGGGTTTTTTATCCTGCAGACAATCCCTTTAATCCTGCATATGGTGTTACTGCAAGTGCTACTTGGGCACTCTCTCTCCACAATATTTCCCACTAATCTGTGTCAACTGCAGCGTCCAATCCGGAAAGCGAGTAGAGGGGAGGTGCAGAGGTGCAGCTCCATGCAGAGAGCTGAGGGCACTACAGTGTTAGGGAACGCCCAGTGAGCACTTGCAGTGGCTTCACATGTCAGTTTAAAGGGGTTTTCCAGGGCTTACATAATGGTAAGAGATCTGACACCTGGGAATGGTGAAGAGACGTGAAGAGCACTGCAGCCTCTTCACTGAATACCAAGGACAGTCCTGTACATTGTATTGGGGCTGTACTTGGTATCGCAGAATGGGACTGATTTGCTGCTGTACCATGTGACCGATACAAATGATATCATCAGCCATAGCGCTTGTGAACGCCATGTCGTCATCAAACAGAGATTTTGGCAGCTCGGCCACCAAGGATCACATAGTTACTTATCCTAAGGTTAGGACATCAATATATAAGCCCTGGAATACTTTTTTATATGGTCTCCTTGTCAGTGATACTGCTACTCTACTCCTCCACCCAGTCATGTATACACAGGTCCTGTCAGCAGAAGTGCAGGGTGAATACTGCTGACACACTACATGGTCTATACATAGGAGCACTACACCATCTGCTACCCAGATGAGCAGCCCTCACTGTATGACTAATAATCCTGCCATGTATCTAGAGCTTTATGTACTGAAGCAAAGCCAATCTGCCAGTACTTTCCAGGCCAACCAATCACATTCCAGCTTTAATGCTTCCACAGCACGATGGACATAAAGGGATGATCTGATTGGTTGCTCTAGGCAGCCCTGTCTCCAGCTGCACATCCCTATCTATGTAAGATGCGCACAATCAGGTATGTGCAGTACAAGAAGGGGATCTGGAACTCAGCAGCTACTATGGAACTACAAGTCCCAGAATGCACCGCTGAGAACGACCTAGCATTGCACAAGAGCTGGAGAGTCTTATGGTGAAGATGCTGCAGGCACAATGGACGCACAGTAACAGGACATCGAGCACTCACAGGCAGCAGCACTGAATGATCTCCAGGACATAAACAACCTTCCCTCTGCAGCTGTCACTGCTACTTCCTGGATGACTGCAGTCACGTGACTGAGGTTTAACTACGGAACCCTGCAAAGGCCAAAATATCAGAGACTGCGTCCCGGAAACTGCTCCCAGTGGCAAATAGCTGAACAGTGTGACTGATGCTCTGATCTGAGCAAGCTACACATAAACAGGCCGATGGAGAGATAGATACATAGATAGATAGATAGATAGATGATAGATAGTTAGTCTCTGTCTATCCATATATCTATTTATCTATAGACAATAGATAGGTACTAGGTAGATAGGGAGATAGATACTAGATGTATAACAATGCTCATATATACCTACCATAGTACACTAGATAGATACCATACTATATAACTGAATATACTGTAGATAGATACTATGTGAATAGAGATACAGTATATATACACATACTATAAAACACTAGATAGCTACTAGGTGAATAGATATAGATATATCTATACTATACCTCCCAACCAGGGGCGTAACTACCGGGGTAGCAGTGGTAGCGACTGCCACAGGGCCCGGAACATTACGGGGCCCGGAGCCCTGTGGCAGTCGCTACCGCGAACCCCACAATCACTGCTATCGTTATACTCCGGGGTCCTTTGAGACCCCGGAGTATAACGATCGGGGGCCCAGGGGAGGTGAGCGAACATAAAAAACACTGTAACTCACCTATCCGCCGCTCCGCAGGCTTCGGGCCTGTTTGGTGACGTCATCCGACGTCATTATGCGTCGCAACGCCGGCCTGGATCGCGCAAGATCCGGTCCGACATTGAAGATGGCCGAAGTAGCGCACGGGAGTGCACCGGAGCGAGGAAGAGGTAAGTTGCAGTGTTTTCTATGTTTCTCTCCTCCCCTGGGTCTCTGATCATTATACTCTGGGGTCTGAAAAGACCCCAGAGTATAATAATCGTTCATGGGTGGTCCACTATGGGGCATAATACTGTGTGCAGGGGCCACTATGGGGCAAACTACTGTGTGCAGGGGCCACTATGGGGCAAACTACTGTGTGCAGGGGCCACTATGGGGCAAACTACTGTGTGCAGGGGCCACTATGGGGCAAACTACTGTGTGCAGGGGCCACTATGGGGCAAACTACTGTGTGCGGGGGCTACTATGGGGCAAACTACTGTGTGCAGGGGCCACTATGGGGCAAACTACTGTGTGCAGGGGCTACTATGGGGCAAACTACTGTGTGCAGGGGCTACTATGGGGCAAACTACTGTGTGCAGGGGCCACTATGGGGCAAACTACTGTGTGCAGGGGCTACTATGGGGCCTCGGGCAGGGCCACTATGGGGCAAACTACTGTGTGTCGGGGCTACTATGGGGCAAACTACTGTGTGCAGGGGCCACTATGGGGCATAATATTGTGTGCAGGGGCCACTATGCTGCATAATACCGTGTCCAGGGGCCACTATGGGGCATAATACCGTGTGCAGGGGCCACTATGGGACATAATTCCGTGTGCAGGGGCCACTATGGGGCATAATAGTGTGCGTAGGAATGCGGTTTGTGTGTGTGGGGGGGTTGGGGGCGGCGGTTTGGGGGGGTTGGGGGCGGCGGCTTTGGAAGGTTGGGGGTGGCGGCTTGGGGGGGCCCCATGTCAAATGTTCGCCTTGGGGCCCAGCCATTCCTAGTTACGCCACTGCTCCCAACTGTCCCAGATTCAGCGGGACAGTCCCGGATTCTGGGTCCTGTCCCCGTCGGCAGGAAGGTATGTCCCGGTTTCAACTCATCTGCATCCGGAGGGACATTATTTCCCTTTTTCTTCTGTCCTTTGAAATTTGGGAGATATGCTATACATATGTACCTGATATATACAGTAGATAGAGATTCTCCATAGAGATATATATATATACATATATATATGTATATAAATATACTGTATACAGTACAGACCAAAAGATTGGACACACCTTCTCATTACAAGAGCTTTCTGTATTTTCATGACTATAAAAATTGTAGATTCACACTGAAGGCATCAAAACTATGAATTAACACATGTGGAATTATATACTTAACAAAAAAGTGTGAAACAACTGAAAATATGTCTTATATTCTAGGTTCTTCAAAGCAGCCACCTTTTGCTTTGATTACTGCTTTGCACACTCTTGGCATTCTCTTGAGGAGCTTCAAGAGGTAGTCACCTGAAATGGTCTTCCAACAGTCTTGAAGGAGTTCCCAGAGACGCTTAGCACTTGTTGGCCCTTTTGCCTTCACTCTGCGGTCCAGCTCACCCCAAACCATCTCGATTGGGTTCAGGTCTGGTGACTGTGGAGGCCAGGTCATCTGGCGTAGCACCCCATCACTCTCCTTCTTGGTCAAATAGCCCTTACACAGTCTGGAGGTGTGTTTGGGGTCATTGTTCTGTTGAAAAATAAATGATGGTCCAACTAAACGCAAACTGGATGGAATAGCATGCCGCTGCAAGATGCTGTGGTAACCATGCTGGTTCAGTATTCCTTCAATTTTGAATAAATCCCCAACAGTGTCACCAGCAAAGCACCCCCGCACCATCACACCTCCTCCTCCATGCTTCACGGTGGGAACCAGGTATGTAGAGTCCATTCGTTCACCTTTTCTGCATCGCACAAAGACACGGTGGTTGGAACCAAAGATCTCAAATTTGGACTCATCAGACCAAAGCACAGATTTCCACAGGTCTAATGTCCATTCCTTGTGTTCTTTAGCTCAAACAAGTCTCTTCTGCTTGTTACCTGTCCTTAGCAGTGGTTTCCTAGCAGCTATTTTACCATGAAGGCCTGTTGCACACAGTCTCCTCTTAACAGTTGTTGTAGAGATGTGTCTGCTGCTAGAACTCTGTGTGGCATTGACCTGGTCTCTAATCTGAGCTGCTGTTAACCTGCGATTTCTGAGGCTGGTGACTCAGATGAACTTATCCTCTGCAGCAGAGGTGACTCTTAGTCTTCCTTTCCTGGGGCGGTCCTCATGTGAGCCAGTTTCTTTGTAGCGCTTGATGGTTTTGGCCACTGCACTTGGGGACACTTTCAAAGTTTTCCCAATTTTTCAGACTGACTGACCTTCATTTCTTAAAGTAATGATGGCCACTCATTTTTCTTTACTTAGCTGCTTTTTTTCTTGCCATAATACAAATTCTAACACTCCATTCAGTAGGACTATCAGCTGTGTATCCACCTGACTTCTGAACAACACAACTGATGGTCCCAACCCCATTTATAAGGCAAGAAATCCCACTTATTAAACCTGACAGGGCACACCTGTGAAGTGAAAACCATTTCAGGTGACTACCTCTTGAAGCTCATCAAGAGAATGCCAAGAGTGTGCAAAGCAGTAATCAAAGCAAAAGGTGGCTACTTTGAAGAACCTAGAATATAAGACATATTTTCAGTAGTTTCACACTTTTTTGTTAAGTATATAATTCCACATGTGTTAATTCATAGTTTTGATGCCTTCAGTGTGAATCTACAATTTTTATAGTCATGAAAATACAGGAAACTCTTGGAATGAGAAGGTGTGTCCAAACTTTTGGTCTGTACTGTATATACAGTATGTGTGTGTATGTTTCTATATATATATACACACACACAATGCAACACTAGATAGATACTAGGTCAATAGCGAGCTACATATATAATATATATATATATATATATATATATATATATATATATATACATATAGATAGAGATACTCGATGGATAAAGATATATATGACAATGGAGTTGGTAAACCCAACCATCCACTTCAACACCTTCATAAATGACTGGCAGCTATGGTCAAACAAAACCAGTAAAACTCCTCTAACACAGCAAAAACCTAGTGTCTAAAACCCTAAGAAAGCAAGCTATGCATATAATTAATTACTCAATATTGATAACTCTATAATATAATTTAAAATAGTCAAGTTGTTTGTAACTTTTTCGACAGCAACTCTGACTCCACCCAGAAATGATTCAGACTCTGCAGTCCTGATGTAATATGTACCATAGAAGAATAGATTTATAGATATACTATTATTTATTTATTTTGCTTACTTATATAGCCCCATCATATTCTGCAGCGCTTTACAGACATTGTCAATCACTGGCCCATATACGGCACACAATCTACATTCCCTATCACTATGTCTTTAGAGTATATATTGTACTAGATGGATAAATATACATATATATATATATATATATATATATATATATATATATACAAAATAATGCACTAAGAAGGAATTGTTGAAATGAAATGAAACTGTAAGTGATGACAATATTAGAGTGAAAGGATACATTTATTGGAGAAAACTGTACAATTGAAAGGAGACTCTAGTATTCTGTTGGGCCACATCTAGCCTGGATACAAGATTAAATACAGTTGGGTATGGAGGCATAAAGGTTTTTTTTTTTATCAATTCTTTATTTATGACAAGAAAAAGGTACATAGGACATAAATGGTCAATAAAAACAGGAAATTGTACCAAAAGGGGAGAGACAGATAACTACCTCTACCCAGCAAAGATTTTTTTGTAATTTTCAGGAAACAGTAACACAGACAATTCGTAAACAATAAAATAAAACAATTATAAAAAATATGAGGTGGGGGAGGGATAAAGGGAGTGGTGTCGGGAGCGGGGTGGCAGCGGGGTAATATCCACGACACAAGTAACGAATACTACTGAAGGTCAGAGAAGCACAGAAGCGTGTCTGTTAACTAACAAGAGCCCACGTTGCCACGTCCCACTCCTGCACTGAGTCCAGTAGCCATACCTGTAAAGATCAGCCAAGGTGACCAGGTTTTGAGGTATTTAACACGTTTATGCAAAACCCAACTAGAGAGCTTCTCAAGTCTACACATTTTGTGGACCTTGGCAAACCATTCAGCCCTAGTAGGGGGTTCAGGTTGAAGCTATTTTAGAGGAATCAGCATTTTTGCTGCAGACAGCATATGTGTCGTGAGATCGTCTTTGGAAGGCTTAAATTATTGATCTGGTAAGCTAAGAGCTACCTGAGAGATCGTAAACTGGAAGGGCATAACAGAGACATCTCAGACAACAGAATCAACCATGGTCCAAAAGGGCGTTAGCACCTGGCAGTGCCACCAAATGAGGCATAAAGGTGTTGTATAGTATCCTGCGGCACATTTGCCCACAGATGTTACAGCTGAGCCTGTAGATCCTGCACATTGGTAGTTTGCCAAAGTTGGCATCCCACCATCCCACCTGGTACCATAAATACTCGATTAACAATAAATATGATGATTGACCAGTCCATATAAGTATTGCAATCTGGCGAAGATATCCCTGGGAAACACTTGCTGTGTGAATTAACATTATCTTGCTGGAAAATTCCAGTTGGAACGCCTGCCATGAGAGTCAACACATGTGGCTGCAGGATGTCTTGCACATATTGTTGGGGAAGTGTGTCACTTTGCAGCAAAGGCAGGATCAAACACTTCCATTGTTATATCCCAAACTGAACCTGGATTTGTATCTAAATACGATATGCTTCCAGTCAGTAGCAGTCCAGGTTTTTTTGTTCACAACAGCACTGATAATGAAGACAATGGTGGCTGTCTTTCAATGGCAGGACACGTAACGGGAGCCATGACACCAAATTTTCTTCTGCTAAGCAGCTGAAAATGGTCCAGGCAAAGGCAGGGCTGTGTAATGAAGGTGTTTGGATGGTAGATAAGGAAACTGTGAGAGCTTCTCGTACTTGTGGTATGGAGCCTGTACGCCATTAGTTCTTGTCTTCACATAACCACTGCTTCCAACACCTTCTAACAGATAGGTCAGAACAGCCTAGATGGCAGCCAATTCATTGAAACAACCATTCTGCTTCTCTCCATTCTACGGTGTCCCTCCGTCAGCTGGACAAAATGCTACTAGTAAGGATACTAGTTAGATAGAGTTATAAGTACTAGTTAGATAGAAAGATACATATACAAGTATATGTATCATACAACACTAGATGGATTGCTGGATAAAGAGTTTGTTAGGGTATGGGTTGCTGGACTTCCGATTTAAGTGTACCTCCAGTTATAAACAACTATTCATAAATGAATAGTGCATTGGAATATAAGAAACTTTGTAATATATCTTATTAAAGTTATCTATTTCTTTCGCCACTTATTAAGCTGTTCTCCTGCTCCTTATCTTCAATCTGACTGCTTGTTTACATAAGACTGTCTCCATATCCAGCCTTGCAAATAGAGCTGTATGGAGAAAGGAGGGGGAGCAGAAGGCCCTGTCGGCTGGTTAATCTGTCCATATTCTTTGCCAAAACCTTTTTCAAAATCATAAACGTCTCCTATCACAGGAAACAGTGTCATGACTTACCCTATATTCACATAACAGTAATAATCCGCCATGTGTTTTTTTTAATGGCCTGCATTAAATTCACTGTATGTGAATGGGGGCTATTCACATGACGTAATTTTTTGACTGACCATCAAAAAATAGACCATGTCCTATGTCCCTTTTTTTACCCGTTTTCACAGATACCTCAGTACACTGAAATGTCCATTTTTCACAGCCATTTTGTAATTGGTCGTGTGAATATAGGTTCAGGATGGAGATCTGCATTTGTCACCTGATTCAAAGTATGCTATGCAATGGTGCAAGTGTTTTCATGCAGAAAGCAAAAAAAAAAAAAAAAAACAGCACTGGTGTAGGCACTGTTCAAAATTTTGTTTAAAGAGGAGATGGGCAGTATTATATACCGATAGAAAGCTAACAGTGTGCTGAATTCAGCGCACTGTCAGCTTTAGCATTTTGCCCCCAGGTGCCAGAGATATCAGTGCCGTTAGTTTTGGCACCAATATCCCTCCTAGTATTATCATTGGGCAGAGAGAAACGCAACCCCCCCTTCCACCCCAACAGTACAAGGCTATGGAAGAATACTGTCAGGGAAGGTGTTCCTCACAGCCCAGCAATGACACTAGGCTGTAAGGCCCTCCCTTCTGACAGTGGAGGGATATTGGTGCTGAAACCAGCGGCCCCTATATCTCCAGCATCCGGGTGCATACCACTGTCAGCTTTACCACACACCTCCATGGGCATGAACGGTCCTCTTTAAATGGGGTCCATCACAAATCAAAATGATATTACACACACACAGCATTATTTTTTCCATAAAATTATGGACACAACTACAGAACCCAGTGGTCCCCATTGTAAGTCAGTAGGGTCTGCTGGTCACCAGTGGTATTTCTTGTACACATCAGGCAGTGCCTTTCAGTGCAAATAGAAACTTCAATGCAGTTGTGAGAAGAACTGTAAGGAAAATTCTGTTTCTCAGAGTCATGTGGAGATTTTGCAGACCTAACTTGTAGACCACAATGTAAAATAGCTGGTCTGAACATCTCACCTTAGTCTTCTATGTAAGCCTATGTAAGCTTCAGATACTACTCTCTACAGCCTATTGCTTCAGCTGTACCAGTACAGAACAATACAGACCTAATATTGTGCATCTTATTAAAGCTAACTGGTGACTGACAACATTGTAGTCTCTGTAGGGTCTCTCTGAGGTTCCCTTGATGTTTGTTGCGGGGACAGGTCAGTGATTTGTTAGATTTCGGCTTTTTCGATCCTATCAGGATTGTTTTCTATATGGCTTATATAAGTCACAAAGGGAAACAGAATGTAAGGGAATCACTAGAGGAGCGATTCCCCAGTAGCTGCTGGAGAACTTAGGAGGGAGGGGCACAACAAGACAGTGGACCCTAAACTGAATCCCCCCACTGTCCCTGGCTATCTTGCCCGATCTGTCCTAGGTGACAGCCAGCAACCACGTCGACAGTCCCTCCTTATAATAAGTGATAACACAGAACGCAGACAGGACGCACAACAACAAAGGGAGGTCAGCTAGCCAAGGGTCGGTAACAATCGAGCAATGCAGTACAGAATCAAAATCCAAAAGAATAGTCAAAGGAAAGCCAGTGGTCAGAAAATCAGAAGAGCAGGTAACAAGGAACAAGGAGTATAGCCAGTAAGCAAAATGCAATAGCAGGCGCCAATGCGAAAGTGAGCAAACAATAAATAGAGAGAAAGAACCCGCCCCAGACTTGATAGGAGGACAGGCTGTCAATCACAAAGGCAGGACTAAAGTTAACTCTTAGTGGAGCAGGGGGAGAGCAAGGTGAAGGAGAAGGGCGTGGTGGAAAATCAATTAAGGAGGTGAGGGAATAGGACAGTGTTCAGACAATACAAGAAAAACCCAAGGAAAGAATCACAACCGGGCACGCCTCCTGCGCCGCAGCGTGCGCCCGGAGGACGGCGCCAAAGCCCGGACAGGCAAGGATGTTACACAGAAGAATGATAAAATATTGTGATGCAGCAGACCTTCACTGTATGACACCTTTTTATCCTCCATAAATACAGCATTTTATGATCAAAGAAAATAGGTAATTTTTGTGTCATTTTTCAGTTTTAGTACCAAGAAAAACAGCTTTTAATCCATATCCAAATCTGCTGTTTGGTGCATGTGGAACGTGGTTGTATTTCATGGAGCATCTGTGGTTGCTGAAGTTTGGGACCTATCAATCTTTATGTTAGGGGCATTGATCACAGGCAGAAAGGTTATTTTGGCAGGTATGGCCACACCCCAGGTGCCCCAAGTTTCACATTTGCATACCGATTTTCTCAAGGAGGAGATTCACACAGAAAGGGAATGTTAGGAAGATATTTTGGTGATCGTAGACTCACTTTAAGAATCTTCTTTTGTGAACAGCCATACAAATATGCTTGTTCTAGCTAAATGACCATTGGCAGGCATTATGGGGAGTTCCATTCATTTGCCTGTGCTGGAGTCCTGGGTTTGAATCCAGCCAAAGACAACATCTGTATGTTCTCCCTGTGTTTGTGTGGGTTTCCTCCGGGTACTCCGGTTTCCTCCCACACTCCTAAAACACACTAAAAGAGAGTTTAGATTGTGAGATAGATAGTGTTGACAATGTCTGTAAAGCTCTATGGAATATGTTGGTGCTATATAAGTAAGCAAAAATAAATGAAATCCAGTAGTTCTGCATATGGAATTAAATGTTTATGGGTTGTCATGCGTATAACGGATTGCAGACGCCTACATTTCTCAGTGGCCTTGCTTTATGATCAGTATTATTAATGATCCATTAATACACATGATATAAGGGCTGCACATTGGCGCTCTGTGCTCCTGGGTTCAAACACAATCTAAGGGAATATCTGCATACTTATACAGGTTTACTCTCATACAAAAGGATACTGATAGGTTAAAAGGAATATACCACAACCAAAATCCCTTCTGAACCTTATATGCTACTATAGGGACAGTTATTGGTATAGTGAGCATACCTTTTATATGTGAAAGTGTAATCAACTTTTATTCCATATACAGATGAGCTCTCCTGTACATGGACATGGACACGTTTTCCAGAGCACCCAGTTTCGCTGTGTTCACCATATATCGGGACTTGGAGGTATCGCTAGATGGCGACCATTGATGGAACAGGTGCTTTGGCTGACTTGGCCATGCCCAGCATGCAACGATTAAAAGTTAATGTTCTCAGCAGCAACACTGACGGAATAAAGTCATGTCACTGATCACCCTTAAAACATATAAGAAGAAGCAATTTAGCTTCCTATGAATGTTCACTTTCTAATATTCAGTGCCTATACTTAGGATAGGCCATCAATATTAGATCTGAGGGGGTCACGGGTGTTGAGACAGCACAGCTCCAGGACAGGACTCCTGATAATGTAGAGACCCGCGCTGCTTATTCAAAGTGTAGCGGTGGCTTTAGGTACTGCAGCGCTCTCCCATAGACATTAGCAGCAGCTGTGCTTTCCTTGGGCAGCTGATCTGCAGGGGTTCTAGGTGTCAGACCCTCGAAGATATAATATTGATAGCCTATGAACATTAGAAAGTGGATAACCCTATTAATCCAAGGGAAAATAATTATTTCAGCCCCATTGTTGACAGGGACTGATGAAAGACAATCTTTGTGCAGCGCACCATAATATGTTGGTGCTGTGCACTGTATTGTAAATAACAAGAAATAAGGGAAATTCATTCATTATTAGGTGCTTCCTGACATAGGTTTGTGTCACCTAGTTTGCAGTTTCTTAAAATACGTAGTTGCCTTTTTATCTTTTTAGAATAAAACCCTATAAATTCATTTACATTGCATCTCAGTTTACCATTAGTAACCAAGCAACTGTACAATGCCTGTAACATATTGCCATGCCCCAAACTGCACTCTACTGTCGTCCCTTAAAATAGTTTTCTTGTTCTCGGCTTATTTAGTCCACAAATTAGTTGACAACATTTTTAATCGGAGATGGATTATGGCCCCTACCCACTTTACTAAAACTGATGTATTTCCCTTTTGGATGTAATAAGCAGGAGAAAATCCAAATTCGACCGCATTAGACTGAAAACTAGTAATAGCCGTTCATAGCAACATAAAGAAAATGATAAATGTTTGACAAGATCTTGGAAGAGGAACGAGGCCGAGGACATTGATCAAGGCTAAAAGCCAGATATTGTCACATATTTCTCCTAAATTGTCAATTAAATTGGATAAACCTATGTACGGGAGTCATGAAAGATTTAGTCTAATCGTTGCAGTCATGCATTTTTACCATTACTTGCTTCATTTACGTCCACCAAGATATTTTTATAACTTGGTATTTAACTTGTGGTATTGAGGTATGCATTATGTGGAACGGACACATTTATATCATGCTTAACTAGCCTCTGGTGTTTACTGCCCACAAACCCACCTTAGATTACCATATTTTTTTCTCAATTTAGTAATTATTTAGCACAGGAATAATCAGGCAGAATTTTCCGGAGGAACTGTACAATCATTTCAGTGTAAAATGGCCGAGTCTTCTTAGTTATGTTGTCTTTTAATTTGGTGCTCTGTCATTTCATTCTTCTTAGCTGCTGTTAATACGCCGCTCTTGTGGCCTTGGGAGACAAGCCATGTAGACGGAATCTTTTGTCACATTATTTAAAAAGCATAAAGAAATCGAGCAGATATAAAATGTAAATAAACCTTCGATCTTGGAAGAACTCTCAGAAGAACTCTCGGAAGAAAACGTTCTTTGGAAAGTTTGTGTCCTCAGTTTTACAGCAGCTATTTAAGGAGAGCTTGGGTGGATATATAAAGAGTTAGATAATAAGAAATATTTTATTTGCTTGAAGAATAGTGTACAGTAGTTTTTTTCCATAGTTTTTGCGAAGATGCTGAGATAGACCTTGAAAATTTTTGATTGTTCTCAGCTCTGCTGTTGTCTGTTTCAGGTGATGGTGACAATGTTTTCTTCTTGTTAGTGAGCAATAGCACAACTATCTAAACTATTATTTCATTTTGAAGGTTAAAGGAGTACATGATCAAATATGGTGTGAAACTATACACTAAAGAGCCCTTTATTAGAGACACCCACAGTTTTTTGGCATGGCATACAAAGGTATCGTCCACAGGTATAGCAGACTCAAGGTGTGCCAAGAAAACTAAACACCTCTACCAGCCTGTTAACAACGTACAAAGAACGTTGGGTCATATTTAGTGGTCAGTAGTTCAGGAATGCACAGAACCTGACCTAGAAGGAGTTCTAAAGTAGTAGAACCTGCATAATTTTGGGAACAAAAGGAGCCTCCATTTAGATTGACCTGGTATGCAGCACATCACTGCACTATTTTGTTCATTAAAGTGATTTTACACCATGATGGAAAACTGATGGACCCCATTATACTCAGTCAGGTCTGTTGGGCATTATTAGTAAGATCTATGTTGTTGCCCATAACAGCCTACAAGATTCCATCTTTAGTCTGGGGGCCCCACGTGGTGTAAACGCCACAGCAAAAAAATGCTGCATTTTACAGTCACTGCAAAGTGACTGTAAAAGGAAAACTTTGATTCAGGTGAACATAACCTATTTATTCGCAGGACTGTTTCAATATGATGTGTTCAGGTGAGTGGTGACCTACTCCCTTTAAGTCCCCTGCTCAGCTCCCCATTGTTTATTGTGATCATTGGGCAGCTAGTGTGGTGCGTGTTTGTTGTCTGCAGAGACTTCATTTCCCAATATTCCTTGCACTCAGTAAACAATGTCTAGTTACCTCTTCTCTTTGTTTCCTGACCAGCTCTCCACTACCGTATCACCAGAAAATAATGTGCCCTACTCAGTGACTTCCAATGTCTTGAGTGCACATTTTAGAGATACAGGCGTATACATTGTACTGTCCTTTTTAGACAATTGTGTAACTACTTGTACTTAAACCACACAGGTGTGAAAGCAGGAGAGTACAGCAGGAGACTCGCATTGTACTTCACAGTGAAGCTGCATGTCCCATAACTGACACACCACTAGTGATAATATATATATACTTAGAGTAGGTCATTAATATCAGATTAGTTGAAAGCGCAACACATTGTTCCTCCATAGATCAGCTGTTATCAGCAGGCGTGGTACTGGCAAAAATAAAACGCTGAAATCAGCTTTGTACACAGTTGGCCAGATTTATTTAGACTGGCGTTTCTTATGCCTGTCTTAATTTAAGGACCAGCAGGTGGAAGGCAACCCTGAGTTATGACGAGGCACCGGCGTCGTAATGAAGATCTACGCCAGTTAGGAACTGTCGTAGATTTCCGGTATAACTCACGAAAGAAAACTGGTATGAGTTATAATAAATATATTGGGCTGAGGTGTCCCCAGCCTGGTCCAATGTGCTCTGCTCACTTCTGTGGAAATTGATGAGAGAGGTGCAAAACGGGGGATGTGTCAAAACTTTGGCAGAAGAGATGGCCTTACGCCAAAGATGTGAAACATTTTCAAAACGTAACTCTGGAGAAGACGCGTTAATGAATTTCCCGCAGTGTGTAGTGACTGACCGAGTTACTGTAGCTCAGTCATCGGTGGGGAGGCCATGTGTCGAACCCCCTCCGGTCTGATAATGATCTATCCTAAGCACAGGTCATCAATATTAAAATCCTGAAAAACATTTTAAGGCTAAGGCCTAATGTAGCAGCGTTTTTTACCATGGCGAAAACACATGTTTGCAACGTGGCGCCCCAGCCTAATCCTAGATTGATGGCCACAGCTGGACCTGTAGAGCAAGGCTGGTCATTTATATGCATATATAAGTTTCTGTTCACACTAGTTACAAAGCTTCCATTAGTAATGAAGCCATTACAGATGTGAAAAATTGGTTTTCAGTCAGATCCTAAATTATCCTGACAGATCACGTATAATGGGGTAGGTCAAGTTTCAGGTATTTTGACAGCGATGCAGACGGCGACGTGAAAGAGCAGCAGAAAGCCGGCGTCTAACTTAGTACATAACAAACTGTCCAGATTGAGTAGTTCTTAGCTCAGACACTGGACTCCTTGACTACCAGTTCCATCCAGTACAGTGATAGAGCACCATATGACAGTGTCCTGCCGATAATTATATGCAACGGGACACTGGGGCTTTTCTTCCATTTACACTAATGGGTTTGGCCACAGTCTTTGCATGAATCTTGAGGTTAGCTCTATCAAAGGTATGTATATATAATCAGATGGGGCTTCGCCTTTCATCACGGGGAATGTCCACCATGTGTCATTAGTCTGTTGACATCTCCACAGTGTGTGGGCCTTACGGCTGTGAAGGCAATGTACTATGCCATGTATATCTCATTAAACATTATATCATACCAGAGTATAATGTTCAGTGTTGTTCCTGACATAAATATGATAATCCCATGGGAGGATTTATACAATCTCCTGTATATGATGGCAGACCTTCTGCCAAGGCCGATCAATGTGTCTTCTATGACCTTTCCTCTTTCCATTTCATAGTAACACCCAAATTTAGTCCAGTCCAAGCAATGATTATAGGAGCTTTGTAAGGCTGTAGGAAGAAGACTTGCCTAAATATACATATATTTTTCATAATATACATAGTGTAACCTTTCATCAGGCAGATAAATAGAAAAATGTTGAATACTTGCCCAATGGCAGGCGTTCCATGGACCTTTTGGCAAGGCTAGCTTAAACAAAGTAGTAAAAGAGCTTTGAGTGTATGAACAGAGCCTAATAGATAACTTACAGTGCTAATAAACCTAAAAAATGTATGTTGTATTAGAGATTCAACTATAATGGCTACATTTCCTGCTGTAATTCCATAGGGGCAGACATCTGAAGTCATTGTTCATTTTTGTTCACAGATATTTGTCTTTCAGTCCAGCTTCAGTTCTCTATATAGCTGGGTTATGTGTACCAGTGATCGCTACAGGCCAAGAATATTAGATCATAGTCACTGCATGGAAATGGTCATGGTGACTGGGTCCATGCATTATCTACCATGTAAAATTAGCAATACAAGGTGGGGTTTACTTTTGCAGAAAGGAAAATTTTTGTTCTGGTTATCATAGTAAAAATCTTTGCATTCAGGTACAGAACTTAACCTGGGTTTTTATGTTGTATAAATTCAGCATTAGATTATGTTCAGCAATATGGTAGGCAGAAAACTGATAGGCTCCCTTTAATTTATGTGTCCATTCACATTGTATCCTGTTTGGCTCTGTTTCTAGATGTGGAGAGCTCTGGGTGACGGCAGTTGTTATTCAATGGCAAGTGAAAATAGTGAGGACAGACCCTTACCCAATATATATATGGTTCCCAGTACCTGGTTGTCCATGGTATGCATACTATGGATGAAAAAATATGCAAATATATATTCCATGATGGAAAAAAGGAAAACTGATCCTCTAGCGCCACCTTTTGGAAGGTAATTCCCTATAGATCAGTGCCTGGCTTTTAGGAAGTTTAGTGACATGACCAGGGATTAAAGCCAAACCAGAACATCTCCTCCAAAAGGAAGAGAACCCATTCAGAGACTTGACACACTACCAATGGCTAAGTGCAGCAAAAAGTTTCCTGCCAGGGCTACTTGTTTTGTTCCAGTACTTCAGTCCTATTGAAATATTGTACAGTTTTTTAGAAGGTTTTAGAGATTCAGATATTCTATAGCACCTAAATAGCACAAGTTTATTTTTTAAGGGGTTATGCAGCAAAGTATGTACACCCTATATCCATAGGATAGAAAATAAATAGCTGACCAGTGGGGCCTGGCCACTGAGACCCCTACTGGTCCTGAGAACAGAGGGTTGTTTTACCCCTGCTGGGAATGCCGCCAGGCTGAATACAGGTGTGCGCATACCTCCTCCGATTGACTTTAATGGTGCCAGAGATAACTGAGTGCTGTACTTTGGCTATCACTGGTGCTATGATTAAAATGAATGGGAATGGAGATGCGTCTCATCCAGCAGGAGAATTTCTGCATGCAGCCCAGCAGCTTTAAGGCTAAGGCCCCACGTTGTGGAAACACAGCTTTTTTTGTTGCAGATTTTGTTGCGTTTTTTTGAGCCAAAGAATGGCTACAAAAGGAATAGGAAATATATAGGAAGTTCTTATGCTTCTCCCGTTTGCTCAGTCCACTCTTGGCTTTGGCTAAAAAAAAACACAGCAAAATCTGGAACCAAAAAGCTACATATCTGCAACGTGGGGCGTCAGCCTTAGGCTTCGTTCACAACACTGAGATCTTCACCGATCTGGAACAGGGGGTGTTTTACCTGTGCTGTGTATACAGCTGGCCCTAACCCTACTGGATGGTACACATCCCTGCTCCAATTCACTTTAATGGGTGTGCCAAAATGGGAGAGGGGATGCTGTGTCATGCCTGCATTCAGCATGGTTGCTTTCCCTGCTTGAGTAAACACCTCCCCCCTATTCTCAGGATTGGGGGGTCTCAGTGGTCAAACCTCGATAAGCTATTTTTCCACTATTCTATGAGGATAAATATGCTTCATAGTATTGCATTTGTTATATTCTATATGTTTATATGATATTTTTTATTAAAACCCTGC
Organism: Leptodactylus fallax; assembly: GCA_947044405.1. Classification (NCBI taxonomy): domain Eukaryota; kingdom Metazoa; phylum Chordata; class Amphibia; order Anura; family Leptodactylidae; genus Leptodactylus; species Leptodactylus fallax. Next base: position 1,349,663 of record CAMRHE010000038.1, on the reverse strand, counting down.
TTTCTTGAGCATTTCTATTGTCTGCTGCCTGGCGTTGCATTACATATAGACTTAGCATGAAGGATCGCCAATGACAGCCTGATGCTCTGAATGTATATATATGCTTTATGACAAGGTGTGTATATTTATGATGGATAATATATGTTATCATTTCATTTCCCTCCCCTCTCTAAAAGAATTCTCCCGAAGGCAAGTATTTCAGCGATATTTATGGCTTCTTTCCAGCCGAGTGCAATCCTGCTCTCCTTTGAAAAGTTTACACCTGTAAGTAGGAGGCATAAATTTTTCCTGCCCCAGAACTAATTGCCTGACATTAAACAACACAAGTCGCTCCCAGGCAATTTATCACATATTCTCCGCATTAGGAAATATACAAGCCTAGGTTGGTTGTGAATTTGTGATGTCCTAATTAGCCGATGATAACCAAACTCACAAAGTATACAAGCCGATATAAAAAACGTATCCAAAATGTGAAGATACAGTCAGCGGGGGTGAGATGATCATTCAGAAGAAAGAACAAAAGCATTCACAACAAAGCAGGGAACTTGATTGAAAAATAAATTCAGAATTTAAAGGTCATCAGGAGAAAATATTCCCGTCCAAATGCGGTAAAATGAAGAGTCTGCGGTAATTGCACCTGAGCGCAAATCAATTTTCCCTGTTGTGTTTTGTTTCGGGATTGCTTTTTATTGTGACGATTTTCAGAATGGTCTGCGCCTCCGTCTTCCTAATCACTTCCTGAAGCAGGTTATCGTGCCGGTGACATCACCTACGCCTCAGCCAAGCTGCCAGTTCATCCCAGCTGCCAAATTCTGTCAGCCTTCCAGAAACAGCAGTGAAATATTATTATGATGCAGAGGAGGTATCAGAAGGGATTTCTAAACTGTAACGCGAAAGAAGTGGGAGACTTCAGGGGTCCATTTGTCAAACTCTGAACATCCAGGGCTTGTGATTTAATGCCTGTATGAAAAAGAGTCACTCCGAATATGTCGTCTTTACAGTGAATTTGTCACATTACTGTGTTGTGGATTTGCTTTGTGTACATCAGGGCACGCTTCTGTCTAAGGCTGGAGATTGGCAATGCTGCTGTATGTTGGTTAAGGTGAAGTCGTGGCATGGTGTGCCGGAGGAGACTCATAATGTATGTAAATCAATGTGAATGCAAGATGTAGCTAACTGTAAAGTTTCTGTGATTCATCACTAGTATAGGGCAGTTACACTGTAGGAATTACATTAAAAAAATGACAGCGTTTCAGGACTGTAAAGCAACATTTTGATGGACTTATAAAGTGCTCAGTTTCTGTCTGGTCCTTGACCCCAACACGGTACCCTACTCATGGTGCAGTAATGGATGCGGACATAGCACTTTTCAACATGAACAGAAATTTACTTGAAATGCAGATTCATAAAGCATATTGGTTACAAGTGTGACACTTAAAGGGAGTCTGTCACCAGAACCCAGCATATCAACCCAGCTCCACAGATAGATAGGTTAGGGTCACCTGAATGAAACTGTGTTTTCCACTTGTGAATTGGCGTCTCCATTGCCAAGATATCGCCTTTTTTGCCAATATGCAAATGAGCTACTTGGATCAATGAGGATGTTGCCATTGCTCCAAAGACATAAGTAGCCACACCCTCTTTGCCCCAAAAAGTTCATTTGTAAATTGACAAAAAAGGTGATATCTCAGCAACAAATGCATGCATTCACAAAGGGGAAACAGCACTCAAATTCAGGTGACCCTATTTGTGGGGCTGGGTCAATATGATGGATTCTGGTGAGAGACTCCATTTGAGGGAATGTGTTGTCAGAAAATAACCTATTGTTCAAATTGCGTTAAAGTAAAGTTGTTTTTAATTTTCCATGTTATTAAATGTATTTTAAAAATATCCTAAAAATTTTGCATATCCAACTCTTGCCACTAAGACTAAAATAGTCTTACAATATTTTCTGGAGATGGACCAGGGGCTATAGACACAGTGGTGTGAGCAGACCCTATTGATTTCTATGGGTAAGTTTTTTAAAACTTGATTTAAAAATAGGTTATTTTCTAGTTGCACACTCTCTTTAGCTTGGTGGTTACAGCTTAATTAGGTACACAGCTTGGCAGTTGTACGTCTTGATACATAGCTTGATGATTGCAAGTAATGGCACAAAGCTTGGCAGTTACAGGTCTCCGATGGACACACAGCTTACCAGTTACTAGTCTTTAACACTCTCACAGAGTATCTCATAGTAACAGGTATATACAGGGCAAGGGTGCCTCTGCACTGTCCAAGTCCCTAGTCACTCTCAAGCAGAGTAACAGGGCATCCACAGTATAGATTTTCACTCTGAAGGCGATCCAAAACCACTTGAAGGTTTCACAAAGTCTCTTTACTTTCTTTGTGGTAGTTCCAGAGTAAGGCCACAGTCCATTATAGGGTCAAGGCGCATGCCCACTCAGGTCTCTGCCTCTTCAGTGTCAAATCCTGGAAACCTCGAACTTCTCCTACCAGAGACCTCATCCAGTTCTCCTTTGCAGCAATGTTGGTCCCGTGTGGCATCTATTTGCTGCACATGACTGACTCACTGTACTTTCTCATTGCTCAATACAAAAGCTATGAGGTACACCAAGGTGCTTCACTATATACTCCCCGAGCCCATGCAGCACTATGCTATAGCATCCACACCCATATGGCCACCCGTAATCAATAGAACATATTATCAACTGTTACAGACACCATAACATTGGTAACTAGACAAAAATTGTAACTAGTAATTGTACCTAGTATAATTGGTTACTAGACAGTATGTTACATCACATCTGATACCCCCACAGAAACATGGATGCCTAGTTAACTTTACTGGTGTATGAACAGTCCCAATGCACTGTAATAATATGTATTTCAACTGCAGTATTTTGCAAGGGGTATAAATAGTGGTTCAGACAGTTTATGCTCAAAAACAGTCTGCTATGAAATGGAAAGGAAAGGTGCTCCATGCAAGTGAGATTGTTTGGCACAAATAAGTGTCTAAATGTAGCTTATGGAACATCGAAAACATTTCTGGAATCCAATAATGTAAGACTTGGAATGTAAGATGTCCTTATGAATCTGATCTACTGGACGCAATAACACTCACTAAAAGGCAGATGCCAGAGCCCATTGTGCTTGGGAGGTTCACTGAGTTTGGTGTTTGCACTCGGAAAAGTTCTTCTTCAATTTATTGGTCCAACAAACAAAATAAAATGAGTAATGGAGGCAGCTCAAGCACTTGGCAGCAGAGAAGTCTAAGCTCTAAGTCTCCTCTGTATGTTATATCATTTTGTGGCTGTTTCCTAAATCCTTTCCAAGCAAGATGCACAGTGCACTGTAGTCTATAAAGGGGTTATACTGGTCATTGGGGGTCGCTGGGTATAGCAGAAGCACAGCACATGGCTATCTCCTGCGTTCTTATTGAAATGAATGAAGTGGCGCTGCATCTGCATCCAACACTACATTCTTTGTGGGTCAGAAAAAACATCCCGCATTCTCTGGATTGGTGGGGGTCTCAGCAGTCAGATCCCAGCTGATGAACAATTCATGGCATAAATTCTTTAGGCTAAAGCCCCATGTTGCAGAGAAACAGCATTTTTGACTACTGCAGAATTGCAGCGGAAAAAATGCTGCATTTTACAGTACTAACAAAGCCAATGAAGGTAATCTCATCCACATAACGCAGAAAAAAAAGAGCTGCGGAAAAGTTGTGTTTTCAAAAAAGCATGTTAATTTTAGCTGCAGAATCACAAATGTTTTCAGCCAAAACTCAGTTTTTCCATAGTGTTTTTTACCTGTGTTTCGCTATGTGGGGCCTTAGCCTTAAAGGGGTTTTCCGGGCAAAAAAACATGTTTCAAAAAGTGCTATTAATAGGTTAATAAGTTCAAACTAATACCTTTAGCAGTGTTTTGAGTGATTCCTGGGTTTCTCTGAGAGCTCCTAGCATCTTCTGCATTTGTTTACATTGGTAGCTTCCTGTTCTGTTTTCCTACAACTACCATGATACCTTGTGTTTCACTCAGAGCTGACTCCCTCCCCCTCCCTCTCTCACTCCCTCCCCCCCTTTCTCACTCACACTTCCTCCCTGTTTCCCTAGCTAGCCCGCCCACTACTAGCCCTTCATAACTAACGTCACCAATACTAACCCACCCTCCTCCCCAGCCCATCATACTTACCAGTCTTCATTGCAGGACCATCTGGGCATAGAGCTTCACTTGTGCAACAGAACCAGAGTGTCGGCATGCACAGTAGCCAGCACTTCAACTCTATTGTGCAGGCTTGGGCGGCGAAGACTTCAAGAGGAGGTGCCGGCTGCCCAGAACAAGGGATGTCCCGTGCCCAGAAGATCCGGATCGGAAGACAGGTAATTATGATGGGGTGGGGGTGGTTAGAGTTGGTGAAATTCCATTTCCAGCTTAGAATAGGAAGATCAGTTTATCCCGGACAACCCCTTTAAAGAGCTTTTTCCTGGATGATCCCAAACCCTGCTGATCAGCAGAATTAAGTGAATAGGACTGTGCCATACAGTACCAGACACAGCCACAATGGAGTTGCCCCTGTGATTGGCAGAGGAACAGTATGGCCCTGCTGATTGGTGAGTGTCCCAGAAGCTGGACCCACATTGATCAAATGTTGATGGCCTATTCTAAGAAGTGGCCATCAGTGAAGTCCCAAAGAACTTCTTTATGCTAAGGCCCCACATTGTTTAAAAGCTGCTTTTTTTGTTGCAGATTCTGCTGCGTTTTTCTTGTGCCAAAGCCAGGAGTGGCTACAAAAGAAATGGGAAATATAAAGGAAGCTCATATACAGTGCCTTGCGAAAGTATTCGGCCCCCCTTGAACTTTTCAACCTTTTGCCACATTTCAGGCTTCAAACATAAGGATATAAAATTTAGATTTTTTTTGGTGAAGAATCAACAAGTGGTACACAATCGTGAAGTGGAACGAAATTTATTGGATATTTTAAACTTTTGTAAAAAATAAAAAACTGAAAAGTGGGGCGTGCCAAATTATTCGGCCCCCTTAAGTTAATACTTTGTAGCGACACCTTTTGCTGCGATTACAGCTGCAAGTCGCTTGGGGTATGTCTCTATCAGTTTTGCACACCAAGAGACTGAAATTCTTGCCCATTCTTCCTTGGAAAACAGCTGGAGCTCAGTGAGGTTGGATGGAGAGCGTTTGTGAACAGCAGTTTTCAGCTCTTTCCACAGATTCTCGATTGGCTTCAGGTCTGGACTTTGACTTGGCCATTCTAACACCTGGATACGTTTATTTGTGAACCATTCCATTGTAGATTTTGCTTTATGTTTGGGATCATTGTCTTGTTGGAAGATAAATCTCCGTCCCAGTCTCAGGTCTTTTGCAGACTCCAACAGGTTTTCTTCCAGAATGGTCCTGTATTTGGCTCCATCCATCTTCCCATCAATTTTAACCATCTTCCCTGTCCCTGCTGAAGAAAAGCAGGCCCAAACCATGATGCTGCCACCACCATGTTTGACAGTGGGGATGGTGTATTCAGTGTGATGAGCTGCGTTACTTTTACGCCAAACATATCGTTTTGCATTGTGGCCAAAAAGTTCGATTTTGGTTTCATCTGACCAGAGCACCTTCTTCCACATGTTTGGTGTGTCTCCCAAGTGGCTTGTGGCAAACTTTAAACGAGACTTTTTATGGATATCTTTGAGAAATGGCTTTCTTCTTGCCACTCTTCCATAAAGGCCAGATTTGTGCAGTGTACGACTGATTGTTGTCCTATGGACAGACTCTCCCACCTCAGCTGTAGATCTCTGCAGTTCATCCAGAGTGATCATGGGCCTCTTGGCTGCATCTCTGATCAGTCTTCTCCTTGTTTGAGATGAAAGTTTAGAGGGACGGCCGGGTCTTGGTAGATTTGCAGTGGTCTGATACTCCTTCCGTTTCAATATGATCGCTTGCACAGTGCTCCTTGGGATGTTTAAAGTTTGGGAAATCTTTTTGTATCCAAATCCGGCTTTAAACTTGTCCACAACAGTATCACGGACCTGCCTGGTGTGTTCCTTGGTCTTCATGATGCTCTCTGCGCTTTAAACAGAACCCTGAGACTATCACAGAGCAGGTGCATTTATACGGAGACTTGATTACACACAGGTGGATTATATTTATCATCATAAGTCATTTAGGACAACATTGGATCATTCAGAGATCCTCACTGAACTTCTGGAGTGAGTTTGCTGCACTGAAAGTAAAGGGGCCGAATAATATTGCACGCCCCACTTTTCAGTTTTTTATTTTTTACAAAAGTTTAAAATAACCAATAAATTTTGTTCCACTTTACAATTGTGTCCCACTTGTTGTTGATTCTTCACCAAAAAAATTTAAATTTTATATCCTTATGTTTGAAGCCTGAAATGTGGCAAAAGGTTGAAAAGTTCAAGGGGGCCGAATACTTTCGCAAGGCACTGTACTTCTCCTGTCTGCTTAATCCACACATGACTTTGGCTCAAAAAACCACAGCAAAGTCTGCAACAACAAAAAAACTGTTTTTTCACAATGTGGGACCCTAGCCTTGGATTATAAATCAACCCTAAACCATTAGATAAGTCTAAGAGGTTGGAGAGAAAGGTTGGCCATTATGACTGTCCTACTTGAGGGTCCACAGTAACCTAGAGATAGCCCTGCCTGATGGATGTAAATGTGATGCATCATGACCCTTTCTTTGGCCAAAAATGCACCACATTGTTCCTTCATACAGAATGGCAGTCTCCATAAATTTCCCTCACTGCCTCTAAATTGCACAGTATTTCCAAGGGAAACAAATATGGCATACTGGACAGTGCTGTAGTAAATCATTGCACTATATACCTCTGTGTTTCTTTTTGGCTCAACCCATTACAAGATGTGTGGTGCAAGATTTCCAGTTTTTAAAAAACATAACTTTTGCAATACTCTTAAGATGACATCACAGAGCTGCAGTGGAACAAGAGTTCCGGTCTCCCCCACAGCCCTCCACAAACGTAATAAAAAGGGCTTCAGGGGACCGAAGTGTACATTAGTAATAAAGCTGGTGCAAGGGATACACTGGTAAGCTTTATTACACCCCGGATAACCCTTTTTACCAAATTTAAGGTAGATTAAGGGTAGACACATCTGTATGTGACAGAAAAAGTGTAGGCAAGCAGGGTACCATGGCAAACTTCTGTCCAAGTAGAGTGCCAGAGCCAAAGGAATAAGTGTCACGTCTTCTTGGCCCCACCTGACAATTTGGAAGTCATTTGGCGGGTACAGTTGTAGCTCAGCTTTGACTGGCATTGTACTAAAGCCCATCTAAATGTAGCCGCTCTTGACGCCAGGTTATTACTGTAATTAGCAAAGCTTTCTTGAACTCTTGATCAGTCTGACACTGCATTGCAAAGAAACAAGTAGTTATTAGTCCGAAAATCACAGGCTGTTATTACAATATATCAACAGCAATTAACACGTAGAATTAAAATGTGTCAAGAACTCAAATCGGTCTTTTCATGGTCTTGAAACCTTCCAAACACAAAGCTATTATATTATATGCCGAGATACCTGATCTTAGAATATGCTCAGTGAGTCACTTTTATATTTAATATGTATTCTTTTAAGTCTGTTTCCCAAAGGTCTTGCTGTATTACACTGACTACACAACATAGCCTGGTGGTGAAATGACGAAATGAAGCCAGAGCAAGAGGGAAGCCAATGTACCGACAGCTGGATTGTGTTACTTCAATTGTAGTAATCATGTGGTGGTAGGTACAAACACTGCAGACAATATATTTGTATCAAAGGCTCGCACTACCAATTTAGCTTGTATACTAGGTTTTACACAAATTGCTTGCATAAACCGCAGCAGATTATTTCAAGTGTACATAATATAATTGGTAGTGATTTTTGTAGGTGGTAACATCTGGCGCAGCTGCAGAGTTTGGCAGAATATTACACTCGTTACCTACAGTGGCAGAAATAGCGATCAATGTCACTAAAAACTAATAGAGTGGCGTATTGACACAAGTATTTCATTATTCAATGAATACTGACTATGATTCCTGATACAAGGGGCATTGTCCTTTAGGTTTATTTAGTATCTCTTCTTAAATTTTATGAAATTTGGTTTATTTCAACCTTTTTGTCCCTTTTTTCCCTTTATGGCCACTCATCAGTGCAAAGTAGGGTACTGGTTGGCTGGGTGAGAGGTCATAGTTGTGGGTCTACAGGTCCCTTCCTTTTAAGGCTAAGGCCCCACATAGCGAGCAGAAATGCTGCGGAAAAGACCACAGTGAAAACGCAGAGTTTTTCACAGAAAGTCCTCAGAGTTTTCCTCTACGGACTTTCTGCCCCTAATATACCTGTAAGGAAAGCGCCAGTGTTTCCATAGGCGTAATTGACATCCTGCGATTTTCAAAAACGCAAGTGTTTTTGAAAACGCAGCTTTTCTGCAGCGGATTTTTTTTCTGCAATGTGTGGATGGGATTAGTCTAAATTTTTGCCGTTTTTCACAACGTGGGGCCCTGGCCTAAAGGAGATATTTTGGCTTTGCTTTATTCCCAGATCATGTCACTAGATTTCATGATAAAGCAGACACAGAACTATAAGGAGCTTCAAATGGTGGCGCTAGAGCAAGTTCCCCTTTTTCTATCAAGAAGGACTTATTTGCATATTGTTTTCCCAGAATCCTTAGCAGGGTATGTATGGTCTAATACAGACCTGGGTATTGTACGGCCCGCAGGCCACATCTGGACTTCTAACTATATCTGACTGGCCCACGTGAGATCGTTGGAAAATTTGAAGTCAAAAATAAATGTGTAACTACGACACCTATTACACTGTGATAGGTTCACAAAATCAAGGACTTTGACGAAATACAACAGTGATGGAGAACCTATGACACGCAAGTAACAGGTGACATGCCAAGATATTTTGGGTGACTCGCATCGGCAGCTACGTATTGTGTTATTGCAAAAAACAGCTGTCGATACTTTTACTCACCTGTCCACGCTCCTGTCCTGGCCGCCCTCTGCTGCCTCCTCTAGGCGGCGCTACACTGACGTCATGACGCTAAAGAACGTTGGGACGCTACGTACAGCGTCCCGGCCTTCTTCAGCGTCGGCAACAGCACACCCTGGAGGCAGCAGCGGAGGGCATCCAGGTCTGGAGCGTGTACAGGTGAATAAAAATTATCGGCCACTACTCTGTGTGGGGGTGGGGAGATAACGGGGTTATATGTGGGTGGGCTTTAAAAAAGGGGTCATATACTGAGTGAGGGGGTATAAAAGGTGTCATAAACTGTGTGAGGGCCATAAATAGGGGGATCATATACTGTGTGGGGGGGGGAAATAAGGAGGCATGCTGAGAGGATGTTAGTTCTCTTTGGATCTACTTACCTATGTGAACAAACATTCTCAGTGATGAAGTTCAACAAATCCAGATACAGATCCTCTCTCAGTGATGATCACTTGTGTGCTGTCTTTCGCATATCCACCTTAGATAGTCAACCTGACTTTAATGCACTTGTTCAAGCCCAAAACAGGCTACATTTTTCTCATTGAACATTTTTTGTATAAAGCTAATGTGATGCTGATCTTTTTGTGTAAAGTTGTGATGTTAGTTTTTTTAAACGCTGCAGAAGATGCTCATAAATTGTGCTATAATTCTGTGCTCCACATTTTCATGTTATTGTAATGTTTCATTTACTGTTCTTTAAGTTAAAGGGATGCTGGTCTTTGAAAAACTTGCTATTTTATGTCAGGATGTGATGCTAGTTTTTTAAACACTGCAAAAGTTTACAATTTTCTAAACTGAACAATCACAAGTTCATTAAAGTTCATCACAAGTTCATCATCTCATCATTAAATAATGATGTAATTAGGTCCTCCACATTTTCATTGAATCATTGTAATGTTTCATTTACTGTTTTTTTATGAAGCGATAGTATATATACTGTATACAGCAGGGGTAGGCAACCTTTTTTGTTCGGCATGCCGATTTTAATTAAAAAATCAAAGATGAGGTACAGGGAGTGCCGGTCAATAATTGTAAGTCTGATGACCCCTAAAGTCTAAAGTCATATACCACAAACCATAACACAGAAGTGCTGCCACCAGATGCTTCAGGACGCATGCGTTTACTGCTATTTCCTGGGACGCTCCTGTACTTTCTGATTAGAAGCAATGAAAGTCCATGTGCAGCCCCCAAATAGTGGTAAATGTGTCCAGGAGCACCGTATGGCGGCATCCTTATGGTAAAAACACACTATGTATCTGGATGCAGCTATATTCTTAGGCCACTGGAACTTTTACTTCGATGTGAAATTGGTGCATTTTTGCACAAAAAAAACCAAAAAAAAAAACCAAAGCCTTAGTTTTCTGTGCAAAAACACATCCTTAATACAGAAAACACACCGTTATACAGAATAATGTCCCATAGTGGTCCCTGCACATGGTATTATGTCCCACAGCCATAGGAGTCCCTGCACACAGTATTATGTCCCATAGCAGCTCCTGCCCACAGTATTATATCCCATAGCGGCCCTTGCACACGGTTATCCCTGCGCGCCTATATCCCATAGCGGCGCCTGCACACGGTATTTGTCCCATAGTGGCCTCTGCACACGGTATTTGTCCCATAGCGGCCTCTGCACACAGTATTTGTCCCATAGCGGTCCCTGCACACGGTATTATGTCCCATAGTGGCCCCTGCACACAGCAATATGTCCCATAGCGGCCCCTACACACGGTATATGTCCCATAGCAGCCCCTGCACACGGTATATTCCCATAGTGGCCCCTGCACACGGTATTATGTCCCATAGTGGCCCCTGCACACGGTATTATGGCCCATAGTGGCCCCTGCACACGGTATAATATTCTAACTTTAATAATATTCCAATTTGTGCCACTCACTAGCTATTATTATATTGTGGGGTCTCTTCAGACCACAGAGTATAATAAGTGGAGGGCGAAGAGAGGTGACAAACATAAAAAAACAATGTACTCACCATTCCTGCGCTCCGCAGCCGCTGTGTTCTCTTTGAACGCTTCTGCCTGTAGTCAGCGACCGCTCTTGAGTCTCAGGGGGTCACGTCACGTCATTATCCGTAATGACGTCAGACGCAGACGCGACCCCTAAGGCCCTGTCAGCTGACTTCAGGCAGAAGCGCCCGAAGAGCACACAGCGGCTGTGGAGCGTGGAATGGTGAGTAACATTGTTTTTTATGTTTGTCACCTCCCCGGGGCTCCGCTTATTATACTCTGAGGTCTGAAAAAACCCCACAGTATAATAATAGCAGTTTTGTTTCGGCCGTGTTTGGTCCGATCGAAACTGCTGGGTGAGAACTCCGCTGCCGTGCCAGGGAAATAAGCCTCGCGTGCCACTCTTGGCACGCGTGCCAGGGGTTGCCGACCCCTGGTATACAGTATATAGGTATTGGGTAGAACTGAGTTAAGTATATTAGTCTGGCTCTCTAGAACCATTCCAATTTCTCATGGCCCCATGGGAAAATTAATTGCACAACCCCTGGTCTAATAAGTTCCTGTACACTGTAAAGTGGCCTTAATAAGCAATAATCTCCATAAGGCACTTCGCACTTAGTACCCCTTATGACCCACATGTAATATATATAATATATAACATACAAACATTTTCATAAATAATGCTCAAATGACTGTGAATGAAACAAACGCTATAACATGCTACATGTTGAAATTGGGTCTCTTAGCATAGACCTCATGCCATGTGACTATAATAGGAAGTTATTCGTATACCACCATGCTGTCTGGATGTAATACTCTCATACAGATGAGATGTGGTCACTTGCTCTCCATGTCAAGAACATGGGTATGTAATAAAAGAGATATATTTGGTGAAAATCCTGAATCAAACCTGTTTTTTTAACTGCATCACAGTGAAAGTGTTGATTTGTGCAGGTTCTTTATCTTCACTACAGCCCTTTGAGGACCTTTCATACAGTTTAGCAGTTCACTGGCTCTGAGGTCAAAAGAATTTCAGAGACTGACAGAGTGAGGGGAATTCGAAGGTAGCATGAGCTATACCAAGAGACTGTAGTCAATTGAGCTTTCCATCCAAGTTGAGACTGACGGTCCGTATCCCAACTTTTACACTGGTCTTTTCTCTTTTTTTTGGGTCTCCCCCCCCCCCAGAAGCCTTTTTTCTCCCTTCCCCTCGGTGTTTCCCCCTTTACTCAACCCATTCCCCCTAGGGCCCCGGGGTACGATCGTGCTAGACTCTGGATTTTGAGCAGTGCCTAGAATGCGGACCTTACTCCTTACCCTCAGCAGCTATCGAGCTCATACTCCTCCGCTTGAGTGGTCTTTCACATCTCTCTGGTTCTGGTGATCTCTCAGGGTATAAGGTGAACCCCGCGAAGACTGAGGCACTCCCACTTAACATCCCACGGGACCTTCTCCTTCTCCTCCGCAGTAATTACGATTTCCAGTGGCGGGAGTCCTCTATCCGCTACCTGGGGTCCATATATCCACTTCCTATCCCTCCGGCAAACTACCCGCGGTTGTTTTGTGAGCTAAGAGCCCTATTGGACAAATGGCAACCCTTGCCTATCTCCCTTTTGGGGAGAATTGCTGCGGTCAAGATGACTCTCCTCCCGAAGCTACTGTATTTTTCGAGACTCTCCCAGTCGCGATACCTCGGGAATTACGAACCTACAGAAAGCTATCTTCCAGTTTATCTGGAAAGCAAAACGACACCGAATACCTAGATCTGTTATGCTGGCGGATAGGGGGTCTGGGGGTATGGCTGTCCCACATCTGTTACATTATTACTGGGCGGCCCACTTACGCCATATCCCATTCTGGGCGGCTATGCCAGCATACACCAGATGGGTGCAGGTAGAGAAGCTATGGCTGGCACCCACGCGCTTCTGTGGGTCAGCTCCCCCCACCCCCCTGCCTCGTACCTGTTGGGCCGCCATTCGGTTTACTAGATCTATCTGGTCTACCTGTTGTGCTAGATTCTCCCTGATGTCCCCGCGCTCATCTATGGTCTCCATACTATACAACCCCCTTCTCCCAGAGAGCCTGACTTCTGCCATGACTAAAGTGTGGTCTGAAGCTGGCCTTTACCGGATTGCTGATATGGTTGACCCTGGAACCTTGGAACTCAGGTCCTTTGCTTATCTTACAGCTAATCAAAACCTGCCAAGTACTGAATGGTTCCATTACTTGCAGGTGGTTCACTTTGTCCGCTCCCTCCATGGGTCTCTTAAGGTGTCACTCCCCACCGCTTTTGAAAAGATTTGCCGTGCAGGCACGTCCACTAGGGGCTTTATATCCTCTATTTACCAACTTCTTAACTCACAAACTACAGGCTCTCCTGTTAATCATCGCTATATGCTTAAATGGGAGGAGGCGGTGGGTAAACCCATCTCCCAGGAACAGTGGCGGATTGTATGGTCTCGGGCCCAGAAATCATCTCAGTGCATTACGTTTAGGGAAACGCAGTATAAGCTGTTGATGCATTGGTATCATACTCCGGCTCTCCTTCATACTTTAAACCCATTAGTTCCCCCATGGTGCTGGCGCTGTGGAGCTGCGGTGGGTACCCTGCACCATATCTTTTGGACGTGCCCTCTCATCCTCGGTTTTTGGAGGGAGGTCAGGACTCTGACGACTGCTCTCTTTTTGCAAGAGGTTCCTCTTGACCCTCTTCTTTATCTCCTGGACCTTCCCCCCAGGCACCTGAGAACAATAAGTCATCCAGGCTTTTCTTGCATCTTTGTACTGCAGCTAAAGCTCTCATAGCTAGAAACTGGAAGAAGGTGGTCCCCCATCTAGTCTTGAGCTTGTGGCTAGAATGAAGGATGTGAGGAGTCTTGAATACCTGACTGCTGGCCTACATAGTTCACGGGAAGCCTTTGGGGCTATTTGGGCACCCTGGGACATGTATTGTACATTACAGGGTCTCTGATCTCTAGTCCTCTCCTTCCCTCCCCCCCTTCCCTTGGTCCTACCCTGTCTTCTTAACCCCTCCTTCCCCCCTCCCTTGTTCCTGCTTAATTTATGCTTTGCTTAGGGGGAGGAGGCGTGCCTCTATTTACCTCAATGCTTCCTGTTTGTTGTTATTTTGTTTTTTGTTTTTCTTTATTCCTTGTTATGAAAATTTTTCATTTACGTTAAAGTTTTATGAGCCAGCAGAAGGACACATAAGCTTTGTTACTGATATCGCCATACTCTCCGGTGGGGGGTTTTTTCTTGGTCTGTTGTCTTTTTGGTTTTTGTTTCCTGCCATTATTACTATATCTATCTTCCATGTGGTACAATTCAGAATGACTGTAACTCCTGGAGACATATGAGAACAATAAGTGCGTAGGATGTCAGGTAGCCAATTGCTGTAGCTCAAGTCTAGAGTTGGGCAAAATTTATAAACCCCAAGGAAGACACATAAGTTTGTTACAAACTGGTGCATTTTTAATCTTCCAAATTTCTAATTTTCGGGTAGAATCAGCTCACAGATATTCAGTTGGTCTCCATTTTACTGTCCATTATCGGGGACAGCAATGGTGTGTAAAGATAAAAAAAATTGTACTAAGCTATCTTGGATTCATCACAGGCCTGAGCGGTCACATGGGGTGTGACAGTGTCATCAAGCTATGACGCTACAGTGTAAAACATGATAACGTTGTCATCCCCCACATGATCACTGAGGCCCAATCACAAGCCTCACAGTTTGTGAAAAAATAAAATTTGCTGGTAAAACATGCAAATACTTGCTAAACGAATCCTGCAAGGTTCACCCATCACTAATGAAGACCAGTTCTTATGGTGTTGCACACAACCTGCTTTTGTACAAGCTTGGGTATTAAAGGCAGTTTCTCATCACAGATAACTATATTGCTAATATTAAAGGGGTTTTCTTAGACTTATATGTTGATGACTTCTTGTTGGGATAGGTCATCAATATGTGATTGCTGGGGGTCCAGCATCCAGGGCCGCACCAATCAACTGGTTGAATATCAAGCAGCTACCGCTGTACCTTGTGACCAATGAATGTGACAGCTAATCGTCCAGAGCCCTGGTGTTGGACTCGCATTAATCACATATTGATGACATCTCTTAAAACCATTACTGCAATCGGCTGACTTTTCCAGGGGAAGATGCTGAAGTCGACTGATCATTGATAAGGAATATTGACAGTGGTTGTCTCATTCTTTATGTCTATAAACACCTAAGACATACGTAGTGTACAGACGTGCCCTTCCTTACCTTGTCACTAAGGGTATGTTCACACGGTGGAAAATGATGAGGAATTCCATTTCATTTTCTGCCACCAGTATTTTCGCTGTGGTCTAGCCGCGATGGGATGCTGATGCAGTGTATCGGCATTCCGTTCCAGCATCCAGCTGGTGATTAGGCACAGATGAATGGGCCTAATCAGCAGGGAGTCTTGAGCCGCGGAATCCGCAGCAAGATTGAGCAGGACGCTTCTTTTTTTCCGCAAATTCCGCCTTGGCAAATTTTGCCGTGTGAAAATACCCTTAGTGGGGCATGTTTAGATATGTGTATAACAAGATGACCAGCTTTTCAAACCAACATAATTTTGATGTTTATTTCTAGGATTTCACAATATTATATTGAATTAGCTTCATAAGAAATTGACCTTAATCCGATTCAAACTACGGTAGTGTAAGGGTGGACACATCAGTATGTTAGGTGATTTTAATGTGCACACTAAAAGTCTATATACGGCATGGTGTATATTAAGCTCAGTTTGTCATTGTATTGGGTCCCGGGATATTTACACATGTCAAAAATTGTCTTTCTAGATGCAAGAAATAAAACACCCAGTGTGTTAAATTTACTATTTTGACAATTATTTTTGCCTGCAGCTTAAAGTTTTAAATCACTGTTACTAACGATTTTTTGTTCTAATTTCACTTTTTAATAGTCCTTTTCATTATTTTTTTTGATTTTATGATATTCCTCTTTTGTGAGGATAGACAATTATATCTCCCCATGTTTTCATCTTAATTCCAACCCTGGTAACGATATGAAAACTCCAATGTGTCAGGCTAGTACATATTTTACAACTGGAGATCTCTGCAGAGAATATACAGGATTATATATGTATTCTTTAATTAGAGAGGAATAATGTAATTACAGGAAAGAACCAATTTGTCTAAGTATTTCAACCATTATTTCACAGACATTTTGACCTTAAGAGGTATATGATAATTCCAAGTGGTATAATTGGAGTGTTCTAGGAAGCTGCTATACACAGTATTCACTAATGTAACCGAATATGTATGTCACTGCTTCTCATTGCTTTGCCGACTTGCTCCCAGGTGAGATCCCAAAATACTATGTTGAGACTTCTCTAATGACAGCCATGCTGAATTTTCAATCGACTTTTAGACAAATAAAATGATCTTCAACAGATACTTCCAGAAAATATTTATTTAGAGCGCTGCTTATTGATGAAAGAGGACCCGACAGCTCACATGTCATATTTCTTATTTTTAGAAAATATGTCCATTCCCCATGAAATAACAGTGGAGCATATCTTCTTGAAATTTTGTATTGCGCTTTTCCTCAATTTTTTTTCCTAGAAATGTATGACTAAATTGACAACTAGGTGTTATTATTCACTTTTGACAGTAGGATGTTTCCTTAGACAGTCTGACACTTTGATCGCTGATTGGAATGTAAAAAGCATAACATAAACTTACTTACAGCTATATTTCCCCCCAACATTCCCACATTTACTGCAGGAGCAATAAGCTATTGGTGGGAACCTCTAGTATAATATATCTTTAGGCTAAGACCCCATGTAGCAAGACGAAGCAAAAAAAATGCGGCGGAAACGTATTGTGTTTTTTTCCATATCGTTTTTCACAGAAAGTATGCAGAGTTTTCCTCTGCGGACTTTCTGCCCTATTATACCTATATGGAAACACAAGCGCAAGCTTCTCCGCTGCATATTTTTTTCTGCAATGTGTAGATGGGATTAGCCAGAATCCTATCCACTTTGCAGGTAATGTAAAATGTAGGATTTTCGCAACTTGGGGCCCCCTCGGTTCACATGGAGGAAAATGAAGAGAAATTCTTTTTCATTTTCAGACTGCTGTATTTGGCTGCGGGATTGCCAGATGAATGGGCCAAATCCCGAGCTACGGAATCCACGGCTAATTAGCAGTGAAATCCGTGGCAAGATCAAGCAGTCCTGCGATTAAAAACAATGGGAGGAAGATTTGGGATGGAATCTGCCACGGATTCAGGGATGGAATCAGCTCCCAAATCTGTGGCAGATTCCTCCGTGTGAACCTAGTCTTAGAGGAAGCAAAGTATCAGACATGTTAAAATCAAACATACTGTAACTGATCATTATACTATATTATACTCCAATATACCTTATAAATTGCTATAATCCTGTATGACAGTTCTTTTTTTCTACATCAGATTCCTATACAGTTTACAGAGTAAAGTCTGTACTTTCCAGCAGGGCGGTGGAGTCAAAGTCTTGGAATCAAAGTTGGAGATGGAGAAAGCTTTGGGTGGAGGCAGAGCCAGAATCAGAAAAAAAGTTACCAGCTCCAGCTTCAAAATGAAGTGATTATTTTTAATTACATTATACAATTATTAATATGGCATAATTATTTAGATTCATAGTTTGCATAGTATAGGCTATAAATTAATTATGTGAATAATTTTGCCTGATTTGCAAGTTTATCAGTCCATATATTTTCTTGGCACTTAAACCCAGTAAATCAATAAACCCTCCGCATTCTATGGGGCCATTCACACAGAGGAATTTGCAGCTAATTTTGAGGAAGCTACCACCTTAAAATCAGATCCAAATCCCAGCCGGAATCTGCCTCCAGTTATTCTTTTTTTCAGGATTCTAATAAAAAAGTGTCCTTCTCGATGTTCTTGCAGGTTTCATGCCTGATTTAGTGCAAGGCTCAGGTTCATTACCCCCATTGATTCTGAGGCTAAACAGCAGAGCGGCGGCTTCCACCTCGGGTTACACGGTCCGGAATTTGGAGAGGAATCCGAGGTGGAAGACGGCATCAAATTGCTCTCCAAATTCAGTGAACCTAGCCTAATGGCTCAAAAAGTTAACTATTCCACAAATTGATGAAATTTGACCAGGCAAAATATACTCATCTCTACTCAGGATCAGTAGAGGATAACTAAAGCAATGAATTGTCAAAGTTACTAAACTTTTATGTAGAATTTTTTTTATATGAAAACTGTAAAAATGGTGTTCAAAGGTGAACAAATTCATGATTAGAAACTATGGCTGGAAATATACTAAGAATGTGGGAGACATCACTGTTATGCATAAACTAAAAGGTATAATAAAAAAGGTTATTATGGGTTAAAACCATGGACAATTACTGCAAAATGGAACAGCTGGGAAATATGTAAGCTGATGGCTACCACTTGACTGCAAGCCAAGGGTCTACTTCTACCTTCAAATATCAAGACTAATCGTATTGAACTATGGCCAACGGTTGTCAAAGCTGGGATCAAAAAAGGTTGAAACACTTCAGTGATTTTCATACAGCCATCAGACAGGTATTATGTCTTTTCTTTCGTGCTGCCTGTGTTTTAAAGTCACTCATGTTGGACTAGGTTCATACCATTTAGTGGCTGTAGAGTTGACATATATGACAGGAAATTCTGAGGACCAGTTGAGGAAATTTACCATCTGTATACCAGTTTTCTTGAAACTTTTTGGAATTTTGTACTTCTCTTGCCACTGTTCAAAAGTAACAAGATAAATGGGCAGAATATAGCAAGAAATTTATATCAGAAATTGGCTTAAATGATGGCGTGAATCTTCACCTGCATGTGGCCAAAGGTTTGCCAAATTTATTAAAAGATCTTACATGATGTGAACTTGTCTGGAATTACAGTGTAGCATACTATGTATTTCTAAGGTTGGATTATGTAGATTGGGGTACTGAGGTGTCCTTTCTTACCTTTTCTCTTGAATCAAAATATCTCAAGATAATTGGCTTAAAGGGGTTTGCCTTCACTCTGATATTGATCACGTATCCTTAGCAAAGTCATCAATATCAGATCGGTTGGGTTCCAACACCCGGCATTAGCTGTCTGTAGAGGCTGTGAAGTCTAGATGAGCACTGTGGTCACTTCACAGCTTAGCAAGCACAGCACTGCATAGTGGCTGTGCTTTGTATTGCAACTCTTCCCAATTCATTTAAAGGGAATCAGGTCAGAATGGCTCCCAAACCAATAATTGTGCCATGAAGGGGCTTTTAATAGGAGAATAAATACACCTTGAAGCAATGCAGAGACAATAATCATTTTATGGTGTGGGGGAGGTAGCTCAGTAGCAGCAGTGGTGCGGACCCAACCAGTCAGAGACAGGGACACAGAACTGTAGCAAAACAGGTTTATTTACAAAAAACAGCAAAATAAATAAACCTTCGCTTCAGGCACAAAAGGAGCAAAATAAAATACAGCCTTAACTTCAGGAAAAGGAAAACAAACAAAACTCCTGCTCGTCCAAGCTCTAAACTAAACAGTACAAAACTAACTATACATGTGGCTTACTACCAGCCACACGAACAAACAGAATAGCAAAAAATCATCTCACCAGACTTAGTGTAGCAGGACAGACCCAGACACCTCCTCTCACTCTCAGGATCTGCCCTGAAGTGCAGGCTATGTAGGCTTATATGGTTCAGTAACGAGCCAGGGACCTACACCTGGGGCTGAGGCCTATTCCAGACCCGCCCTGGACCACACGTATGTCAGAAACCTGGGGCTGATATACCGTGATTCCAGAACTCTGCCTGTCACGCCCATCTGCGGTGTGGCCTGATTTGCCGAATTTGCCTACAGACAATTAAATGCTTCCGCTCTCCTCTGAAACAGGTACCCAATATTTCCCCTTTAGCCCTGATTGCCATTCTCAGCTTCTGTCTGTATCACGGTTGTCTTTAGACAAATCTGGTTCATCTAGACCCTCCCCCACTTTAAAACGCAGCATTTTTACCGCTTTTTCAGTAGCTAAAAATGCTGCGTTTCCGCAACGTGGGTCCTTAGCCTAAGAGGACCGATTGTTGGGGATTGAAAGTTTTAGGCCTTATTCGCACGACTATTCCATTTTTAGCTGACCTAACTAACATCCATGAAAAATGGATATACATTGTTGTGCATTAATTCCAAATCCAATGTTTGATTGCCAAGTGTAACCAATTTTACATCCATCTTTAACAGACCATTAAAAAAAGGATGAATTTAATTTGTCTTTCTTTTCTGACCCAATTCACTGATCTGTTTTTAATGGACATAATAGAGCTCAGAGTCATACCCCATGTCTGCTCCTGTCTGACACCGCCCTCCTGACAGTATAGAATCTATATAACATATCACGCACTAAAACTAACAGCATTGATTGCTCAGTAACGGTGGGGGCTAAAGAAAAAACTCCAAGAATCAGTGGAGCAGCGACTATTAAATGATGTAAAGACCTTGACTTGTAGGGGTTGGTGAGAGGTCCTCTTTAAAAACAGCCATCACATGGCCGCTTTTCACTGGCGTCTGAATAAGTCCTTGTTTTGTCAAAGCTGACCATATCACATCACTCATCTTGGGATATTTTGAGCCAAGAGGAAAGGTAAGGAAGGACACTTCTACAGTCATGGCCAAAAGTTTTGAGAATGACACAAATATTATATTTTCACATGATCTGCTGCCCTCTGGTTTTTATGTGTGTTTGTCAGATGTTTTTATCACATACAGAAATATAATTGCATTCATATTATGAGTAACAGAAGCTTATATTGACAGTTAGAATGAGTTAATGCAGCAAGTCAATATTTGCAGTGTTGACCCTTCTTCTTCAGGACCTCTGCAATTCTCCCTGGCATGCTCTCAATCAACTTCTGGACCAAATCCTGACTGATAGCAGTCCATTCTTGCAGAATCAATGCTTTAATTTTGGCTGAATTTGTTGGTTTTTGTTTGTCCACCCGTCTCTTGATGATTGACCACAAGTTCTCAATGGGATTAAGATCTGGGGAGTTTCCAGGCCATGGACCCAAAATCTCTATGTTTTGTTCCCTGAGCCATTTAGTTATCACCTTTGCTTTATGGCAAGGTGCTCCATCATGCTGGAAAAGGCATTGTTGAGCGCCAAACTGCTCTTGGACGGTTGGGAGAAGTTGCTCTTGGAGGACATTCTGGTACCATTCTTTATTCATGGCTGTGTTTTTAGGCAAGACTGTGAGAGAGCCGATTCCCTTGGCTGAGAAGCAACCCCACACATGAATGGTTTCAGGATGCTTTACAGTTGGCATGAGACAAGACTGGTGGTAGCGCTCACCTCTTCTTCTCCGAATAAGCTGTTTTCCAGATGTTCCAAACAATGGAAAAGGGGATTCATCAGAGAAAATGACTTTCCCCCAGTCCTCAGCAGTCCACTCCCTGTACCTTTTGCAGAATATCAGTCTGTCCCTGATGTTTTTTCTGGAGAGAAGTGGCTTCTTTTCTGCCCTCCTTGAGACCAGGCCTTGCTCCAAGAGTCTCCGCCTCACAGTGCGTGCAGATGCACTCACACCTGCCTGCTGCCATTCCTCAGCAAGCTCTGCACTGCTAGTAGCCCGATCCCGCAGCTGAAACACTTTTAAGAGACGGTCCTGCCGCTTGCTGGTCTTTCTTGGGCGCCCTGGAGCCTTTTTGGCACCAATGGAACCTCTCTCCTTGAAGTTCTTGATGATGCGATAGATTGTTGACTGAGGTGCAATCTTTCTAGCTGCAATACTCTTCCCAGTTAGGCCATTTTTGTGCAGTGCAATGATGACTGCACGTGTTTCTTTAGAGATAACCATGGTTAACAGAAGAGAAACAATGATGGCAAGCACCAGCCTCCTTTTAAAGTGTCCAGTGGTGTCAGTCTTACTTAATCATGACAGATTGATCTCCAGCCCTGTCCTCATCAACACCCACACCTGTGTTAATGGAGCAATCACAGAAACGATGTTAGGTGGTCCTTTTAAGGCAGGGCTGCAATGATGTTGAAATGTGTTTTGGGGGATAAAGTTCATTTTCTAGGCAAATATTGACTTTGCAAGTAATTGCTGTTAAGCTGATCACTCTTTATAACATTCTGGAGTATATGCAAATTGCCATTAGAAAAACTGAAGCAGTAGACTTTGTAAAAATTAATATTTGTATCATTCTCAAAACTTTTGGCCATGACTGTACTGCCACCACTTCTTGACTGGTTGTGCCAAATGTACTGAACAAAGTTTCACTGTCACTTTGTTACCGAAATGAAAAATTGTTGGTGCTGAGGCTTAATTTTGTAAATAAATGCTATTTATATTTATTAATTGCATTACTAAATGTGCCCCATGGGGACCATGTATTAGTAACGTGTTTCTCCAAAAATAAGACCTACCCCGAAAATAAACCCTAGCTACATTTTCCAGGTTTTTTGGAGTAGGCTTGAAATATAAGCCCTACTCCAAAAATAAGCCCTAGCTAATTTAACCCCTTCCCGACATCTGCCGTGTGATTACAGCGGATGCTGGGTCCTTAAAGATGGAGGCCACTCTTCTGCAGAGCAGCTACCATAGCTGCCGTACCGGGTCTCCGCTGAGACCTGGAGTTAATGCCTGCGATCACTGTCTACCCTGATCGCAGGTATTGTTGAGCGTGACCCCCTCTCCTGCCCACCTAAGCAGCAGAACCGCCAGAGTTAATGCCCACGATCAGAACGGACTCTGACAGTGAGCATTGCGCTTCCCCCCGCAGTCCCTAGGGCCGGTCCCCACCCCCTATAGCTACTATAGTGGGTCTCCTTGTATAGAGGAGACCAGCAGTTAATGCCCGCCATCAGAGTCCACTCTGATCGCGGGCATTTTTGAGTGTGTTAGTCCATGACCCTCCCCCCTCCAAATCGACCCCCCAAAGCAGAGAAGCTATCCCCGGGGCCGGTCCCCACCGACCCCATACCTTTCACGTTGCAGGTCAGCTCCTGCGCGGTGAGATTACAGGAGCCGACCTGTTCCTTTGACAGCCGGGAGCCTTATGAAGGCTCCCAGGCCTGTCATAGGAATATTACTATTGAGGCTGGCCAGCCTCAATAGTAATATAGATAATCTCCCATAGACTGCAAAACGTTGTATTGCAGTCTATGGGATGATTGCAGGTTCAAAGGTTCAAGACCTGTAGGAGGGGTTAATAGTAAAAAAAAAAAAAAAAAGTTACAAAATAAAAAATAAAAGTTCAAGTCCCCCCCCCACTTTCACTAGAATACATATAAAAATAAAATATTACTGTGAAACACATACACATTAGGTATCCCTGTGTCTGAAAACGCCCGCTCTACAAACTTATAAAAATATTTTACCGCTATGGTGAATAGCGAAAAAAAAAAAATCAAAGGTGCCGAACTGCTGTTTTTTCGCTGTTTCACCTCTGATAAAAGTTGAAATAAAAAGCTATCAAATGTGTGATTGTTGTTCATGGAAAAAATTAAGACCTACCCCGAAAATAAGCCCTAGCCCTTTTTTCAGAGAAAAAAATAATATAAGACCCTGTCTTATTTTCGGAGAAACACGGTATGTTCCAGAAAGAACAGTAGTCATAGTTCAATCACAAAAATATGACACCAATTTTTGATATTACATCCAAAAGTTTGAGAATTTTTTTGTTGTTTGGGTGTTGTATAAGCCCAAGAAATGTGACATATTTATGAAACTATGCTCCAATTTTAGAGCATGCTTTACATATATAATTCACATGATTTTCATCTTATATTCTTCCACAAGATAAGTGCTGTTTTTTTAGAAATCTTGAGCATTTTTAAGCCACACTTAAATGACAGTATTGATATAGACTGCATGTCCATTCATGTCTGCATGTGTTGTGGGCAACAGTTCTCAGAGAGTTTTCACGTCATGGCTACATATTTTATTTAGAAATATGCTATCGACAGGAGCCTATCAATACTTATGTGTATAGTGTCATGTGCCTGTCAATATTAACATAATTTTGATTAAAGCAATTGTGCAGATTTTAACTAGATCAAATACCTTTTCCAATAGCGCTACTATCAGTTGAAGCATTATTATTTAGCTGTGCTGTAACTAGATGCATGGCAACCAGACATACGTGTCAATTTAAGTTATCTGGAGAAAAAAAAATCTCAACATTTAAATTAAGATCCCTGTAAACCGCATCAATATAAATTCATGGTGCACAGTTAATACCAAAGGTTTTGCTTCAATAACGAAACAATTTTTATGTCAGCAAAAATAAATTAAAATTGTAAAAAAATATTGGAAGTGTGATAAAAAATGAAAGTAATTAGCCATATAAAAGTTTCTGATAACAAGTAGAACTTCAGACACAGTTAGTAAAAAAATATCGACTAAAATTATGGAATTGGAGATATACATAGAATTTAATGGCAATCTAGGAAATTAAGCCATAAAGCTTTGGGATGTAAAATCTGATGCTTTTATTTTGTGATACATAGTTTTAGTTAGGTCAGAGTCATTGGTGATCCTAGATGTAACCAGGGGCAGAATAAAGGTGCACATTTTTTAAAGGCCCCTAATATGGGGCCCCAGGCAGAACAAATACCCTGGTGCTCAAGGTAGGGATTCAGAATATGTCTTTTCTAACGTGTTTTAGTAAATACTTTAATTCCCTATAAATTACAATAGTAGAGCTCTGTGTGCGCCATTGTTGTTATGCCTCCTGTAAATTTATGAATAAACTGAAAACTGGTGGCGACCACTGCCCTTGTCAACAGGGAGTGTCCCTGCAAAGCCTGACATTGTGGACATTGTCTGAGTGTGTAGAGACATGTATTAATATTATAGCTTTTTTCGAGAAAACAAGATGGTCGACCACTGGAAAATATGACAACTATTTGAAGTTCTGGGAACCAACTGGGAGCTGTTATATTAGATGTGCATGAGATAGGACCAGTTCACCATTTACCATATTTATGCTGCCAGCACAGACGTTTTCTGTTATAAATGTTACTGTTACATTATAGCTTTCTATCTCCCTTCTCTATCTCTTCTTCTCCCCCAAAATACCAATTTCCTCTTCCCCATGTGACCAAAATGAAAAAAAATAAAGAATTTAATTAAAAAAACTCTATGAGGAACAGCACAACACAGAGTTATAAGAAAAAAAAGTGTTATTTTATGGGGATTGCAATTATTTACTATGACAGACATCTCAAGACTGGTGACAGTATCCCTTTAATTGTCTCCTTTTGCACTGAAGGAAGTGCTCTCTGGCATCTACAGCATTATCAGTAGCCCTGTCATAATTTCCAGTTGGTTGTGCAAAGTAGCTTAATGATGGATCATTGTTTCAGGACTCATAGTCCTTAAATTATGCTCTCTCCTCAGTTACACACTTGAAGGATGCCAACTCTAACTACCCCTTGACCCAACCCATTGGAGCCCACCATCACACTACGAGGGAAATGAAAAGAGTAATTTATTAACATGCTACAAGTGCCTTAAAATATTTGACGTATCACAGGCATGTTAGACACGTAAGCCAGAGTGGAGAATTGCTATGAAGCAGCGAGTCATGCTCTGGTGGACTTAAGCCATCCACAAATTAAGCAACTATGATGGGATTCACAAATGTTCGGCTGTTGTCAGACTATAGGAGTTAATCTTAAATCCCACTTACTTGCAAGCATGGAACCATACTATATTAAATTAACTGAGTCTGAAAACAAAATATTAGCTTAAATGTTATTAATGACCACTTTAAATATTTGCTCAATTTTTAATTTTTTTTTTATTTCCATGTGTTTTGTTTAGGTTCATTTATAAAAATTGTTGGGGGTATAATATAAGATAATCATCAAGAGTGAATATTTCATTGTGGGCTTGTAGCCTGAAAGCTGAGATGAAATATGATATGTACTCCTTGAAAAAAAAAAAATATTTGTGCCAATACCATTGTATCATCTCTTGGGGAGAAATTCAGGGGAATATCAAGATACACCATACACATTAGATGGTCAGACAGTTCCACCAAAAGTGGTGTATTTGGCTAAGGTTCAGCTAATGTTTATTCCCACCTTAAACTGTCCATAAGAATTACAATTTTCGGTTCAACCACTTCCATAGCAGATGCTTTACCCCACTTACAGACCAGGCACATTTTCAAGTTTTTTGTATGTGCGGTTTTGGAGGGCTATAACATTTTTGTCATTTGCGTTATTCAACTAATTTCTGCGTCTTTTTTCGGTGACACATAGGGCTTTATTTTTATGTTGTTTTTGTTTTTGCATGTATTTAAATTTTTTTTTATATCCGGGAAAATATAAACAAAAGAGAAGGGAAAACGTGTCTGTTTTTGACTTTTCAGTTTTTTTTTAAATTTAATAACACAAAGTGCTACTAAAAAACTTTATAAAATAGTTTTTCTTCTCCGTTATGGTAATTTTTATTTTTTATAATAATAATAATAATAGTCCTTTAATAGTCCCACAGTGGGGAAATTCAGTAATTCAGAAATTCAGTTTTATGGTGTCGTCGGGGGTAGGGCTATAACCTGTAACATTTTATTGGCGCATTATTTTATTTATTTTTTTCATTATTTTATTTACTTTTTTTTTTTTTTTCATTGTGTCCCAATAACGTCATAATAGTCCTTTGGGAATGTCTGATTACTTTTTTTTCTGTTGGGGAGGCTGATTTCCCCTGTAACTGGGGCTGGTACATTTAGCCCCAGTTGCAGGAGGGATACAGCTTCCTGCCCCTTACTATAGAGCTGATCTGGGTCTTGTAGGACCCAGCAGCTCTAACACACTCTGATCCCAACAGATCACATGACTGCCGGGTCAGAGGGAGGCCACAAGATGGCGGCGCACATAGCGCTGTATATAGTGCTCATTGAGCGCTGTATATACAGCGATCGGGAAGGCAGGGAAGGTAATATACCTTCCTTTTTTTTTTTTTGGGAGCTCCGGCTGAAGTTACAGTCGGCTCCCAGTTTCAGTAGCTGCACGATTTCGTGCAGCTGCTGAGTTCTGCTTGGATGTATCGGTACGTCCTTGCAGAACTAGACAACCACCCATTGGACGTATATAGTCTATAGGTGGTACGGAAGTGGTTAAAGTAACTAAGGACGAAATCATATTGGAAAATTATCAGTAGGACTTAGTTTATCATTCAGTTGAAAATAATAAATAAATGTATATGTAATCTGTCATTTATTACTTATTTTGTGCCATATTAAAACCTGTAATTTTCACCAAAAAAATGTGTAAATGAAAGTGAAAAACTCAAGTACCATAAAAAAAAATCCATATGAATAAAAACAAGAAAAAAAGATGGGTTTTATAGAGATGCATCTCTTTTTTCTTACTTTTATTGATATTTTTATTGATAAGCTAAGTTTTCTTTTTTTGATGGTGAAGATTTTTCACTTTCTGGACCAAGTTTGCAATCCATTCCCTGCCCTGGCTTTTCCCAGTACTCACCTTGATGACCAGATGAACTGCTGAACACATTTTGAGCAGGTGACCCAAAGGTTTGCTTTTTGTTTTGTCCTAAATGTAGGTGCCATCTCTGAAATTGATAAGCCACGATGACTCTTCCCACTAGGTCTCCTCAGTGAAGTTTGATAGGAGATGCCCATCAGATACTTACAATGTTTAGCGGAGGTATCAACACTTATTCTATGCAAATAGGACTCAATGTGTATCATAAACCAAGAGCATTACTGAAAAAAGGATCAATCGTCTTTAGAAAATCTACAACTAGTACTTTTATGTATAGTAAGTAATCATTCACGACTCAGAAGATTATTCCAGATGTATCTGAAAGCCTTGCACCATAAATACTGATAATCTCATGGTAGGGGTAGTATTTTTTGCATTGAACTAAAAATTACCTCTAAGCTCTGTTCCATCTTTGCCGATCGAATTGCTTTTCCAATAATAATAACTTTGTTATTTTTGTCTTTATCTGCCAACCCATCTCAGATCAAACATCACATATACAACAGTATCATTTTTCCTAGAAATTCTTTCAGACACTATGAAGCAAACCATTAAACATTTGTATGGCCCTTGGTGGAATAAACCTACATGATTTGCCTATTTGTTTAAGTCACTCATTATCTTGGCAGGTAGTTTCAGCAGGCCACCTTTTTTGTCCCCAGGATCCTATTACGAGAGCGAAAGAGAGGGTTTTCTCAGCAGGGTAGTCTGTGTTATAAAGCTGTTTTCTACCAGTGATCACTAGTTTGGAGAAAGAGATCTTGTTAGGTTAGCATAACACACCCACTGTGTTATGAAATGAAAAACAATCAGCAAGGATTTTTTTTTGCCAGGAAGACAATTAGAAAATATGAGCTTTAGCCATCCTTTATTCCATGTGTAAGTCCTTGCGAAGTGCAAGGTCAACTTCTATGGTATTTATATTATGAATGAATACAGGTAGGTTACAATGGTTTCATAAATGACATTGAAAGCGTAAGAAAAACAGAAAACAATAGGAATGCAGAAATATTAACATCGAGAGTCATGTTTATAATAAAAAATGACGACTTAGAAATGACTATTTAGATGATAACGATTGTACGTGGTTAACATAACAATATAATAAGAGTAATAATAGTAAAAAAAAATGTAACCGCGATTTTGTTAAGACGTTTTTTGTGTTATTAGGACTCTAGCGGACTATATATAACACCAGATGTCAACGTCTCATTTAATAAATTGATACTCCGCCCAACCTACTGTAAGCTACAGACGCCTGTCACTTCTCAGATTTAACTGTCTTTAATTATCACTTACAACTCCCTCTTCTGATCACAGCTTGCAATTAATACTCTCCTCAGATTGCTCATTACTGCTCCCCAAGTGCACCGTCATACTGTTTCATTTATTAAACATCTGCTTCGTGTTTTCCAAGGCAAGTCCTTGTACAATTCAAGTGCTTCCCCAATGTTTTATTAATTCTACTATCTTGTCATTGCAGGAAATTAGACTTTATAAAGAAATCATAAACTCGGTTTATTGCAAAAGACTCACTGATTCATTATGAGCAATAATATTATGATGCAGCAGCCGCCGCCATGTGGTGTTTGTATTAAGTATTTATAGTTGCGGGTTGTTATTGTGACATTTGTGGGAGCGAATGGTTTGCCAAGCAGTGATATATTTGAAAACTTTAATTTACAGTAAGTCAATGGGATTTTTTTTTCTCTCTCTTTCTCTGTTGTACTGAGTTGTTTTGCGCAGTTGTGTAGGTGGTGATTTAGACACAAAAAGAGTATATGGATGACTATACATAAATCTGAATAGGCTTCGCTTTCCGATAAGTTCTGCGGCACAAATATTGACAACATTTTGTAAGGCTATGTTCATATCTACAGTGTGGCTTCCATGTATAACAGAAGCCACAACACAGTGACTGATCCTCGTGGACTCTATTAACGTTCACTGGGGTCCATAAGGGTTTGTATTGTGGTGCATTAAATTTGATGGCGCTGCTAATGGAGGCTCTGAAGCCTCGGATGACATTGTGAACAGAACCAACCTGCCATTGCCATGCATATTAATACACACATTCCAGGTTGAAGTGAGGTCATGTCAGGTACATCTGCTTAGTGAACCACACTCTGACCAACTCTGAAGGTCTTTATTTTCAGTTAAGGCTACTGTAGGGTCACACTTGTGCCGTGCTCTCTGTCGTTTGTATCTGCCATGAGACCTGAATGACGAAGAGCCCACCCGCTAAAACAGCGGTTACCCGTGGATCCCTTAGACTATAATGGGGTCTGCTGGATGTCTGGTGGGTTTCCATTAGTTTTATACTGAAACTGGCGGAGAGAATAGTCCTCTGTGCAGGACTTTTCTCTCCAACGATTTTCGGCGGAGTCTCTTACGTAGACTCCGACGCACATGTGAACGAAGCCTAATTTGGTTGGACTGTATGATGGCTAGGCTCTGTTCACATCACACCTGTGATGTAGTTCGCAAACATGTTGTATGCTCTTATACTGTATATACATGCCTACATGTCCATAAACTGTCATCAGCCAAAACTATAGCTAGTTTCCTTTTGTTATGCTTTCAGCTAGGGGTGTAACTTAAGGGAGTGCAGAGGGAAAAGGTGTCTCATTCCAATATGAGGAGACCAGTACTATAGACGATTCATTATAGTTAGGGGGCCTGGTAAAGATTTTGCATTGGGGCCCAGAAACCTCATGATACACCTTTGCTTTCAGTCTACATGCATTAGTATATCTTTTGTAATAAAAAAAAAAAATACCATTCACTTGATTGAGAAGCTGAATTCTCAAATACTTCCGTTTGCTAAAAATATGCCAGAAGAGTTTCATTGTAGTAATTGATTATCTAATAAACATTAGAATACAGATGCTGCGGGGGCTGAATGGATGTCTGGTGCACTACGCTATGGCACTTACTACATTTGTACCTTGTTTTTAAAAGGCATTAAATCAATTTTCAATACCAAAGTTCCAGTAAAAAAAAAAGTTGACTACATGGTATTACTTATTTTTGGTGGGGGAAGTCAATGGCAGATTTAGTCATATATGTTCCCTTTTGGATGTGAGGCAGTTATAAATGTAGGCATGTGTTTGGTGTTCATGTAAGTATCTAGCTGTTTTTAGATTGGCATTGAGTGGTGTGGTAGAGTGTTAGTACACTATTACCTCTGAAGGTCTTTCTTACTCTCATTGATATTATGGATTTCTCAAGTATTTCTGGGAAATGCTCTTAGAACTTCTATGGAAAAAAAATGTATCACATATTTAAAGCTTAAGTTTAGTTACATGCGTCATTTGCGGCAGTCACTATTCTAGGCTATTCAATGAGAGAGAGATGACAATACAGTATATCCTACAAACCATAGAGCTTTTTCCTGCATAGCATGAATTGACTTTTTTTAAATAGCCAGCATTTGTAAATTACTTAGAAATCTGGTTTATGAGCTAATAATTCACTATTCAACATCTTCTTCCATTCCAATCCATGTTTT
The DNA here is from genome assembly GCA_947044405.1 of Leptodactylus fallax. Lineage (NCBI taxonomy): Eukaryota > Metazoa > Chordata > Amphibia > Anura > Leptodactylidae > Leptodactylus > Leptodactylus fallax. The sequence continues at coordinate 1,318,637 of CAMRHE010000038.1, read as the reverse complement.
AACTTTTTCAACTTAGGCCTGCTATAGAACAGCAAAAGTGAAAATGAGGTTAGAGAATACATGTTCCATTTAGTCCAATAAAGCCGGCCATACATATTAGATATCTGCCAAACCCACCAATTTTAATGGGCTTGGATGACCATCCAATGCGTATTGGGACCTCCACTCAACTTCAATTCATCCTTTTGCCTTTTGGGAAACAGGATACCACCAGTGGAAGTGGTAGTGGCTTTCTCCCCACACTTCCGGGCCTGTGGAGAGAGGTGGGGCTCTTTTCTCATAAATACACTGGACTAATAAACTTTTTGGTGTATTCGTCTTGTCCTCCTACTAGCCAAAGCTCTCTGGTAAATTGTGAATGTCATAAAACACCATACTGTACTGTATACTTATTGCCAAATTTCGCAGGAAAAACAGGGAGTTTACAATTTGCTGCAGTCTTGTATGTGTATAAGTTCACTTTGATGCTAATATGAGAGACTGCAAGAATGACTCTATGGCTAAGGCCCCATGTTGCAGAAACGCAGCTTTTTTTGTTGTAGATTTTGTTGCAGTTTTTTGAGCCAAAGCCAAGAATGGCTACAAAAGGAATAGGAAATATATAGGAAGTTCTTATACCTCTACCTTTTGCTCAATCCACTTCTGGCTTTGGCTCATAAAACTGCAACAAAATCTGCAACAAAAAAAGCTGCGTTTCCACAATGTGGGGCCTAAGCCTATATTGGACTACATAAAGTGTTTCCCTGTTGTCTGTCGAAGCCATTGAATTAGCAAGAGTGGAAGAGTGAAGAAATTAGCAAGAGACTTAGAATTAGCAAGAGACTTTGGGGCAGATTTACTACTCTTCACCAATCTTAATCCACTGTGCTTTGTACCAAGTGGTGTGGATTAGTGGAAAAGAGGCATGGTTTAGCAGGAAAGGGGCATGGTACCAATGCAAAAATGTGCCAAAATTTTGGCAAAAAATTTGGCATAAACTAAGCCAATCAATAGATACACAAGTATCTTAAGATATACCAAATGTATTATCCAGCATGAGCCTTTGTGATAAATTTGCCAAATTTTAGACTGTCTGATCTAAGTATACACTGTCTAAATATTGAAAGTAAATTATTATTAGAAAATTAAGATCAGTAAATCTTTGTAACATTACAATTTTAGTAACTATGTACTGCCAAATCTACCCCAATGTTTGCAGTAAGTCACTGAAGTGGCTAATGAAGATAGGTGTGGGTTGGGATAGGGAAAATAATACTGTATACAGTATGTAAACTATAATAATACTAGAGGATAGGTGAACCTCGCAAGATTCATTTCTCAATTATTTGAGAGTTTTTGGAGCAGAAGTGTTATTATTATATTCGGGGTTCTGTCCAGAACTCAGAATTTGATAGTCAGAAACCCAAAGGATAGAAATTCATACTCATCTCTTCTGGGCTCCCTTGCAGCATCTGGTGTTCTCTCCTGGGCCCCTTTCGGCCTCCTGGGTGACATCATCGGCCCCCAGCGACCGCTGTCAAGACACTTTTTATTATTTTTCCGTACCTCCTCTAAAGAGACCTCAAAGTATAATAATGATACATGGATGGCCAACCCCAAAAAATTTGTCTTTGGCCGAACCCCAGGTTTTTAGAAAATGTGTAGTATACGAACCTATTACACAAGACTAAAGTGACAAAAGCTCATAGAAAAGAGTATATATATTCTGGTTGTCGCAACTTCAATGATGAGAGCCAACTCTGAATGTTGATCCATGTAATAAAGTGTGAGCCTTTATGGCCTCTATTTGTTCTAAGAGGGCATACGGGATGTTGCTTATCGGCTGAGGCCCCACGTTGTGGAAAAGCTACTTTTTTTTTCAGATTTTGCTGCATTTCTTTTTAGCTAAAGTCAAGGGAGGCTTTAACGGGAATGGAAAATATATAGGAAGCTCAAATATGTCTCCTTTTTGTGAAATTTTCTCCAGGCTTTGGCTCCAAAATCTTCAACAAAAAAGAAGCTTTTCCGCAATGTGGGGCCTTAACCTTGAGGTGAGGCAGCTCCTTTATGGGTAAATGTATTTTTTTACTTTGTTACTTATTGCATTGCTGCATTCATTTTTCAGGTCACAGTTCTCTGTCCTTAATTTCTTCTACCTCTTTTTTGTATACCACAAAAGCATGTGTACTATCAAGAATAATATGTTAAAATAAATAATATCAGGATGTCATAAAGATACCTATCCATAGTTGTGCAGACTATAACCGTAGTCTATATGGGTTTCAGCATCAACTAAGATTCTACAAATACTGCAGTCATAGCTGTTCTGGCAAATGTTTCATGCCGTTGAATTATACCTCAATTACAATCTTGGAAGTGTTCCTTGGAGAACATAGGATATTTTGTTTGTTTGTTTGCTTGCATTTTAAAACAGTTTTTATCCAAGAAAAAAAAAAATTCCAAGCAATGGCTCTTCTATATTAATGGCCCAATTCACAGCCCGTGAGCACTTGTCAATCACCAGCTGATATAAGCATGCAAATTATGGACTTGTCCTGCTTTCCTCTCTTGCCCTAAGTTTAATGATCTGGTGCTCAGAGCACAGCCTGTCAGCTCCTCTGGGAAATACTTAAGTGCAGAGGTAGGAAAGATGAGGCCATTCATTCCCTATCTCACCCCTAATTCAAAGTACTTGAATGTACATATTCCATAAATCAAGTTGACTTGGGATTAGATTTTAAAGCCCTAAACAATTTTGCAAAAAATGCCTGGAGCATTCTCAGTGAATGATGAAACACTCTACATGGTGCGGGCATGACAGTGGTTTTCGGTAATTTTTTGAATGTTATAGCATGTATGGAAAAAGAGGCAGAGCACTGCTGTGATCTAAGATGAGATTGGATGTCTAGTTGTGGACCATATGCGGCCCACATGGCAATGATTATGCATGAAAGATGCTCGGTGTCTAGTTGATAACATTGTTTAAAGAGCTGAAAGGTATTGGAGAAACTGAGAAATGTTCACGGACTTCTGAGGCTGGATTTATTTTCCTTTATATTTATCAAGGCATATTTTACTACTGTTAGATTGATAACCCAACTGTGCTCTATGAACTGGGGTAACACCAAATACCCTTTATGGACAGAAGCCATTTGGTAATAGAACAGAACAGAGGCTAATCCTGAGTATTACCTAGCAAGTCTTAGGCTGAGGCCCCACGTTGCAGCTTGTTTTTGTTACAGATTTTGCTGCATTTTGAGCCAAAGCCAGGATTGAGCAGAGAAGAGAAGTATAAGTGCTAGCTATATATTCCCATTCATTTTGTTGCTACTACTGGCTTTGGCTCAAAAAAATCACTGCAAAATCTGCAACAGAAAAAGCTGCTTTTCCGCAACATGGGGCCTCAGCCTTAGGAGTGTTTTTTGGGATTCAACAAAAGGAAACTGGTAGCAGTAATGTGCTGCAAACATTGAAATGACCACTGTACCAGGGATTGCCTGGCCAGCAGATACTTTTGAGCTGAAGGTGATGCTAGGTTCCTGACTAGCACCGGGCTCTCTGTCGTTCAGTTACACACAGACATTGTCTTACCCCCATTGACTATAATGGGGTCTGCCGGGTGTCCGCCGTTTTAAAACTGTTCTCCGTGCAGGACTTTTCTCTCTGCCGATTTTTGGCAGTTTCTATGGTGGAGTCTCCCACAGAATCTAACCCAACCTGACAGGATCAGGAAAATGAGTCCAGAGTGCAAAGGGCAGATCAGAATGAAATATAACCCAAATACAGTGACTATGCAGCTTGTGATTAATGGGCTACCAAGGATCCATTAGAAACTCTTGTAAAAAGAGTTTCTATAAAGTACCATGTCTGGAGTTCCTCAGAAGTATGGGTAATAACATATTTAAAGGAGTTCATGCTATTTATGTCCTATCCTTAGGATAGGTCATCAGTATCAGATTGGTGGAGAAACAGGATCTGGCTCTCAGCACCCCTGCTAATCAGCTCCAGGGCTCTTGTGAACACTGCATCATTTTCATTGTTTATGCTGCACACCTGCGTAAACTCTTCAAAGTAGTGGCTGTGCATGGCATTCCTGCTTTTTCATGTTCACTAGAATGGCACAAAGCTGAAATAGCCTTCACAGACACTAATATGTAAAAGATGTGTAATGTAAACATTGAAGAGCATGCAGTGCTTCAGCTCCTTCAAACAGCTGATTAGCAGGGGTGTCTTGTTATAGAGTCAGACCACCACCAATCTGATATTGATGGACTTTGCTAAGAATAGGCTGTATAGCATGAAACACCTTTAAGAAGAGGGATAGACACCAAAAAAATTAAAGGTGAGTTCACAAAATTGCAGATCAGTTACAGAAATTTTTGCATCCTAAAATCAGTTCCATTCATGTAAATGAGCTTGTTTCAGTAGTGAGCATATGGGAGGCTCATTCAAAAAAATAGGCCAGACACAAGCTTAACTCTGCCTAATGTGAATATATCCTTATGGGGATAATAAGGTAAATGAATAATAATTGCTGGTAAAGTGGAAAAGGCAAAGTGTAAAGGAATAGGAGCCAGAATGCAGTAGCCTGGAAACCTCCGAGTTGGCTACGGGGTAAGTATACTTTTCAGTGATTGTTTGTGAAGTTCGGCATCCGGATTAGGACAAGAGATGGACAAGATTGGGTATAATGTATATTGTACAGTGTCAGTAAATTACTGAGAGAGGAGTTTCCTGACAGCGAAGATAATTTACTGTAAGTTAGTAAAGCTGGCAACCGCACAGAGACAGGTAAAAATAATATCAAATGAATGGTGGTCTTTATAGACGAAGAATTGGTTAGTTTTAGTTACTATTCATTGTCCCTGCCAATAAATTTCCTGATACTTGCTGGATCCTAGGACAGAGCTACAGCCAGTTTTAGCCTTTGGGACAATGTACTTTTTTGTATTTTCATCCCTGCCTTTGGAGAACTGTAACATTTTCATGTAGCAATGTAGCCATAGGAAGGCTTGTTTTTGTGGGATGAGTTGTATTTTTAATGCTACTATTTTGCGGTACATAGAATGTATTTAAAAAATTAAATTAGATTTTTTTTTTTTGGGGGGGGGGGGTGGTATAGTGTTCACTGTGTGCTGTGAACTTTATTCTGTAGGGGATTCCACTACAGCCATACCAAAGTCATCTCATATTCTGGCTATGTGTGTTGCAGCTAGCTTGTTCTGCAGAAGCACAGAGTATCACCATGACAGTACTATAAATGTATGGCTGCTGCTCACATGTGCCTGGTGTCAGTGTCATTGCATAAAGAAATAGGCAAACAAGTTCTCCTTGATGGAAAGAGGAAAATGTGCCATTACACCACCATTTGGATGTTAGTTCCCAAAAGATGTCAAGAAACTTTGTGGCTTGATTTGGAATTAAAACCAAACCAGAATATCTCCTCCAAAAGAAAGAGAGACCCATCTGCAGACAGCTGTTTTGGTGTAATCCCCCCCTCATCATTGTGAAGCAGAGTACTGGTTGGCTAAGTGAAAGATCATAGATTTGGTCAGAAGGGGTAATGTGTGCAGGATCTATATCCTTACTGTATGTTGTGCTTGCATTTTGACAACTGATTGTAAATAAAGGTAGTCATAAGGATAGGTCTTCAATTAATAACTCCTGGAAAACCCCTAGAAGGAGACATAGTACCCCTTATAATTTTATGTTTATGCTATACACCATAGGATGCTGATAAAGAAATGATGTGATTACCAAATATTATAAAACATAATTATTCCATGGAATCCATGGCTTCACGACTACATTTTACTGTATTTTCAACGTGTTTGATGTATTATAATATATACATTGTACTTGTACATTATTTTTAGCACCTTCCCTTGATCTGTACTTTTAACTTGATAACAGGACATTGAAGTGAGGCATACTCTGCATATCTGATAACAATGCGTTATATGCTTTTATATTGCATTAACAGAGCAGAGATACAAGGAGCTGACATTTCTGCTTTTGAGCAGATGCCATTCAGCCGATTTAACCATGACCCTAAAAAAATGTGTTGGTTTTTAAGAGCAATTTCCTTATAATGCAATTTCCATGTTTTTTGACAAGAAGCAAGCAGCGTGCCATTGTAATAAATATGTAGCCGACTTGATATTAATCAGTACACGTCCTTCCATTAGCACGTCCTGCTTTTAGTTTATTTAAACCATCCATGATGTTTCAAGGACCCTCCGCTCCTGCCCTGAATCCCTAACCTGCTGTACGCCTCAAGTTAATTGTTTTTATTGACAAATTAAATGTTTTCCTTTACTCTAAGTGCATCTTAACCTGCAATGAAGTATAGAGATTTCCTTGTTTTCACACTTCCAAACACAGTACTTAAATAGAGACTATTAATCCACATGCATCTTCCTTCATGCATCCTAATGTGTGCAGGTCTTGCTTGTATTCTAGCAAAGATTAAAAAAAAAAAAAAAAAGCGACATCGCTGCATGCAGCTGAAATCCAGTTAGTGGTCGGTATTGAAGCACAACGCTTAGAGCAGTCCCAGTGGACTTTGTCAGCCACATTCCCTCAACATCCTCCTATCTCCATTTTTCCATTGGGTTTTTTTTCCTGCTTACAAAGGAGTTATCATCTGCGACGTAGCTAATGAATTGAAATGCAGCTCCTTTCTTCTTGAAACATTTCTCATACAAAACAGTTTTACTGCCCACCGTATCTCTCTCCCTTTCGTGTTGCTCCACACACCCTAGGAAAAACAGCTAAAGTCATAGCAGTGTTTCAATTTAACATTTGATGTGTTCCACCGTGTACTGACGGAGAAGTCATCGGCCCGCACAGCAGTGTGTCACAAGAAGAGAGTCACACAAAGAGCCTCGTCGCAGGGGGACGTGGCACAATCAAGGCCTGATTATTGGGACAGAACCCCCTACACAGAGAATCTTCACTTTGAACAACCCTCACTCAGAACCTCATTATCACAACCGCATTATGTGTAAAGAATAGCATACTGAGTTAGTGCATTGGTAAAAAATTATGATATATAATACATAAGTCAAAGTCCAGGACTAATGCAGTGCCACGTACAGGCTAATGTACAATGAACAATAATAGCTGATGGATGTACGGCGCAAGCTATAAAGTGTGACTCACAAAAGATGGATAAATGCACGAAGGCTTTTTTATGTGGTTGCCATTGCAACTCTGTCAATAAAGAGGATGAATTCAAATGGAAGTCATTGGATCTTACTGTGCTTATATGCTTCATTGTACAAAGTGTCATATAACCCTGGGCAGCCAATCAGATTGATAATATTACTTACGTTCACTTTGTGCCATTCAGAGTTTGGGTATAGCTTGCATCTTTTCTGTAAAATAAGTAAAAAAATATTATTATTCTTATTATTATAGCATTATTTTTATTATAATTGTTAAATATTTAATTTAGACATTTGTTACATCTACTTTTGGAAAGCTTTGTGAAAACCAATATGGATGACACTATGCAGTGCTGGTTGTAGGTTGGGTGGCACCCTTTGCAGAACTCTCTTTTGGTGCCTGCTCATCCATTGTAAGAGAACAAGATATACACTTATTGACAAAAAAAAAGTTCTTGGAATCAAATAACACTTTATATATGTGAATGTAAAGATATATGTAAGTGTTTAAATACTACAGCAAAAGGAGAAGTTTATTGGGGAAAACTCATACAATTGAAAGGAAGCTCTAGTACCCTGTTGGGCCTCCTCTAGCCTGGATACAAGATGAGATATGGTTGAATACATTTGTTCACAGATGTTGTGAATGGGTCTGCAGATCCTGCACACTCATAGGTTGCTAAATCTGAAAAATGCTAGTTGGAAGCCCTACGACTAATGTGGCTGCAGGATATCCTGAGCTGTGCCCTCGTGTCCCTTTTAAGACTACTAGGGTTGACCAAGTGTCATATGCAATGGCTCGTCACATTGCAACACCAGCAGATGGGGTAGTGTGTTGCTCCACAAGCTTGAAGTGCTCACCACCAGGCCTCAATACTCGAACCTCACTGATGTTGGATCCCAAACAGAATCCAAATTAATTTCAAAAGACAACACAGTTTCCATAGCAGTCCAAGTCTTTCATTTATAACACCACTACACACGAAAGTGGTGATGGATGGATGTCAATGGTAGAACAGGTAATGGGCACTCTGACATCAAGTTTCCTTCTGCTAAGTGCCTGGAAATGGCCTGGGCAGAGACAGAGGTGTGAAATAAAGATACCACCAGTGTCTCGATAGTGGCCAAGGAAACTTCCTAACTAGCTGCTCATGCTTGTCAGCAGATTGAACAATCCTCTCTACCAGTGAATTGTCTGACCATCTGTTTACCATGTGTGTGTGCCCTCATGTAATGCAGCGAGGTCAGAACAGCCTAGATGGCAGGTAGTTTGTCAAAATTACAATCTGGCTTCTTTCAGTCCAGTGATGCACTGGGTTAAATGTCTTCGAGTACGTCATAAAGGCATATCTAGCAATCAACAATCTCTCACCAAGATGTATACTACCCAAAAGTAGCCTCAGAGAGCTTTTTTATAGAGCAGTGGGGAAGCATCCAGACCCCGCACAGATCAGCTGTTCTAGCAGCCTCTGGGTGCTGGAGGATGCTTCTATTCAAGCAATAGGATCAGCACTGCAATTCCTGAGAACCACCGCTATACAGTGGATGGAGCTGCAGAGCTACTCTTATAACTTGAATAAGAGCAGTGCTGCAAGTGCTCGCCATCCATTAGCAGCTTGTGGCACCTAGAGGCTGATAGAACCGCTGATCTGTGTGGGATCCAGGTATTGAACCGTATGATAGGCCATCAGTATGAAAAATACTGTGTCTCTGGAAAAAAAAAATATTGTGTCCCAATTTATAAAGTTCTCACATTCTGATTTTAAACACAGTGCTAAGGCAGGTTTCACACTACCGTTGGAGTCCGTTATGAAGGTGTCTGTTAAAAAAAAACGGACACCTATCATAACGGACACTAACTGATGTTAATGTGTCCATTTTTTTAACTGATCCAATTAATGGTTCAGTTAAAAAAGCGGACACATTAGCATCAGTTAGTGTCCGTTTTTTAACACTGTCCATTTTTTTTGTATGTTTGTTTCTCCTTTCTGAGCATGCGCAGGAAAAAAATGGACATAACATAATGGACAGTAACTGATGGTTACGTTATAAGTCCGTTACCCATAGACTTCAATGTTAAAAAAATAACGGACACTTGCAGTCCGTCAAGAATCCGTTTTTTTTCAAATGGACAAAAAGTCCTGCATGTAAGATTTTTTGTCCGTGAAAAAAAAAAACAGACTTCTGACGGATTTGCTGTAAACGGACTCAAACGACACTAACGGACACAATATAAAAACCCATTGAAATGAATGGAGACGGATTTCTGACGGTTCAGCTAGTGTCCGAAGCTAAAATCTTGTAACAGACAATAGCAATGGACACTACTGACGGTCACCAACGGTAGTGTGAACGCCCCCTAACTGAATAACAATGCCCACATTGTGCCCTGATTTTGGAAAATGCCCCCCACTGTACCCTACAACTTATATAATGCCCCTGATGAAAAACAATGTTCCTACTATGCCCCCTGAATACATTTATGTCTCACACTGTGCCCCCTGAGTAAGATAACTCCCACAACAAAAATGCTTCAAAGTATGATTATGGCTAACCTGTAAAGTTACCTTTAAAATATTGTAAACTGAGGAACCCATCCTTAATCTAACAAGCTATCAAAACAATAGGTTCTCTGCAATTCTAGACTCTATAGAGTGGTAGGGGAATTATGGGGCCAAAGCATTCAAGATAAAATAGATATGACCATATTTATTAAAGTAGGCCTTAAAGGGAACATGTCACCATGAAAATGCAGTATAATCCTCAGACATGATGTTATAGGGCAGAAGGAGCTGAGCAGATTGATATTTGTGGGAAAAGATTCTGTATAACTTGTCATTTATTAACTTATAGTTCTGCTCTTTCTATGCTTAGAATCAGTAATTGAGTCAGTGAGGCGGTCCTATCAGTGACTGATGTCTGAGCACACAAGTTTCCCATCATTCCCATCTGCTGTTGTTGCCCCCCACAAAGTAATCATTTCCCCTTTTATGCCACAGCCTTCTACACAAAATACCTCCTTGACTATATGCAGCGGCTATTTTAACATGAAAGAGTTAATTTTCTCCTTTCTGACAGAGGAAGGTTGTGTATCATACATTGCGTCAGTCTGGCTCTCCAGAGGGCAGGGGTAATAAATTAACAATGCACAAACTGCCATCCATGAAAGGAAATCAGAAAGGAGAGCAAAGAAGTGTATCCAGCCCAAGTGCACTGAGGGTGACCTGTGGGTTCCCTGGCCTCTGGGTCCAGTCATGGCTGCAACCATTGCAATCACGTCAGTGGTTAGGGAGGAAAGCTGTCAGTCAAATGAGCATTCGGCCAAAAGCTATCTAAGGCTAGGTTCACATCTCAGTTGGTGTCCGCCACAGATTCCGTCTAAAATCGACAGAGAGAAAAGTCCTGCACGGAGGACATTTCTCTCCACTGCTTTAAGAATAAAACCTGCAGAAACCAGGGGAATGTCTATAGAGTCCATAGGTAAACGCTTTTTTAGCGGATAGCTCTCCGTCCCCATGTGGACCCGAATGATGGAGAAATAAACTCTAGTGTGAACCTAGTGTAAAGAGTATGTCTAACTTAAAAGGAGTTTTCCTACATGGGCAAGTTATTTCCCATTCACAGGATAGGGGATAGCTTGCAGATGAGGATCTGACAGCTCCGGACCCAACCAGTCAGGAGAACAGGAGATGTACAGTGCTCAGTTATCTCTGACATTGCTTGACCACTGCTCCTGATCAATGGGGGCCTTAGCAGTTGGACCTCCACCAATCTGCAAGTTATTCCTTATCCTGTGCATAGGAAATAACTTACCCACATGAGAAAACTCCTCTAAGTACATTGGCATTTCTGTCAGATGCAGTTTTTCAGACATGCATGTGTCTCATGTTTTTTCCCTAGTAACATAGGTAATCCGGAGAACTTGTCATTGACCAAATTCATGATGCATGTACACAGCAGGCCTTATGTGTCCTTCATATGTTTCCTCAATGAAACAAGAACCTTGACATTTCCAAGCTGAAAGGTGAAGGAAACTTTGCGACTCTTCCCACCATATTCATCACACATAGAAGAGACAGATCTGCCCATGTAGAATAAAATGTTTCTCTTTATTTATTCACGCCATTGTGGTACCAGATTTATTTCAATTCACCTGTGCAATAATTGTGAAATATTGAGCACTGGGATAGTACGGAAATTATTAATTGTGTCGGTATATGCAAATGTCATGAACATGCAAAACACATTTGGAAAGATTTTAATGGCAAAAGGCACTAAAGCAGATTGACTTACACTTACATCTATAACAAAATGTGCAAATCCCAGTCCTTCTTTTATTGTTAGATTAAAAGCTAGATATGTTTTGCAATGAAGAATAGTCTCCATTAGTGAAGTGCATTTGCTGATTAAGAGGCTGGAATATATGAATGATCTCAATCATGTCTCTTAACTTTAGCAATGCTATACATGTTTCCAGGAACATCAAGACGTTCGGTTTGAGGATGTTTGTATTTTCTTTTCAATGCAATGTTCTATACTACATTTATTTAGGGCATTTTTAGCCGTAATGGAAAAACATAATTGCGCTGATAGTGAATGTATCTTGTGTTCTCTTGCAATGGGCTAAGTATTCTGATAAGAAATGGAGAATTTCTATGAAATGCTTTATCAATACTTATATTTTTCACTATGTTACCCCTACATATTATACCACATTATAAGCTGCATAAATGGACTATTATCAGAGAAATGCAGAGCAGCTTGTTGAAGAGGGATGTATGTGTCGCCAATGTTTGTCATATCGTTCATAACAAAACTGGTAGTTGTTATTGTTTGGCAGTAAGATTTTCATCCCTCCGTTCACATTATAATGGATTACAAAGCATTTTGATGCCAGAATACAGTGTAAAAGTGCATATTGTACGCCACGAGTGGGTACAGATCATGTAGTTTTACAGTAACCTGTAAGAAAATAGTATTGATCTTCCATGTGTTAGGAACCTTGACACTAGAAAGGCACAAATGGTAAAGATGCAAATATGGGGACCTATAAAATTGTCACTAAGCCTGGATCAAGACCTGTCAGAGTACCTGCTACCACATGGTGGTATACGCATACCTCCCTACACAACTTAGCCTAGAAAAAGGCCAAGTTTGGCCGAAATGTCAAAATCTGTTGCATTTCTCTTTGTATCATCACATGCCTCCACCAGAATATTTCCTGGACGTCTGCAATACACTACATGTTTTGTGATTGGATACTATTGTAGCACTGTGTGATACAGACACTATGAACTTTTTGGAACCTTGTATAATAAATATATTTTTACATCTACTACACTAAAAGAGTATGTGGTGGTTCCTTCATTATCTGCATGGGCTAGCAACCTTACTACTGGCACCCCAAGGTATCTCCAGAGTGTGAGAAACCACTGATGTTACTGTACACTCTAAAATACTGGTTCGTCCAACCAGAGATTTCACCTGAACTAAAAGCAAATAAAAATATGCCCCTATTATTCCCATGTGAAATTCATCATACCGTGTTCAAATAATACCACTAAATGGCTTCCAACTTTGTAAAACTAACCAAAATAACAGCACCATATATTGTCTATATAATACTTCAACAAACTGCCAAAGAAATGATAATATACAGTACACAAATAACAGTATTATACTATGCCAAAATACAGTGGTTCCCTATATTACAATATTAATTGGTTCTGGGACGATCATTGTAACTGGAGACCATAACTCTATGGGAAACTAGTAATTGTTCCGAAGACCCCAATATGTCACCAAAAATAGGAAGAAATAAAATGTAAACATAATGATCAGATGGCTCAGTGGTTAGCACTGCAGCCTTGCAGCGCTGGAGTCCTGGGTTCGAATCCTGCCAAGGACAACATCTGCAAGGAGCTTGTATGTTCTTCCCGTGTTTGCATGGGTTTCTTCCGGGTACTCCGGTTTCCTCCCACACTCCAAAGACATACTGATAGGGAATGTAGATTGTGAGCCCTATATGGGACAGTGACTGTTAATGTCTATAAAGCGCTGCTGAATATGATGGCACGATATAAGTAAGCATAATAAATAATAATAAGATAACTAATATACATATAGCAAATCCTTACACACAAAAGCCAGAAAGAACTACTGGAAACTGTAAATCACGTTCTAGGATAGTGACAGGAACTTTTTCAGGATACAAAAAATAATATCAACTTTCAACTGGTGTCCAAAGGAGTAGCTCATCATGCAGAAAAAGTACAGACTAAAGTAACACACTATACTGTAGAGGAGCACTACTAGTCAGTCAGTCCGTTCATGTACTTCACTAATACAGGGGATTTACCAATGGAATGACCATGCTGGTTTGTTGCAACCTCCAGCCAAGCATTGTATTTTCAGTCTGGTTTCAAGTTACAAGTCCAGGAAAGACCATTGTATGTTGAAAATATTGTATGCTGAGGCCATTGTAGATTGTGGGACCACTGTAATGACACAATACAGTGCCCAGGTAATACATATAGAAATAACAAAAACTCCAGGGCCTCCATGTTATAGAGTGGTATCAAATGGGTCCTTTATACATGGAGGCCCTGGAGTTTTTGTTCCCTTTTATTGTTATAAGTCTCTAGTTTTCACTCTACTTCCCTCAAATTAGAATAAACATAGGGACTGAAGCTTATAGAGAGAGGGAAAAATGGTGTACAAGAAGCAAACTGAAGTTGTCACTTTGCCAAACAAAATCATCATCTCAGTGGATGACAGCTGCTCACAAGGTACTATAAGGTACTTCTCTATTGGTAAATGTGTGATTTTGTAGTCATCCTTAATTTAGCTTTAATTTAGTTGAGGACTCCAATTTCTCAAGATACCAGTACAATACAATATCACAACATGCTGGCAAAATGCTTGACAGGCTGCAATTCACAACACAACCACTGGGTGGATTCATATATAGATACATATAACATATCACTTTGTGACACAATATCATACAATCATGTTGTCTTGAAAAGCTAGTAATGTGACACAATTATTTGGACATATCCAGCCACAATAATAAAGAAACACCATCTGCCCGTTCCCATCCCATGGTTGACCTTGATGGACATATATCTTTTTTCAACCGTACTACGTTGCTGTATAGATATCTATAAATAGTAGAAATCATATAATGGAACATAAAAATATCCACCATCTTTTTAAGATGTTTTTCTATTGTAGTTGCTCTTAAGTCTCAGTAAATAACAAGATACTTTTTTGGAGAACCTTTGAAATTTAATGGAATTTATTACTGAATTCTAAAGCATTCTAGAGCGTTCTTTGTTTAGTTATATTTGCTGGGTGTGTGGCCCATTCCATAAATCAAAGACAGTATAAGCTATGTCAAATAAATCACGGCAGATATGACCTTATAATCACAATTTGTACTGTAAATCATATAAAGGTAAATTGACAAATAACAGTGAACACAACGCACACAATAATATCTCACCACAGTAGTAATCGGCACAGTGCAGGAGTGATGCAAACATTGATATTACAACGCATGGATATTAAACACTGTAATGTCATGGAAAGGTTAATTGCATACAGTGATATCATATGGTTAAGGACTACAACAATGTCATAAAATAGGATAATGCACACAGTACTGTCACAGAACAATGATAATAAAGTTGAGCATGTTGTGTTGGAAGCAGAAAGATGGGCAAGTGTAAGGACGTGAGTGACTTTGAAAAAAAAGCCAAATTGTGATGGCTAGATTGCTGGGTCAGAATATCTCCATCAGAGCGGATCTTATCAGGAGTTCCTGATATTCAGCTGTTGGTACCTACCATAAGTGTCTTAAATAATGGCAACCGGTGAATTGGCAGCACAGTCACCCAAGACTTACTGATGCACAATGATGGTGAGGGCGGGAGCAAAGGCTAACTGATCCAGTCCAGTATCACAAAGAAATTGCTAAGAAAGTTAATGTTGGGAATATAATAGAGAGGTTTCAGAACACACAGTGCATTACAGCTTGCTGGGTATGGGACTGCATATCCACAGAATGGTCAGAGTGCCAGTGTTGATCTCTGTCCACAGCTGAATCTCCTTCAGTGGGCATGTTAGCATCATAATTTGACCATAGATTAATGGGAAAAAAATGAACATTCTGATAAATTAAGTTTTCCTTTACATTATATGAATGCCTGGGTGTGTGTGTCTAACTTACCTGGAGAGCAGGTGGCTATACCAGGCTGTACCAGGATATACTATAGGAGGAAGACAAGTCAATAGAGACAGTGTGATGTTCGGGGCAATATTCTGCTGAATGTTACTTTGATACATACCAAACATTGTTTCAGACCAAGTCCACCTCTTCATAGTGTAGGGAACTGCCATTTCTACTAGTATATAATGTATCTGGCTTCTTTGCCCCTGCAGTTTGGCTTCAGAGACCCCAGGCATTTAGTGCAAGTTTTGTTTTGTAAATACAGTGAGTCAGACACATGTGAGGCAGAGCTGCTGGGGGGAGAGATGTGAGCAGAGCTGCTGAGCCAGACATGTTATGTCTGGGGGAGTCTAAGAGCCACTGGTTCCTCTTTACTTCACAGTATATAGTTAGGTATGTGTTACCCCCTATATACTCACAGGACCTAGCTAGTAACTGTAGTTAGGGATCCATATATATATATAGTTCAGGGCAGTGATAGGTTAGGCTTCCGAAGGCCAACTAGCTAGTTAGAGGCCCGGTGGCACTAGTAGTTTAGCTGGCAGGTTAAGGACTCAGTGTTAGGGTAGTCAGGCCTGCATCTACTGCCGTCACCGTCGCCCTGTTTGCGGCCTGTGAAGAATCTCACCATCATCATCATCATCTCCTGATCGGCTGTCTGTCATCTCCTGGAAGAATCCGAGGATCCACAGTCATCCACAGGGGCCCCTGCATCTCTTCTGTTGCCTGGAGGTATTGTGCACTGGACTCTTGCTATATATCTATATATATACCCGGGTATATAACCTAAGACGGTTGAGGACTTGCTGGTTGTTGTAGTATTGCTGTGTTCTGAGTATATTTTATGTATGTATTATTACCCTGTTGATTCTTATAAAGCTACTGTTATAACCTTATGTGGTATCTGTATGTATTCTTCAGACTGTGAGATTAGTACAGTGATCCTTGTTAAGGCTACTAACTGTACTTCATGGGTAAGTCCCAGGAAGAGATCCTCCCTGTAATACAGAGGCTCTATCCTGGGTGGAGGCACTGATATATTTCATATATGTTCCCACTCTTCCCTTCAGCGAAGGCTTCAGGTCCCATTATACACACAGGTCAGCGCCAGAGTCTGTTGCGGGAGGGATAATACTCATACCCCCCCCCCAAATAGGGCTACAATAGCAACTGTATTCTACAATGGTAGTGGCCACTTTCAGTAAGGTACTGATTGGCCTCCAAATTCCCCCCGATATCAAACTGGTTAAGCATATACTAGAAAATCAAGTCTCATTCATGGAGGCCCAACCTCATAACATACAGAATGCCAAAATTCTGGTACTAACATCTTGCTCCCAGATACCACAAGACACTATCATAGTTATTGGGTAATCCATGTCACAACATGCTTTCTGGCAGCATGATATTGATTAATTTTGTGTATTATACACCAGTGATATTTGGATGTTATAGAGAAAGGTCCTTGCTTCACAGTCTCTTCTATAACCAGAAGAGAGAGACCCTAACACAGATAATTGTGACCAGTTGTAACTTCCTCTGGTGATAACAGTGGATTATGGGCCAATTCATTCTTTACACAGGTTTGTTTCGGTAACACAAATCTTTTAGTAACATAGTAACATGTTAAATGAGGTTGGATAAAGGCTCAAGTCCATCATGTCCAATCTGTAAACCTACCAAGCTGATCCAGGGCAAGGCAAAAAAACCCACAAGACTGATGCCAATTGCCTCACCAGAGGAAAAAAATTGCTTCCCAAAAACAAATATGGCTATTGGACTAAGTCTCTGGATCAATATTCTATTCCAAAAATCTATAATCTATGATATTCTTTTCTTCAAGAAATGCATCTAGGCCCTTTTGAACTTGTATAATTTATCAGACATCACTACATCATGTGGCAGTGAGTTCCATAGTCTCACTGCTCTTACTGTAAAGAAGCCCTATCTATGACTGCGGGAAAACGTTTCTTTCTCTATATGGTTAGAGGATGCCTCCTTGTCACAGTTACATGCTTCAGAGTAAAGAGATTATTAGAAAGATTATATATTTGTACATTGTTATTAGGTTTTCGCTAAACTGTCTTTTTTCCAAACTGCGGAACCCCAAATTTGATAATCTATCTTTATTCTGTAATCCACCCATCCCCAATTACCTTCGACTAGTTAGCTGTCACAAAAACTCTCACAATGCACTGTGGTCTCTCCACAGGAATCCATCAGAATTACACATTTAATTTGGATGCAAACAAGAAAAATCATGTAACCCAAATTGAAGACAAGAAAAGTAAAGTAGATGGACACTTCAAGCATTCAGTTTTACTCTTTAGCCATCTACGGAATTCACCACACTGATAAAATAGATGTGTGTGTGTGTGTGTATATATATATATATATATATATATATATATATATATTTTAAACACTTTTCATTAGGTTCAACAGGTTTACAGGGATGGATTTGATTGGAATATTAATTATGTAATATTATACATTCTGACTTCTTGACCTTTTGTATAATGTGACTTCTCATGAACAAGATGACGCCTACACAGTTGGGAGCCTGGTCATGGACACAGCAACTGGCAAATTAAGAGATTTGTGATCACAGCAAGCATTGTACAGTTACTATGACTTACAATACACCGTACTGCACTAATGATATAGTCTGGGCCATATTAATTTACAGGACTTGTAAATCTTACACTCCTTCATTGGATTTTTGTTTTGACATTGTTGGAAAGAAACAAAAAGTGTCAAATAAAAAGATACAGTTTATCCAAATTGATATAGAGCTTAATGACAACTACCGTACATAGTCAGGCCTAGATGGACTATAATGTTCCACTGCTTGGTTCTTGGGCATAAGATGACAACATTATCTTGGCACATTTTCAAATATCTCCTTCTAAAATAAACATGATCAATGGATCAATAGTTGTCTTGGATGGTTTAAAGAAGACCTGTCCACAGGTCTAAAAAGTCCTTATGCGTTATCTACGGCACTGTCACCCTGTTTATTGTGGTGTTTTGTTAACCAAATCCATTCAGCTATTCCAAAGATATAAGCCCTTTTATTGTTCATGCAAATTAGGGAATATTAGCCAAGTGGACGGTAATACTGTGGCATCTCTGGGGACGAGATCTCTGTGTCATGTCATGCAGTGTTACCACCCAGTTGCCTAGTATACCCTAATCTGTTTCAACACTATAAAGGGCTTACAGAGTTTAACCAAACTTCTGACTCTGACTCTATTTTTCCATACTGTGACTCCAACTCTGACTATGACTCTTTCATAAATAGTTCATGTATAGTAATTAGCCTTACCAAATGTACTGTATTAAAATATTAAAGGGAAGGTTCCCCATAGAAAAGATCAAAATGGCCCTCATTATGGTTCCATATTTTGACATCCAGATTTAAAGGGTATTATGTTTTTATAATTTTTTTCCTCCTTCTCCCAACCTCTTGCTTGGCAAGTATACAGTGGGGAGGAGAGTGGAGTCTTGCACAAGTTCTCATCAACCTCAAAGGCACAGTCGATAGGATCAACCAGGGTTGCCGCACTGCTGTTGATGGTGATGGCCTGACTGTATGGCATGCTTTCCCTTGGTTTACAGTTTCCTAACATATCAATCCAATATAGGTATTTCGTATATCATGTAATGACCATCCTGTAAGGTATATCCCTATACTGATTTCCCCTCCATTCAGGTAATGGCTTCTATTAAAAATGTTACATACAGCTCACCATATACAGTCACTGTGTATAGTAAAACTGCTGAAAAGGCTTCTACCCTTTATTCTGAACCAGATGTCAGACCCCCTACTGTTCACATTGTGATGGTGTAACTTAGTGACATACCATAAAAATAGACAGTGAAAACAATAGACAATTTAAAATATTTAATTTGAATTTATCTGTCTTAAAATAAATTTAAATATTATAATATATAATATTTTTCTTCGTACAAGCAATGGCAGAGTATATTTGGTTTTGAATGTATTTACAAAAGTGAGACAAATGACGCATTCTGCCCAAATAGGCAATACAAAATAATATGAAATAAAATATACATTACAAGAAAAAAATAGTATAGAGATTAAAATTAGAGAAATATAGAGAAATATAAAGTATACCTAAAATGTATAAATTAATTTAATATAAGCATGAAAAAAAGTGAAAAGTTGACAAAATATTAACAACATAAAAAAGCCCCCAAAAAAACCTGGAGCCTTCTATTTGCACAGCATATGAAACTGAAAACTATATCAAATGTAGCTGTGTTTACACATAAATACCATTATGCTAAATTTTCACGATGAATTCAGTTCGGCATGTTCATTTTTTTTTTTACCCTGAGATACATATGTATGTAATAAAGATTTTTCACATTTCGTTACTTAACCATTTCTACCCAGGAAGCGCATTCATTTATGTATGAACAAATAAAAAAAAATTAGGAGAGACGTTACAAAATAAACAAATCTATATTGTATTATTTTACTTTCTATTTGCTGACCCTTTCTCATTTTTATGATGTTTTTCTTTATTTATTTTTTATACAAATCCCCAAGTTATTGTAATGTTATAATATTACTGTTGCAGGCGCCAGGCGAAACAACTGATATAAATTTACCTGCGCCAGTTCAGTGAGAAGGCATTTTAAATATTTAATTTTTCATGTGATACAGTGTATGAGAATAATTCATAAAGCATAAATCATGTAAAACTGGATGGGTACAAATAGAATACACAAGGAGTCTTTTCAAACACAACAAAAAAAGCAGAAAATGAGACAGCTGTGAAGCATAACACAATACAACACATGTAAATACATTGAAATTGTAATACATTTATGGAAACCTTTTTAATTCACAGCTCCCTAACAATATTCATGAAAGTGCTGACTTACACATTCCGGCCCAAACCTTGATGGCTATTGAAATTCAAAGCACCCGCTTCTATCTCATAAAATTTGGACCTAAAGTAAACAGTTTTGCCATCCTAACTTTTAATGAGCTGTGAACACATATACACATATGTCCGCCACTGGCCTAAACAGAAATATATTTAAAGTCACAATGATCCCATTATACTCCTGGATCTACCATCATACCTGTTTGCCTCTTTCACTATTTTTTACTATTTGTACATCTACATAAATATGTCTAAAACCCTGTGAATGTAAAATGCAGAAAAATAAAGTGAAATGTCAAATTTATGTGATTTTGGTAAATTATGGAACTGTTAATAGCAAAGTTATTGGCTTAATATAAAATGGCAGACTTTTTTGCTGCATGGTCACCTCAGTCAGTGTTGACCCTAACCTATCCATCTGTGTGGTTGTCCAGGCTAAATTTTATTTTTTAATTAGGCCGGGGAGGCAAAGAAAAAACAAAAAACGCAGCTCCATTGTTTTCTTCCGGTGGAAGTCCCGGCCGCACATGACCGCCGAGGCTGATCGTCCCCGAGTCCCTTCCTTAGCTGCTGAGGCCTCTGATTGGCCTTAGTGGTCACGTGACTGCTGAGGCCAATGAGCGGCCTCAGTTGAGGGGACCCAGGATGCCACAGCCAATGAGGACTTCTGCAAAAGAAGACATCCGAGCAGAAGATGCAGACCACACTGGGAGGACACTGGAGCACCGGGGACAGGTGAGTATGTTTTTTTTATATATTTTTCACCTCCTCCGGCCTAATTAAAAAATACAATTTTAGCCTAGACAACCTCTTTTATATTCTGAGCTCTGGAGATAGACTTCCCTTTTCTATAAAATTTCTGTCCAGTAGCTGAATCTTCGTCCACAAACGACCTTTTTTCCAAAAAATTTTGACAGAACGTCTCTAAAAAGATTTTTTTTGTAGTCGTTAAGCAACTGCTGCAGCCACTATTGAGTAAAATGTGTATGGCTGTGCCTTCAAAATGATCCTTCACCAGGCAATCATTTGTTTACCCATCAACATTCCTCTATGGCCCACATTAAAGGGAGGCTCTCATGATGAAACTCAATATCAAACCAACCACAATATATTGTAGGGCACATTACGCTGAGCTGTGCACTATTATATCCTTAGATAGTCCAATAGATGTACTATTTCCTTGAAAAATCCATTTTTTAAAATATGCAAATGAGGCTCAAGTGGTCTCGGGGATGCCAGAGCCCCAGTATTTCACACCTAAATACTGAGCTTGAAAGATTTCACTCACCCCGATGTACTTGAACCTCGTTTTCATATTACTAAAAGTGACTTTTTCAAGGAAATGGTTCATCTGTTGGACCATATAAAGGTATGATGGTGCTCAGTATAATGTCCCCTACAATGTACTGTGGCCGGTTTAATATTACGTTTCCTGGTGACAGACTCCCTTTAAGGATTGGCCATGTATCTGATGGTGTCTAGAGGGGGCTTGTTTCACTCTCCCCAATAAAATATAGTTCTAATAAATATGGCCACTTTAAGATAGCAGGGGCAGGGGAATGCCACAAGTGCGCAAATCTGCTTCTGGGCCTTTTTAAGGATTGGGTATGTGCTGAGGAAGCAAAGTTTAACATTACAGTTAACAAGTTAAGTAAACCATCTCAGCACATTTTAACTTGACATTTTTGGCTTTCCATGGCTTTTGTTGTATGGTTTTTATATGCAAAATATTTTGTATGGTTCTTGTACCTAAAGTATTTACTAAACTTGAAGATAACAATAAGATGATTACAGAAAAAATATGAATCATCCACTCGTTTACTAAAAGTGTTCTTAAATGTTCACTTTACAACAAATGAAATGCATGAGAAATGAATTGGTTATATACAACAGCATGGCTATTTTTCTTTGAAGCCGTTCTAATAATAATACATATTATATAGCGCTGTCAGGTCCGAACCTGCTTTTCTGCATAATCACACAGTGGCACATTCAGGAAATAACCATCTGCATGTCTGACTTTTTATATAGAGAGCATAATATATGCATTTAAATAAACAAGAGTATTAACCTACAGAAGGCCCTTGGAAAGGGAATCAAAGAGCGCACAACTCAGTATTCATAGAATGCCAACATATTGCTAGTGTAAATATATTTTCCACAAGCATTAGATGGATAAATAATTCTTAATGTTGTGCAAATAGATGTGCGGCCCTGCTGAGGTGAATGCTGGAATGAGCTGGAGTTAACTGATGTTATTAAGACTGCACATGAATTGTGAAGTATTGTTAGCATTTTATTATTGATATGAATGTGTGCCTGGGAATTGTTATTTTGCTCATAAACCAGAAACTGGATTAGGAACAAAATAAATTGGGAGCGCCTTAACCATTGAAGCTTTTTTTCACACAAGTTATTATAAGCAATCTCAAGGAATTACAGCTCATGACCCGTGAGAAGCATTGAGGCTCAGACGGAGACTAGATATGAAGGGTTAAATAGATACCTGTGTTATACAAATATGGAACACAAAATGTTGTCACTGCTGTGCCCATAAATCACTAAGCTGACTGTTCTCTGATGGTAGCAACACATATGCATCTAAGTACTGAAAGGCTACAGTGATATCTTATCAGATATCACAACAAAATCCATTGAGAAGTCATTGAAATAGTTAAAGGATTGTCTACTACTACTAGAAATGAAAAACTATTGATGGCATAGGGGGTGACCCCTACCAGTCACCAGCACTGGGGGATTTTAGAATGAAATGGCTTGTCAGACAGCACATACTCCTCCATACATTTCAGTGAGAATGCTGAAAACAACACTCAGCTTACATGCGAATGTCACATAGCTGGGGGTCCATCTACGGGGTCCCCCAGTAACCTGGAGAATGGGGGATTGAAAGTCCCTCTGCATCCTCCCTATGAATGAAGTGCCAATGTGCTTGCATGACTGACGCTCCATTCACTACTATAGGGCTTAATGGAGTATCGGTCATGCAAGCACACTGGCACTCCATTCACAAGGAAGAGACATGGGGGACTTTCGGCCCCCCTTTCTCCTGATCACTGGACGACTTTTAAAGAGGACCTTTCATCACCTCCACCAAGTCCAGATCTTTGCATGGTTTAATAGGTGCTGCTCCACTGATCCCATGGCAGTTGTAATTTTTTTCTCTAGCCTCCACTGTTCCTGAGCAATCAGTGCTGTTAGTTTTAGTCCCTGACATACAAATTAGGCTCTCTGCTGTTCATAGGGTGATCTAGGGCCAGAGCAGATAAGAAGGCATGACACTGCCTACCTCAAATTGGACAGTGGCAGAGCTCTGAACTTTGCTTCCTTGCCTGCTCCTGCCTGACATCTCCCACCTGACAGTACAGAGCCTAATTAGCATATCAGTTACCAAAACTGACTACACTCATTGCTTAAGAATGATGGGGGCTACAGAAAAAAATCTAACTGCGTTGGAATCAGTGGAGCGGAGCCTGTTAAAGGATGTAACCAACTGGAGTTGGTGGAGGTTGAGAAAGGTCCTCTTTACGTGGTCTTAGGCGCTTGAAAATACACACACGTCCAGTGACAGTGCCTGTTGTAAAGGCATAATCTATTATAAGTTTATTTATAATACATAAAGCTCTGCTGGTACTGTTTATGTTGCATAAAGCATAAACTGCACTGATAATGTCAGTCCTACATTATCAGTGCAGTTCTGTGGCTAGAAAAAATGAAGGACATGTCATGACATTATGGTCATATGTCCATGAGTGGACAGGACCTGAACCCAGTCTTTGTTTTGGGCTAGGGATTCTGTTGGCTGCACATAGTAGGGCGATGAGTAGACTGTTGCTGTGGAGAACAATTGCTTGGGGATGGAATGCTGCTAGTAGGGGAAGGGTAAAAAGGGAGACTATGCTGCTTTTCAGCACTTGAGGGATGAGATGGGGCACAATGTTGTTTTGAGAGAGGGGTGGAAAATGGTGTAATATTGCTGCCAGTGGGTTATAGTGTGGAAGGAAGACAATGCTGTTACCAGTTGGAAAGGGGCATTTCTGCTGCTAGAAGTAGTTGCTTGGCACTTCTGGGGATTCTGGGGTATTTTTGTGCTGCACTATAGTATTTAGTGCTGTTAGAGGACATACTTACCAAGTGTGATACAAGGATCTTTAAGCCCTGCACCCAGACCACACAGACCAGTCCCTAAACTGAGTGGGATCACCTACATTGGGATACGGTTTAGTAAGCCACATGGCCTTTTTGGAACAAGACATGCCTACATTTGCCAGGTCCATTCCAACAAATTTTGGACACTTGGCAACTATGCTAGAGGACATTATTACAGTAGGTGCTCTGTCCTTATCATAGGTTGGCTGGAGATTCTTGAGTAAAAAAAAATTTGAGAAGCCCGACTTTAGACAGTCACCATGAGCTGCAAAGACGGGGAAATATCACCGCGCTTTGCTAAACTGTTACTTTTTAGAACATAAGAAAGAAACCACATTTCACATTTATCTAGTGGTTCAGACTACCACTTGATAATGATAATCTGCTAACTCACAGCAACATGAAATAGCTTGCAGCATCGAAAGCGCATTTGTGTATATCAAATAATATGACAGGGATACTAATTTAGCTGGAAGATGAAAATTAGTATAATTACAGCAAGATGAAGTTGAACAGATTGATTTCAGGTAATGCTGTTATAATTCATCTACATATTAAAATCACTGTCAGAGGATGCAGCTGTTCAATAGGAGGCCATTTTTTCGATGTATTGTATTTATTTTTAATAAAAGCTTGAGGCACTTATAAAGAGGGCGTTCAAAGGTAAGATGT
Source organism: Leptodactylus fallax (assembly GCA_947044405.1). Classification (NCBI taxonomy): domain Eukaryota; kingdom Metazoa; phylum Chordata; class Amphibia; order Anura; family Leptodactylidae; genus Leptodactylus; species Leptodactylus fallax. The sequence continues at coordinate 1,293,495 of CAMRHE010000038.1, read as the reverse complement.
TGTTCTTGCACAAAGCCTCATATTTTCCAGCGTCTACAAACAGGTGTGCAACCACCAGGCACACACTATAAACGGTTTTATTCATTTCAGCCCGACCATCAATAGTTTGAGAGCATGTGTTAACATCTGTTTAAAGAGAAAACCTGCAGTGAACGCTCTTTATATTATAACTGCCGAACATGGAATAATTGAAGGAATGAAGCCAGTATTTATACTAACACACGTGCGCCTGATGAAGAATGGTTTGAAGCTTAAAAAGCTGTAAATTCTACGTTGGTCCAATAAAAGGTATCAACCTACCAGCCTGTTTTATATTGTATGCAGAGGAAAGGTCTACTGGGGCTTGTTCCTAGTAAGAGTGAGGATTGACTTTAGGGGCTGAATGATCAAGGGCAGAATATGGTTGGAAAAAAAAAAAAAACTGCAGTTATATGTTATGGCACAGATCGTGGGTCTGATTCTTCTGCTCCCATTGATACAGATGTGCTGTGTTTCGGATTTCTTCACATGCTGTGGTGCTCTAAGGTGGTTGCCATTGCTGTGGTGCTGTGCCTGTGGGGTGGGGTGGCCCAGAGCCTGTGGGTTTGGCCTGGCAGCAGGGGTGCTACTTGGCCTGCTAGGTCATTCTCACTTTGGGTGCTGTGCTGCAGTGGTAGCCATCACCATGTGGTGCCGCATCCAGTAGAGTAGGAACCCACTATACAGAGGTCACAGTGCAGTGACCAGTGCGATTACACACCTTGATCAAGTATATACTGATAATCTCATCACTTTTGTAGATTTTGCTAAAAAGCATACAGTAGATCATTGTATAAAATTGGAATACATGGTCTTTGTAAGATTGTATACTTTTTCCAGTACCTATAGCATTCACTTTTCTCATACAGTGTTTTATAGGGCAGCAGTAAATAGCTGGCCACAGGACATGAGTATAAGATACTTTTCAATAGACGTACTTTAGTAATAGAATCTGTAGCAACAGAGGAAATGAGAGTAATCATCAAATGTGGTATAAAATGAGAATCTCAGATCATGACCAGCCTCACATACTTGGAACCTGCTGTGCTGTTGTTGCCCTTCCCACCTTCCATATGATATACTGTTTTCCCATATGCCATACAATGACTAATTATATGCACAATACAGTATGTGCCCAAATACCATTACCATACAATGGGCAAACAACATTGCTATTCAGTGCCAGTGCAACTGTAAATTGCATAAATAATACTCTGCTCATTGCCTAGATAGCAGTGCCATACAATGTCTAATACCGCCCTATATTGTGCTTAAAGAGGACCTTTCACCACCTCGACTAAGTCCAACTGCTTGCAACGTTCAACAAATACCGCAGCACAAATTCATCCACAGTTGGATTTTTTTCTCTAGCCCCCTGCATTCCTAAACAATCATTTGTATGATTTTCAGCACCTATTAATGTAGTTAGACTCACTTCTGTCTGGTGAGTATCCCTGACCTTTCTGCTCCAGCACTTGAAAGCCTAAGACTAATTAGCATATTGGTGCTGAAACTAACAGCATTTATCGCTCAGGAATGGTGGGGGGCTAGAAAGAACATCTGTGGCTGAATCAGTAGAGTGGCGTCTATTGAAAGATGCCAAAGAGTTGGAGTTGGAGGTGGTGAAATGTTCTTTTAAAGGGGGTTGTCTGTGATTAGACAATATCTAGGGAAGGATGGGAAATGCCCTAAAAGAACCCATTACTTACCAGATAAATATACTTCATTCCACCACTGTTGCTCACTGATGGTCTCTGAAAGAGAAATTATCTTTTTTTTAATGGCAGTGACAGCTTGTGTGGATGGGGAATTCAGGACTCTCACTGTCTCTCCTAGGAGTCCTACCAAGAGGGATTCACTTTGCTCCAAATCATATAAACCTATATATCACAGGCCTCAGCTTCTCTTTCTCTATGACATAATACTTTCAGACAGGGCAGAAGAAATCACATCACATGTGTGCTTTGAAATATTTGATAGGAAACCCTTATATCATTGCAATACAACTTGTCTATGTGTTATAATAATAATAATAATAATAATAATAATAGTCCTTTAATAGTCCCACAATGGGGAAATTCAGTGTGTTACAGCAGCAAAGATAAGCAGATACAAATACAAATACAACATGTACAGGAATGTTCCAAGGTGAGAGGCATTACATTAATAGCAGACAGACAGATAGGACGTAGCAGAGGGGGGGGGGGGATTTAACAGGCAGGGAGATATTTCAGTTCTCTGTGTGTAATGATCTCCGCTTAGGTCGGTGTTGGTTGTACAGCCTAACCGCGGTGGGGAGGAAAGACTTCCGATAGCGCTCCTTCTCACACCTAGGGTGGAGCAGTCGGTCACTGACAGTACTGCTCAGCGCGATCACAGTCTCATGCATGGGATGGGACTTCTTCTTCTGCATGGAGCTCACCACGGACAGTATCCTTCTGTCACCCACCACCTGCACTGGGTCCAGTGGGCTCCCCAGGACAGAGCTGGCCCTTCTAATCAGCTTGTCAAGTTTATTTCTGTCCCTGGTTGATATACTGCTCCCCCAGCAGGCCACTCCAAAGAAGATGGCTGATGCCACTACCGAGTTGAAGAAAGTTCTAAGAAGTGCCCCCCGGATTCCAAAGGCTCTCAGTTTCCTAAGCAGGTAGAGCCTGCTGTGGCCCTTCCTGTACAGGGCCTCCATATAATCTGCCCAGTCCAGCTTATTATTAAGGAGCAAACCCAGGTACTTATAGGTGTTCACAATCTCGATGCCCGTCCCCAGGATGTCCACTGGATTTGGAGGGCATCTGCCTTTGCGGAAGTCCACCACCATCTCCTTGGTCTTCCACGCGTTAATCTTCAGGTGGTTCCGGTGGCACCAGTCCACAAAATCCTGGTTCAGTTCTCTGTACTCCCTGTCATCATCATCTGTGATGAGACCCACTATTGCAGAGTCGTCAGAATACTTCTGTAGGTAGCAGCTGGATGAGTTGCACCTAAAATCTGCAGTGTACAGTGTGAAGAGGAAAGGGGCGAGAACCGTACCCTGAGGTGCCCCCGTATTACAGATCACGGTACCTGACACACAGTCTCGGGCTTTCACGTATCGAGGTCGATTTGTGAGGTAGTCTAGGATCCAGTTGGAGAGGTGGTGGTCCACTCCAGCAAGGCCCAGCTTGTCCCTCAATAACCTGGGCTGTATGGTGTTAAAAGCACTGGAGAAGTCAAAGAACATTATTCTCACTGTGTTCCCTGGTTTCTCCAGGTGAGACAGAGCCCTGTGCAGAAGATGGATGATGGCATCATCTACCCCAATGCCCGGCCGATAAGCAAACTGGAGGGGGTCCATAGCGGGGCTCACTAGAGGGCGGAGATGTGTGAGAACCAATCTCTCCAAGATCTTCATCAGGTGGGATGTCAGTGCTACAGGTCTGTAGTCGTTGAGGTCCATAGGGTGGGGTTTCTTTGGAACTGGTACCACACAAGAAGATTTCCATAATTCAGGGACTATTTCCTGCCTCAGGCTCATATTATACATATATGTAATTATACCACACAGCTGGTCCCCGCAAGTCTTAATTAGCCTTGCACTGATGTCATCTGGCCCTGCGGCTTTCCTCGCCTTGATCTTTTTCATCTCCTTCCTCACCTGGGCCCATGTGAAGGTCAGACTGTGGCCAGATAAAGACGGATTTCTGGATTTACTGGTCTGTTGGGAAGTGGCCGCATGGGGAGAAGTCATTGTGGTGGGGGAAGCTGAAGGACATACTGGGGTGGAAGGAGCTGGTGTGTGATCAAATCTGTTGAAGAATAGGTTTAGTTCATTAAGCCAATTAACATCTGCCTCAATCTGGCAGACAGACTGTTTATGACCCGAAATTGACTTAAGCCCCTCCCAGACCCCCCTTATGTCTTTTCTTTCCATTTGCTTTTCCATTTTTTCTTTATAACTGGCTTTTCCCTGCCTGATTTGATGCCTCAGCTCCTTTTGTACTTCCCCCAACCCCTCCTTATCTCTTGTCCTGAATGCCATCTTTTTCTCCTTAAGTAGTGTTTTTATATCAGAGTTAATCCATGGTTTGTTATTGGAGAAGCACCTCACCACTTTTGTGGGTACTGTGTTGTCCACACAAAAATTAATGTACAATGGTAGGACTATAACTATAATTGTTTCTGTAAATGTTATTTACCTGTACTATAGATTGTTACAGTAAACACGCATGCGACTTGTCATAAAGTAAACGCATCCTCTGACAGTCCAGGAGACCTCAAGACCAACATACAAAACACCAGTCTTGATAAATTCCCCCAATATCTTAGCCTGAATTAAAGTTCAGCCAGCCTAGCAAAGGAACATGGAGACATTTTCTAGAAAACAAAGCACTCAACCTCCCATGGGCTGTACATTCACCAAGAAAACTATTTTATACAATCTTTATTTAGCAAGTTCAGACAGTATTCGAGAAGAAGCAGTGATTACATAGAAGAGACAAAAAAAAGCACATTGTCATTGTTACATCTCTAAATTTACAATGTATCCCAAGGTAATCCGCTTTATCAGAGGTTACGTACTTGTTTCAGTTTTTATTTATTTTTTAATAAAATGCACAATTTAGGGCAGCACTCGGTCTTCTGTAATGTTCTGCCATTATACAATTAAAATAAATGTAGCAAGCGCTGTAACAACTATTTTCCATGACCTAGCCATTATTATGCAGTACAGTATGTTAAAAAGGTCCCTAATTACTAAGAACATAATTAATTTTCTAGCTTACAACCGTGTTGTCAAGGCTTTCTTCTTCTTTCACATAATGCCTATCAAACATAACGGCTGATCAGAGCGAGTTCAGACATCTGAACATGTTACATGCTCCTTTGTTCGAGCCGTTATCTAATTTTAGGCTGCTTTTGTATGCACATTTCATGCCTGTGTTGTCTAATCATTATTGGTCTTTTCTTTTTCTTTTGGTATTTACATTTCTCAGGAGCTTGTTCTTTTCGTTCCTTTGCAGCATTTAGGGACTGCTCATTATATGCCTTCAGGCTACATGATGATCATATATATCAAGCTGAAGATGATTGGTAATGAAAGCCTCAGGTCTTGGCCAAGGTTATTTACTTGCAGAAGTGTGTATATGCATCAATGGTTATACAGTATGTATGTGTCTTGTATGTATGTAGGAACATATGTATGTATATGTATGTGTTCAGTTTTCATGTTTTAAAATCTGGATAGATGTCTTACCTCTAGATCCTACAGCAAATGTTCTTACTTCATTATCGAAGAACCTAGCTTTGTCCAGAAAATATGCTACGATCCAAATCTAACAAGTTATTTTTTATGATGTTATACATACAGTGTATATATATATATATATATATATATATATATATATATATATTCATTGCAAATTTTCCAAAAATTTCTGTTTTTGGAAAAATTTGGGGGGTTCACCACCCACAAATAATTATTATTCTCTGAGTATAATTATTGGTGGACTAGGAGAGGTGCAGAAAAATAATACAGTCATAATCACCTTCCCGCTCCTCTCCTGGGCATCTTCGCGGCATCTGGCGTTCATTGACATCATGATGTTGATGTGCCCCATGTGACTGTTGCGGTCCAATCACATGCCTCAGTGGGCCACTGATGTCACCCAGGACAGAAGCTGGAAGAGGTTGGAAGACACCTTTGAATGATCACTGGACAGCTCAAGGGAGCCCAGGAGAGCTTAGAGAAGATGAATATTTTTTTGTACTGCCTCTGGGCCTCCGATTATTATACTCTGGGGTCTGAAGAGACCCCAGAATATAATAATAGTGCTTCTGGACCAGACAAGTTAGGTCCAAAACAAAATTAGTAGGCAAGCCTTGCAAATATTCATGGAATGAATTTCACAATGAATTGCATGCAATGGTGTGTCTGAGTAAGTATATTATGTACATGTAAGTAAAGTGTATGTGGGTTTATATTTGGGTATATCTGTGTATGTATTATGTGAATACATTGTGTTTTGTGTGTGTGTATACATATGTATATATGTGTATGCCTCATTGCATGTACAAATGTGGTCTTCCTTACCTGTCGTCTTAAATAAAACAAGAAAACAGCGCTGAGCAGTGCATACTGTTTAACACTAGAAGCAATGGTAGATCTTAATAAGGTAGGACTCTCACCTTGGGGAGTTGTGAACTAGATCACAACTACCATATTGTGCATTGGAACCGTTCCTCTCTGGGTGTACGGGAGCAGCAGGAACCAGCAGGCACCCAAAGGTGTCAGGAATGTAAGCAAGAGGATCAAATTCCAAGCCAGAGGTCTAGGTCAAGTAAGAAGGAACCGCGCTCCTCCCAGGTAGAAAGTATCTGAAAATCTTTATTGCAATCCAAACACTACGCGTTTCGGGGATATCACCCCTTTGTCAAGTGTGCAGAAAATAGCAGTGCTAACAAAGATACACAATCTGTGGTATTATATAGGAAATCAATACAATAGTAAATTCCCATAAAGGGAGGAAAAAGGGGGGCGTGGCCAATCACAGAAATACAAAACACATGGTGATTAGTACCTGATACATAACAACATTTATTGATTTCCTATATAAGACCACAGATTGTTTATCTTTGTATCTATATCCTAGTTGTAAAAGTATGACAATCAGGCATGGATCTCGGTATCTACACCTTGGCAGATGTCTGGATCTTGTAAACTTGGAGAGCCCCATTTTAAGCTGGCTAAACATGCTCTGCATTTGTCAAACCAAGTGTGTTACAGGAAAAGGGGAAGGGAAAATGTAGATCTGTTGCCCAAGAGCGCACATACGCCTGAAGCTGGGCCTGACTTCTGTGTAGCTAGACTTAACACAAGAAGAAATTTGCATAAAATATAGTTAAAAACATAAAGGAAAGGAACAGTTATCGTTCTAAGATGTTTTTATAACAAAGATCTTAGAGCATTAGATTTCCCCATACGTTTCAATGGCTCTTCACATAAGTAGGATATATTGTGCATACACAGTATCGGGATATGTATTCAGTAGGCCCTGAGGAATAGTTTTTGATGTGATGGCAGCATTTTTACTTTTATGCTACATCTATATATTTATAAGAAAACCAAAATGTGGCTTTTAAACAATCGTGGAACCAGTGTATGACTACAACTTCAATACAGTACACAGAGATCCAGGACTCAATAAATAACCCTGATAGCAGAGTGATATTTTGACACCTGACATTAAAAATTGCCTCATATTCAAGCCGCTTTTACCATTTTTCATCCTTTTTCATTTCTTATTTTTAAATTTCTCCAAGGAAAATGCAGTTTTTTCCTCCTTATCATTACCGAGGCACTTTGCACATTACTGGTTACCCCATAGTTGTCAAAGAAATGATGGCTTCAGCTATTCATCATTGTCCAGGAAATATTCCTAGGTATCTCGGGAATTACTTGCAGATGTTGCTGAAGTTGCTGTTATGCTTTCACATATATCCTTTACTCTATTACTGTAGATATGATGCAACAACAAATATAGAAAATGTCTGTTGTCTCGGAATGTATTGTCCTCACGTTGGTGGTGCATTTTTGGTTCCACTGGCATTCGCTACAGATGGAGAGATAAATGTCTATATGATACTTGTTGTTTTAGGAAATGACATTTTATCACCTTTACACATTTTCTGACATGTCATTGAGACATGTCAGAAAATGTCATTGGCAGGGGGGCAACCCGAAACTTCACCAATCATTCATGGTGCCATATCAAGCTCATAGTGTCCTTCAGATATTAGCATGGAGATCTTCAGCTGTCTGATTCTATTGCTAGTTTTTCCCTGCATTTTCCAACCTGGTTTACGCACTCTATGATCTATAAGTTGAAAGCTAAAAAAGAACAGTCTAATTCATTCTTGCAATTCATGGAGGTCCCAGCTTGCAAGTCCTATCAATGACATATCATGACAAGTCTCAATGACATGTTAAGAGAAACATTGGGGTCATATGGAGACAATATCATTTCAAAATCAAATTTGTAAAGGTAAAAACTGTGCAAATGTGTCTTTTATCTGTGATAAATGAAAAAAGAGCACACAACACTATGACTATCCATACAATAAATGCATGCAATAATTGAATTCAACATCAATACAACCTATTAGATGCAAAATATAAAACTAACTTAGACCTCATGAACATGAGAACGCAGTATGCAACCTATTCTACTGAAGGACAAGGAGTTCCTGTAACGCTAGTATGGAACTGTAGACAATCCATGTGCTGTCATATTTATCTCCATGTGGCATTGCCTTATTGTTTTATTAACCTATAGAACTAATGCTGCCATTGGAAATAGACTGTAATACAGCATATGATGTAGTATAGCACATTTTTATTCTGTCTGATTCAATTAGAACCCAACGTCAAAGAAGAACTACAATACATTTTCTGTCCTCTCCATTTGAAACTGAGTCTGTGTGTAGTGTAATGCACAGTTCAGTGCCAGCTTAGTTATGAAGTTATGTGCTCCCTTTGAAGCACTAACCTCCTCTGTACCATTCTGATGCACACAGTTTTTCCTGTATGAGCAGGAGGTTAAACTATATATGCAGGTCTATAGAAGTTAGACTGACTAGTAGACTTGCATTGTTATTTTGACCTCATACAGGAAACACTGTGTGCATCAAAGTATCAGATAGGAGGTCAGTGCTCAGGAGGGGAGTATATAACTTAACAATAATGTTTACATTAAATTCTTCATTAACATTGCCATAACCAAATGCTCATTGGGGCCAAAATATGTTTACTGAAGTTCTTCTTTAAATTCCTTCAATAAAATTAAGGCATATAGAGATGAAGTAGGACTGCATAGAGATATATGGGAGAGCTGTATCCAACTGTGAGGTTGTCCAAACCATACAGCGATGTGCATGAGCCTTTACGGGCAGCCTCTTGTGCTGGTCATAAACATTAGAAAGAAGTAGATTAATGGTTGAAAAACTTGAGCAGACAATCATCTGTTGAGTGATCATTACTCCCATACACTTTTTAGTCCATGTTGGCCATTACTTTCATTCAAGTGTAGGAATACTAAATTTTGTTCAGTTTTACGCAACCATGTTTACAATTGAGGTTGTACATTTTTTACATTAGCCTGTGTATGGGAACCTTTAATATAATGTTCCCTACTTGGTTCCCTTTGCATAGCTTTCAGCCTCAGTAATACAGTACCTATAATAGATAAACAAATGATAGAAGTATTAGTATAGATATAGCGAAATAGAAAGACGTTTACTTAACAGATATGGTGTCATTTAGATTATATATATATATATATATATATTTTTTTTTTTTATTATTTCCATTTCATTCTTCTATAGAATTATTAAACTAAGTAAAATAATAATTGTGTTAAGCAAATGTAGATTCGGTGACTTCATCATTTGTAATTCTATTCAATTTGACAGTGTTTACACTTGTTAATGACTTTCTTTATGAGCGATAATTGATCTGCTTCATTATCATATTAAATCCTTGATCTTATGCCATTACCACTGAGTGTAATAAATGGTCTATTTGATTTCTAGTGTAATGAACTAATTAGACTAATTAAAATCAATACGTGTGCCAATATTAGTCTTTGAATCTGAATGCTGCCGCTTTCAGTTCTGCAAGCATTTGGTAAAATCACCAACTCAGTAAAAAAAAAAAAAAAAGGGGGGGGGGTATAATACTGATTTATGAGCACTCGATGCATGTAAGACAGAATAAATTGCTTATACTGGCAGACTCAACATTAGTGAAGTACAAGATACTTAGTACATTATAAGGTCAGGGATAAGGACATACTAACATGTGTAACTGGATGGCATCTTAAACCCTGTATAATATATCAGGTCTGTGAGCTTTAGAATGGATTAATCGCACTTTAATTGCACGCGCCAGACACACATTTATACCTAAATCATTCTTTATTGTGTTTCTAAATGAAATGTATCATTTCCTAATATTAATATACTACTTATAATAACTAATCATAATAATAGCTAATTGTAACTAACTATAGATAATGAGATACCGTAATGATTGGAACTTTTAGATTAAAATTCTAATAATCCATTTTATATAATTAATGGAAATTTAACCTTAAATACATTTCAGAAGATTGTGTAGGTTGTATCTGTGTAATAGACAGGATAGTGAATCCTTCAGGTTACATTAGGCTTACTGCATGAACTGGGGTTCAGAGCATACAGAAACACACTTCCTTATAGGATTATGGGCTTTAATGCTGGTCATGGTCTGCATAGTACTAGTGATATGGTCTTAAGCAGGCCAAATATTTCAGATAGCTCAATGCTGGTTTGGCTGAAGGCTACCTCATCTGATTCCCCCATAAACTGTCAATGGCCAATGTGTCCTGAAAGGAGAGAGGAAAGAAAACCACTGCAAGACTCCTCTGGCTGTTGCTTATCTTTCAGAAAGCACTGGACAGTTGAAATTGAATCTATACATATGACGCTAGGTTCACACTTGCCCTCGGGTTTCCGTTCTTTGGGCCCGCTTGGGGACCCGAAAAGTGGAAACCCAATCCACCTGAAAAGCAGTTACTCGCGGACCCCATAGACTGCTTGCAGGACTTTTCTCTCCGCATTTTTCAAGCAAAATGGGGGATGGAATCCCTGAATGGAAACTAAGCGCTGGTGTGAACTCAGCCTTAGATGGTTAGCTGAACCCGACACTTCAATGGTACACATCTAACGTATAAGGCCTTCTTAAAGGGGTTGTGCAGGACTCTATATCATGGCTGCTTTCTTCTTCTCAGGAAGTGACATCACGTGACATCTGGCCAGCCATCTACCTACTATGACTATGCTCCCTGACTCCTTTTCCACTCATATCTGATGACTGATGGAGGTCTCTTGTGCACCGAAATGTTTCATGTCTGGATATAATAAATTTGTAGTCTAATTCATAAACGTATTTGAGGGTGCTAGAGTTTTTCTTCCTTAATATGCCTTGTCTAGGGATAGTAATACATGCAATTTATTGATAGGACAGAAAAAAAGACTTGTATGAATGCAAATTGGTTTTCTTATTCATTGGTTCCATGTCTCTTTTCTAGCAATGTTTCTTATCCATAGTCCTTCATGGGGCTGGACAGAACATGTTTGCTTGTGGGCTTTAGGAAACATTACTCCAGTCTGCTTGATTTCATCCAAGGCTGTTATATCAAGATATTGTATATAAGAATCACGTATGAAGTAATGTCATAGCAAAGGGTCACAATACATTGTTGTGACACTAAAAGCTGTAAACTTTATTGGTAAGTGTGACAGGAAGTCGTGTGTACTGACCCTAAATCTAAAAGAATATATTCAGGCATACAGAACTGGTGGTACAGGACCAGTCAAAAAGTTTAACGGTCAGTATAATATGTATTGTTTCATTGTTTGGTCTATTTGGGTGATCCATATATCAGACCACCATCTTCATTTCCAAGCCTCTTTTCTTTAGAGAGTTTGTCAGAATTCTAGTGTTAGAGATATCTATGAGTAGCAGCAAAGGATATTGGGTGCACTATAGTTTTGAGAATTTACAGGACCACACGGGACAGTGCAATCTTCTCTACAACATCTTGCATCTTGCAGTGGTTTAGAGCTCCAAGTTCCTTTACAATCTTCCTGTACTTGTTAATTTTGGATTTTCTCACAATTTTATTTAATTTGAATTTTCTTATTGGAGCTTTATGGGATTTAGTCATTGATGATCTAACCTTACCTTGGTGGGATCGTATGCAGAGTAACAGAATGAATGGGCACAGCACTCCAACATCATCAATGTTAACATCACCAAAAAATGCTGTATGGGGTTATTCCTATCTTATAAAGTAATGACATATGTCTATGGTATGCCATATCTTTTTGATCGGTAGGGGTCTGACCTTGGGACCCTGGGAAAGAAGGTGCCACTTGAATGATGTTGTGCAGCACAGTGACTCCATCTTAAGCACTGTTGCCTTAAAGCACTGGCGTCCTGGAAATAAATCTCCCCATGGTACTCTGGATTCCTCCCACAAATATACTGATAGATAAATTGGTTTCCTGTAAAACAACTGACCCTTGTGGGTGTTGGGGAAGAGCACCTGTACAGCAGCCACTGACTCCACTACTCCGCAATGCATTACAACATTGAGAAAAGTGCATTACACATGTTTGTCATTGTGTGCTGGATTTCTCTGCACAGTGGGTGATAAAGGTTCTACTGATCAGTGCGGGATCTATGCTTTACTGTCAGGATCACTAGGGGAGTAAGATCAGCCCCCCAAACATAAAGGGTTGGCATATCCTAGCAACATACCATTGCTTTTTAAGATGATAACAAGTGCACTTTAAAGGTTTCCTGGTGAAAACAATCTATGGACAATTTAAGGAATGAAGTCCAGATTGAGTCTAGCTAGAGTATGTAGCATTATAGTCTAGTTCAGAAAAAGCCATAAGGCACATTGATATTTGCATTAACTGCATGTTGTGTACAGTCTCTTCTTTATCCCCATATCTCTTTCTACCAGTGAGCACTGAGTCTGGGCCATTTGTCTAGTTACATTTCTACAGTCATCCTTTTGTATGTCACCAACTTGTCTTCAGCTGCTTATAAAGTGCAGGCTGCAGCATTAATTCTGCAGCAGGCAGTGGGTGGATATACGCGTATTTATCACTTTATATGATATTCAGTGGAAAACAGATCTACAGTAATGAAGTTTCTTCTTGAGATTGATCACCATAAAATCATTCGGCAATGGTGTAAGTTTTACTACCGGAAGAGGTCAAATTATGACCCATCTGTCACTGAGGAAAGCATTAATGGGTGACTCATAGGTGAAAATTCAATATTACCACATTCATTTTATTCTTAAGTAATATATTTTAATCATTCTTGTTTATATCCTGTAGATTTACACAGTGTTACTCTGCCATTACTGCATGGCTACAGAGTAATATTACATCTCCATTAATCTGGCATCAGCGGGACCCTCAAGGTGCCGGATTATTAATTATTGTGGATAATTGGATCTTCATAAGAAATTATATGAAATACACTTGTAGGATTAAGGACATTAAAATGAAAACCTCAAAATATATCACTATTTTTATTTTAATAAATTAATATTATAACTGGATTTCTCTGCTCAATCTGCATAAACTATTTATCCATTATTATCCAGTGGCATACACAGAAGTGTGGGGGCACCATAGCAACTGTAAACCTGGGCCCCTACCAAAGCCGCAAGGGTTTCCTCCTCCATTTTCTTGTCTATGACCATTGGAACAATTCTCTTTCCTCTTGTTTTCTAACAATACAGCTCCTTTGGAGGGGGAGTCCAGTACAGGTTTCCACCCCCAGTAGCAGAAGGGATGAGGCCAGCTAAGACTGGGCCCCCTTTTTCCAGGGCCCCATAGCAAACGCATGGTCTGCCTCTATGGTAAATAGGTACAATTGCAATAGACAGGGAAAGCTGCTTGTCCTTAGAACTTAAAGGGGTTATCCAGTTTCTATTGATAGGCCATCAATATTAGATCTGCAAGGGCCCGACACCAGGTCACCGATACTGAGTCAACGTGATATTGTTTACATACAGTGAGCTGCGCTGCTCACACGCTGAACAAACCGTAGCAGCGAGTGTAGATAGTGCAGAGGTCCCGGGTGTTGGACCCCCGCAGATCTAATATTGATGACCTATTCTAAGAATAGGCCATCATTGTTAGAAACCGGATAAACCCTTTAATTATGATCTACAGTGAACTCTCAGTCACGGACATTATGGGTATGCTATACCAGTGTTTGTCAACCTTTTAAAAAAAAAGTACCCCTTCATAAGTTCCAACCAAGTGCCCTCAACTCGTGACAATTCCTTCTCCTGATCTCAAGTGGGGAATAAAAACTAGAGCGCATAGTGTGCGAAGCAAATCCTATTGCTAGTGGGGGCACCTGTGGCAGACACACACTAAAAGTTCTGAAGGTCTTTTAGATTCCGAACAGCCTTTCACTCAGCAGATCCTAGATCAGAAGCTATCTGTCTATTCAGCACAGACTACCCCCTGCTGTAGAGGAGACCTGCCCACTTAAACCTGACCTGAAGTCTTCTGACATCTGCCTCTGCTTGGCAGCCACTGTGCTTCAGTATTTGAAGACGGTGGATGGTTTGGGTGGCACGGTGGCACTTGTTCTCCCAGGAGCCTTGGAACCTGAGCACTCCCTAAACCTGTCACTTCCAAAGCACTGGTTCTCAGCCACAGTATGTATCCCCGAGCTTCCATGACATACCCCCTAGGGTACGCATAACACAGATAGAGAACCACTGTGCAATACAGCAGTAATATATGAACCAGTCAAGTCAAGGCATATCTAGGGAATTATTCTCTATGCTTGTAAAACCTATGATGGGGGCAGACTGGTGGCTCATTGTGACTGTGTCACCCAAAGGCCACATAGACCTCATAGAATGCTAATTGATTCTTTTGATTTTCATTTGATGCTAATTGATTTAATTGATTAATTTGATTGTAATGATGTTATCGACCTAAGTCCTGTTATATGACTTTAGTATGCTCCGGTAACTCAGGAGGTACATGTACTATTATTTCCAAACTCTTGCCTTGACCCCCCCCACCACACAGCATAGTGCCCCCTTTCCTGGCGTCCCCACAGTATAACGCCCCATTTACACACACTAAAATGTCCCAAAGTGGCTTCCAAACAGTGTAATATCTCATAGCGTCCCCTCCTCACAGAATAATGTCCCATAGCGTCCCCTCCACACAGTATAATATCACATAGCAGCCCCTCCACTCAGTATAATGTCCCATAGCGGCCCCTCCACACAGTATAATATCCCATAGCGTCCCCTCCACACAGTATAATGTCCCATAGCGGCCCCTCCACACAGTATAATGTCCCATAGCGGCCCCTTCACACAGTATAATGTCTCATAGCGGCCCCTCCACACAGCATAATGTTCCACACTGGCCCCTCCACACAGTATAATGTCCCATAGCGGCCCCTCACACAGTATAATTTCCCATAGCGTCCCCTCCACACAGTATAATGTCCCATAGCGGCCCCTCCACACAGTATAATGTCCCATAGCGGCCCCTTCACACAGTATAATGTCCCATAGCGGCCCCTCCACACAGCATAATGTTCCACACCGGCCCCTCCACACAGTATTATGTCCCATTGTGGCCCCTACGGTGTTCATAGCAAATGTTGCAAAACTTTCGGGTTTGGCAGAACCCAAAATTTTTGGGGTACACCACCCACAAACTATTATTATACTCTGGGGTCTGAGGCCCATTGTTCAGCACTAATAAATCCACAAATGTTCAGATGTATTCTTCCACAATTATTCTGTCACTCTACTCAAAGTTGTAGTTAGTCATTTCAGGCACTGTCACTGCTTCTGAACCCTACAGCTAAATAGTCAAGACCAAATATACATGTGGATGATGGGTGACCCATAGTATCCAGTACCTCAGGTGCATGCAACACTGGCCCCCCAAACCCCAGCTGTGCCCCCACTTTTACATACACTCTTGTAACAAAAAAAAACATAGATGCCACCCAGAAAATCAAAGCAACATAAAAAAGGAAAAGGTTGTTTCACTTCTAAATATATCTGGAAAAGTTTATAGTCATAGCACTAAGAAAATAACATTTCTCTAAAGTCCTTGGTTGTGAACCTTCTTTGACATTCTTGCTACTGAGCGATTGTAAAGACTACACATCTAATAAGACGAATGAAAAACATTAGATAAAATAGAATCCGCATTACTAAATCCCATTAACTCCCATAAATCCATCCGTTTTATAGTGAACAGAGAATGGTAGCAGCTACATATACTGCAAACATGACTAATATGAAACATTCAAGAAAATAACATCATCCTCTATGTGAGTAACATTTATAGGATACCATAACATTCCGCTATATACTATACTGTATGTGAGTAACATTTATAGGATACCATAACATTCTGCTATATACTATACAGTATGTGAGTAACATTTATAGGATACCATAACATTCTGCTATATACTATACTGTATGTGAGTAACATTTATAGGATACCATAACATTCCGCTATATACCATACTGTATGTGAGTAACATTTATAGGATACCATAACATTTCGTTATATACCATACTGTATGTGAGTAACATTTATAGGATACCATAACATTCTGCTATACACTATATTGTATGTGAGTAACATTTATAGTTGGGAAAAAAAGTATTTAGTCAGCCACCAATTGTGCAAGTTCACCCACTTAAAAAGATGAGGCCGGCCTGTAATTGTCATCATAGGTAGACCTCAGCTATGAGAGACAAAATGAGAAAGCATATCTAGAAAATCACATTGTCTGATTATTAAAGAATTTATTTGCAAATTATGGTTGAAAATAAGTCAATAAGTCAATAACAAAAGTTCATCTCAATACTTTGTTATATATCCTTTGTTGGCAATGACAGAGGTCAAACGTTTTCTGTAAGTCTTCACAAGGTTGGCACACACTGTTGCTGGTATGTTGGCCCATTCCTCCATGCAGATCTCCTCTAGAGCAGGGATGTTTTGGGGCTGTCGCTGGGCAACACGGACTTTCAACTCCCTCCAAAGGTTTTCTATGGGGTTGAGATCTGGAGACTGACTAGGCCACTCCAGGACCTTGAAATGCTTCTTACGAAGCCACTCCTTCGTTGCCCTGGCGGTGTGCTTGGGATTATTGTCATGCTGAAAGACCTAGCCAGGTTTCATCTTCAATGCCCTTACTGATGGAAGGAGGTTTGCAATCAAAATCTCACGATACATGGCCCCATTCATTCTTTCATCAGCCCCAAAATATGATGTTGCCACCCCCAGGCTTCACAGTAGGTATGGTGTTCTTTGGATGCAACTCAGCATTCACTCTCCTCCAAACACGACGAGTTGTGTTTCTACCAAACAGTTCTACTTTGTTTTCATCTGAACATATGACATTCTCCCCAATACTCTTCTGGAACATCCAAATGCTCTCTAGCAAACTTCAGACAGGCCCGGATATGTACTGGCTTAAGCAGGGTGACACGTCTGGCACTGCAGGATCTGAGTCCCTGGCGGCGTAGTGTGTTACTGACGGTAGCCTTTGTTACGTTAGTCCCAGCTTTCTGCAGGTCACTCACTAGGTACCCCCGTGTGGTTCTGGGATTTTTGCTCACCGTTCTTGTGATCATTTTGACCCCACGGGGCGAGATCTTGCGTGGATCCCCTGATCGAGGGAGATTATCAGTGGCCTTTTATGTCTTCCATTTTCTAATTATTGCTCCCACAGTTGAGTTCTTCACACCAAGCTGCTTGCCTATTGCAGATTCAGTCTTCCCAGCCTGGTGCAGGTCTACAATTTTGTTTCTGGTGTCCTTCCACAGCTCTTTGGTCTTCACCATAATGGAGTTTGGAGTGTGACTGTTTGAGGTTGTGGACAGGTGTCTTTTATACTGATAACAATGTCAAACAGGAGCCATTACTACAGGTAATGAGTGGAGGACAGAGGAGCCTCTTAAAGAAGAAGTTACAGGTCTGTGAGAGCCAGAAGTCTTGCTTGTTTGTACTTATTTTCCACCATAATTTGGAAAAAACTTCTTTAAAAATCAGACAATGTGATTTTCTGGATTTATTTTCTCATTTTGTCTCTCATAGTTGAGGTCTACCTATGATGTCAATTACAGGCCGGCCTCATCTTTTTAAGTGGGAGAACTTGCACAATTGGTGGCTGACTAAATACTTTTTTCCCCACTATACTATACTGTATGTGATTATCATTTATAGGATACCATAACATTCCGCTATACACTATACTGTATGTGAGTAACAGTTATAGCAGTGGTTCTCATATATTATATATATCATATTTATAGCATGCCAGTTCATGTTGCTATACAATATATGTGATTAACATTTAAAGATACCAGTACATTTTACTATACAGTATATGTGAGTAATATTTATAGGATACTAGTACGTTCTAAACAGTGTTTATGAATACATTTTTTATTAATAATAATATATATGGATACATTTTATAGGATATCAGTATATTCTGTACAGTATATGTTAGTAAGTTAACATCTATAGGATACCAGAATGTTCTTCTATGTACTTTATGTGACTAAAGTTTATAAGATAGCAGTTCCTGCTATACCAGTGTTCCCAACCTTTTCAGACTCAGGGCACACCTGGACAAACAAAATTATTTGGTAGGACACCCCTACCAAATAATTTTTAGCAAAGTAGTTTTGAGCTCGTTTTAGCAGTTTTTGAATTTACAGCTAAAAAATTCACGGTAAATAAATTTACTTCATTTGTAAAATTAGAAATCCTTACCAAAAAATGCATCAAAACTGCAACTGCATTTCTGGCATAAATTATCGTAAACCTGCCAGGTGCATCTTCACTCTGACACCCAGGGGATCACTACTAGCATGTGAAACACCAGTCTCAATAAATCTCCCACTATGGGGGTTTTCACACATAGAAATCAGTGACAGATTCCAACAGATTCTGCCTCCCATTATCTTCAAAGGGAAGCAGGGATTGCAGTAGGACGCGGAAAAAATAAGCGTCCTGCTCGATCTTGCTGTGGATGACACGGCTGATTTAGCCGCAAAGTCTGCGGCTTGAGATTGCCCGCTGTTTAGGCCCAGTCACCTGGGATCCTGCAACTGGCATATGAAGAGGAATTCCTCTTTATTTTCCAGTGTTGTGTATGTCCCCAATATATTATACCATAAAGAGCTCATTGGTAAAGGCTACTGCATAGGGTACTATCCAGCCAAAGACTAGTATTGCAAGATCTCCTCTAGCACGGTGCAACCACCTTACACTAAAGACTGCAGACTCTTTGTAAGGCTGCATTTAAACTTGCGTTGGAAACTCCGACGCAGAATCCGCCTAAAATCGTCAAAGAGAGAAGTCCTCCAATAGTCTATAGAGTCTGCGTGCAACCACTTTTTAAGCGGACACGGTCTCCGTCTTTGGGTCCCCATGTGGCCCAAAGGACAGAAACCCCAACACTAATGTGAACTGAGCATAAGTCATTATCCTTATAAAAATTGCCAGAAGGGAAGCATTATTTACATATATGTATCTAATATTAAGACAAAATAAATCACCGGAGTGCCTATTTCTTTTTCCCATGCCCCTCCACAGTGTATACCCTGTGCACATAGACATATAACAGCTGAGAATTGTCCTCCGTAGACTGTACATATTCATCATTTCCAGAAATTACGAGGATTATTTATTGCCTTGTTTGCGAATAATTAGTTAAATGATATAAATATTAATTTATCATGCACTGTTATTAAACATAAGCCTCGGGGTATGTAGTTATAACCGCGGGGTTCCCATCATTTATTGTATTTGTTTGTTTCCCTTCTGTTTTTTCCAGCCAGGTCTCATGTTAATTACATGTTTATATAGATTGTTGCACGGGAGTACAACAGGTACTGGATAAACCAGCAATAAAACAGTCATCATCACTGTTGGGACTGGAAATCCCTTCTCTTTGCTTTTTCTGCTTCCCTCAGCTGGAAAGTTTTGACATCTGCTGGTCTGGGACATTGCTGAGCAGCTGTCAGCAGTAGGGTAGCTGCTTGCAGCAGCAGTTGGAGGGATGGCAGGGTGCCAGCTTATACCATCTGTGTGCCTGACATTTCCTTCTAATTAACAGTGGGGTTAATTGTTCTGGCAGGCTCAAATGTAGTGTCTAACATTACCCAAGGGAAACATGTACAAGCACAGGAGTGGCAGCGAGATGGGGATGGCATTCTTAACAAACCTATCGAAGGAAACCGCTTAACAACCACTGATGTTTTACTAGATGGGTGCGTGCAATGAAAAAAAAAAAAAAAGGTTTTTTTTTTTTTCCCCTACTCCTGATAAATTATGCCAAGCCTTTAATGATGTCGAAAGAATCAAGCTAAGAGAGGCTGAAACTACTGCCTTGGGGCAATTGTGAGGGAACAATTTGCATGTTATTACTGCATATTCATACCTAATTGTGTTAGCCTTTGCTAATGGAGCAGATTGACAACATGAAAAATCGTGCAGATGCTTTGTAGGCTGAACGGACGGCTTACTCCGAGCTTGTTTGTGTTCTGTGTGATCATACGGATACCTTACAGATTGTCCTGCATTTATTCAGAATGATATCTTTTATTCATAGAAATGGAGGAAAGGCAAAAAATAGGTTTGTTGTTGATTAAATTACGGATAATTTTTAAGTTTGCAGTTGTTAAAGCCATGTAAGAAAACTAAGCTGGCTTGTGGTGTATTAAGTGATATAGATAGATAGATAGATAGATAGATAGATAGATAGATAGATAGATAGATAGAACGATCGATCGATAGATAGATGAGCTGTTGGTATTTCAAAGCAGTTCTTCCACTTGGCGTTGGGAGCCATATATATCCTTATGCAGGTTACTTCCCCAGGCAGTGGCCATGGACCACTAATATTTACCTGTGCAGTTGATATGAAGCAGAAGGTGATTTGAATGTATGACCACCTTAAAGGGGTTGTCCTGTTTCAGCGTATAAATGTTATTGTTTGTATAATGGAAAGTTCTACAATTTTTCAATATACTTTCTGTATCAATTACTTACAGTTTTCTAGACCTTTTGCCATTCTTTGTTTGCTTCCAGTGGATGTAAATCAGTCCATGGTCATGTGATATACAGTAGATGGTCATGTGATATACAGTCCATGGTCATGTGATATACAGTAGATGGTCATGTGATATACAGTAGATGGTCATGTGATATACAGTCCATGGTCATGTGATATACAGTAGATGGTCATGTGATTACACACCAGTGCATAGCTCTTTACAAGACAGATGTCTGATTGCTTTGCTGTGACTGTAACGAGCTGTGCATCTGTGTCTATCACATGACCATGCACGTTCAATAGCTTTCTGCAGAACACTCTTTTGGCTTCTCAGTATACATGAGTTGTCAATAAAAGATGGCAGTAAGTTACTGCCAGAGACGTCTTGCAGCACCTTATCTCCCCTATGAACAAAAGAACTAGGCTTTGAGATTCTGTATTCTTGATCTTTCCTTCGTACTACATCATCTGTTGGGAGAAAACCAGAAGGCCCTCCATATATATGATCCCACTGAAATCAGCAGGTTCTGCTAACCTATACTGTCCAGGGAAGGAGGTGGGCCCCAAAAATCAATGGAACTAGGGATTCCCAGACAGTCTCCTACATTGGTATTTGCCAGGCCTGAAGCTGGTGAGGGCAGGCACATTAAATTTTAAATGGCATTTCTCCCTCCCTGGTCGGTATATGAAATGTTGTGATCTGCTATGGATCACAGAAGCAAAAGGGAGCCAAGAAGAAGTGGAGTACTATGACATCGGACAAAAATAATCCACCAATTGCAACAGACAATAATTAATCAGAAAAGCACTGATGCAAACAATAACAAAACTTAACATTTAATTGCTAAACATTAAAACAATATCAAAAATATAGAACAAACATCAAAATTAACATAACCACTCAATGGAGTCTAATGTTTTAGCCATTGAGTGGCTATGTTAATTTTGATGTTTGTTCTATATTTTTGATATTGTTTTAATGTTTAGCAATTAAATGTTAAGTTTTATTATTGTTTGCATCAGTGCTTTTCTGATCTGCTATGGATCAGTATACTGGCTAGCTGTTCCTATATGTGCTATTGACTTGGGGATGCTTATTTAAAAAACAAAAAACAAAAAAAAACAATCCACCATAGTGTATGCCACATGATACAGTGCATTAATGTGTCCTGTGGATTCACTTTTGTTGCAATAGTATCTTTTAGCTGGGGGGACTTCTTGTGTAATATGTATTTCAGGGGTAGGCAACTCTATTGTGGAATTACATCTCCCTACATCTCATCTTGTAGTTTCAAAGCAGCTGGAGTGGCAAAGGTTCCTGAACCCTGGTGTAAATGCTTTTAAATGTGATTGAAATATGGGATTCACAAAGCTGATACATAGATAGATAGATAGACAGAGAGATAGACATCTTTATATATATATATATATATATATATATATATATATATATATATAACATACAGAAAGCATGAATGTTAGTTCCCAACTAAACTATCTGTAGTAGATCTGACAATGTAATTTGTCCATCCCAAGTCAGCAAATTTGTTGTCTTTCCAAAAAGCCACCTGTTCGAAGGTCCAAGACCTGTTTTAAAGGCTGGATATTGACTTGTAGAATTGCTACCTTCCAACAGGTGGAGTTAGAGGCACAGCTCTCTTTTGTTTTGTTTGCATTTCATGACCTATAACACTCCTTCACTACATACCACTCTCCCTAAGGGTATGTTCACACTGAGTTTTTGAATGCTGAAAAAATCTGCTTCAGGAATTAGGAAATGGCTTTTTAACATGTTTTTTTACATGATGCGTTTTTTTGTTGCAGTTTTTGTTACGGTTTTAGTCACAATTTTTGCCGCAGTTTTTTGCTCCAGCACACAGTATGGACCTGGAAACTTCCCTTTAAAAAAAACGCTTGCGATTTTTGATGCGGTTTTGGCAAAAACCACTGCAAAGAACGCATTGCATTTTTTCCGCCTCTCATTGATTTCAATGGGTTTTTGAAGGCGGAATCCACCTGAAGATAGGGCATGTCGCTTTTTTTTTCCCTCTAGCTGAAATAATCAGCTAGAGGGGAAAAAAATGCTACTGACTCCCATTGAAATGGATGGGAGTTGTTTTCCGCCTCAAAATCAGTCCACAAAATACTCTGTTGAACATACCCTAAGAAGGAATAGTACTCCTTGCAACCCTATCTCACATTTCATAGGAAGCATGCCTATGTGGAAGACCATGGAAGCCATAGTGGCAGGAAGAAACTCACAAAAGCTCAAGACCAACATGCAAATTCTTTTACATAGGTGTTGGTCTGTTTGATCTTAAACCCAAACCAAAGTAGTTTAAGGCAACAGTGCATACCAGTGAGACAGGATGTTACTAGAGATGGGCAAACATCAAAGGATTCGTATTGCGTAAATGTTGTGTTGTTTTGGACCAAGATTCATTTTAGGTTCAAACAAGTTCAGCACAGAAAACATATCTAGAAAATCACATTGTCTGATTTTTAAAGAATTTATTTGCAAATTATGGTGGAAAATAAGTATTTGGTCAATAACAAAAGTTCATCTCAATACTTTGTTATATATCCTTTTTTGGCAATGACAGAGGTCAAACGTTTTCTGTAAGTCTTCACAAGGTTGGCACACACCGTTGGTGGTATGTTGGCCCATTCCTCCATGCAGATCTCCTCTAGAGCGGTGATGTTTTGGGGCTGTCGCTGGGCAAAACAGACTTTCAACTCCCGCCAAAGGTTTTCTATGGGGTTGAGATCTGGAGACTGGCTAGGCCACTCCGGGACCTTGAAATGCTTCTTACGAAGCCACTCCTTCGTTGCCCTGGCGGTGTGCTTGGGATCATTGTCATACTGAAAGACCCAGCCACGTTTCATCTTCAATGTCCTTGCTGATGGAAGGAGGTTTGCACACAAAATCTCACGATACATGGCCCCATTCATTCTTTCATGTACACGGATCAGTCGTCCTGGTCACTTTGCAGAGAAACAGCCCTAAAGCATGATGTTGCCATGATCTGAGTCCCTGGCGGCGTAGTGTGTTACTGACCTTAGTCTTTGTTATGTTAGTCCCAGCTTTCTGTAGGTCGTTCACTAGGTCCCCCCTTGTGGTTCTGGGATTTTTGCTCACCGTTCTTGTGATCATTTTGACCCCACATGGTGAGATCTTGCGTGGAGCCCCTGATCGAGGGAGATTATCAGTAGTCTTGTATGTCTTCCATTTTCTAATTATTGCTCCCACAGTTGATTTATTTACACCAAGCTGCTTGCCTATTGCAGATTCAGTCTTCCCAGCCTGGTGCAGGTCTACAAGTTTGTTTCTGGAGTCCTTCCACAGCTCTTTGGTCTTCACCATAGTGGAGTTTGGAGTGTGACTGTTTGAGGTTGTGGACAGGTGTCTTTTATACTGATAACAATGTCAAACAGGAGCCATTACTACAGGTAATGAGTGGAGGACAGAGGAGCCTCTTAAAGAAGAAGTTACAGGTCTGTGAGAGCCAGAAATCTTGCTTGTTTGTAGGTGACCAAATACTTATTTTCCACCATAATTTGCAAATAAATTCTTTAAAAAAACAGACAATGTGATTTTCTGGATTAGTTTTCTCATTTTGTCTCTCATAGGTGAGGTCTACCTATGATGACAATTACAGGCCGGCCTCATCTTTTTAAGTGGGAGAACTTTCACAATTGGTTGCTGACTAAATACTTTTTTTCCCCACTGTATGTCTATTGAAAAACGGATGGTAAGCAGAGGATACAAACTCAGAGTTTAACTATATGCTGCGCTGCCATGCATTTTACATATTTTAACATTTAAAACGCTCAAAAATTACCCTTTTTTGGGGAAAGGTGCACAACTTGCACAATTGGTGGCTGACTAAAAACTTTTTTCCCCACTGTATCTATAATGTCTATCACAAATTTATAGAAGTAATTTAATTTCTAATTCTCCTACTCCTAGCTGTATTGAAAACTGTACAGCACTCAGTGCTCTGTATCATGCAGTGATGAATAACACATCCATCCCCTACTTCCACCATCACTGAAATGTCTTGTGTTCCAGCCCATACAACCTTATATACTGTATATGGCATCTGCACTGTACCTACCACTGATAATTGGCTGACAGGCTGTCAGGTAGTGCCAGAGTGTCATAGTGACTCACAAGACACGTGTGTCTCTTCTGTATTTTTACTGTGAAATATATGTTGCAGCGGCTATTTTAGTTCGGCCAAGATACATTGCCATTGATTCAGTTTTGTTTAAAAACCGAACAATTTAAAATATTCAAGTCGAACCAGTTTAGTGACGAATTGGTCCGTCCATCTCTAGATGTTACCCTTGTATATGTTATAATAATTTATAATGTAGGTTACTAATGTATTACTTTATATCTGAGTCTGTCAGATCTGATCAACATGCAAAAGTATAATAAAAGTCTAAAAATACTGAGATATAACTATAAGATCCGGCCTTCTCTTATGTATCTTGAAGCTATTCTCTAATGTGCAAGCTTAAAAGACAAAACACATTTTTCTACTGAAATCTGAGAAAAAGTCCTCCCAAACAGTCAGAGTAAAAAATATGACCTAACTTTCCAGTTGACCAAGTCCTTATAATGTGGAATTTATTTGTCTCTCTTCTGGTGCTTCCGCAACTTTCAGAGGGCATACATGCTAAAAATTTTTACTTAGGTTTACATTGACTTTCAGTGGGTTTAGGCCAAGCAGCTTCTACATTTGTGCAGCATCCCTACGGGAGCTCCCAAACCACCATAGTTATAAATCTGAAATCCCACAATTTTCTGATCCTGCTCTACCGTAAAACTCAATGCTGGGACTATTATATAAACATTTTCAGATAATATTACATGGGAGGATTGCTATTACTATCTACTTAGAGACATTGAAGAACTGTAAGCTCTAAAAACAGTAATACATAAAGTACATGTTTATAGAGATTATTACATGTGGGACTATTACATGGACTAATAAATAATTCTCACATGACGGGTGTATCACATGGATATTTCTTAAATATTATATGGAGTTGGTTATTTTGTTGAGTATTCAGATATCTACTAGAGTTCATTTTCTACTTAAAATAATAATGGTATTATTTTCAATTATTCCCAGTACTATTATTCAACAGTCCCCCAAGTTACAATTCTAATTTGCTCTAGAATGACCATGGTACCTTGAAAATATTGTAATACTATAATGCTATAGAAAACTGATAATTGGTCTCAAAGATACCAAAATGCCAACCCAAAATAAATAAAAAAAATTTTTTTTAAGGAACATAAGCATAAAGAATACAAGTAAAGCAAGTCCATATACTGTATACCTACATATATATATATATATATATATATATATATATATATATATATATAAAAGCACAGTTAAAAAATTTTATCCAGATGTGGAGAAAATACTGTAAAATAATAATGCTTTCAAAGATGAAGGGGGTTAAAGGGGTGTTCCAGTTAATTTTTATAACCCCTATGGTGGCTGAAAATAATAAACAGTGCTTACTTACTTGTCTGTTCAGCCAAGGGTACAGCAAAGAGTTTCCATTAGAGTCCCTGATCTTCCTGACCTTAGGCCTGAACACAAACGTGTCAGCCAATCAGTGATTGGCTGACGAGCTCATGCACAGATAAACAGTAAACAAAGACCAGAGACCCAAATGGAGGCTCTCCAATGAATCCCTGGCCGAACGCATGGGTAATTATGCTCTGTTAAGCCTCCTCAGGGGTTAAAAAATTATATGGAACACCCCTTTAATAGTTTATTTTGTCAATTAACAAAATTAAGTGAATGAACAAAGTGAAATCTATATCCCATCAATATTTGGTGTGACTGTCCTTTGCCCTTCATCATTTCTTCTCAGTACACTTGCAGACAGTTTATCATGGAACTCAGCATGTCAGCATGAAGGTTGTTCCAGACATCTTGGAAAACTAAGCACAGATCTTCTGTGGATGTAGGCTTGTTCCAGTCCTCCTCTTTCTTCATGTAATCCCAGACAGACTGGATGGTGTTGAGATCAGGGCTCTGTGGGAGCCATATCATCACTTCCAGGACTCCTCTATCAGTGTCTGTACTTCAGTAATTCAGGGGTTTTACCATAGAAATGCCAACACTCAGTGTCTATGGTATTGTATGCTGAATGTGGCTTCATATTACATGTTGAAAATATTGTAACCTAAGGTTATTTAACTTAAAGGACCACTGTATACAGGAGATAAGATATTGAGCATGACAATTTCTGATACAGAGATAACATGGAGTTGCTATAACATAACATAGTTATATATCATTTTAGCAACCTCTTTCATGAGTTGTATATTTCTTAAAAATGGCTCCATCCAAATATTGGCAACATATAATTATCCTTTACATTTGACAGTGTTTAAGTAAAACCAGTCATGGAACCACTGGCCACCTCCTGTTGTCATCAGAACATGGTCATTGTGACCATGGCAGCCAAACACTTACCTTATCTATCATATCTCATCTATAGTAATTTTTGAAAATTTCATCCTGTTGGATCAATAACAGATACTCAGTCCTCATGATCCCTTCCCATTTTTTTATTGGTTCTATAGTGCTCATCCGATATGTTGATCTTGAAAATTGAATAAAAGTATGTCTACATCATGTTGCTATATTTTACTATGTAAAATTAAGATATGTAAGTTTCATAATACTTTACAGCTTAATGTTTTACTCAAATTTTTGACAGGAAACGTTGCATATTCTGTTGGAAGCACTTGAAGCATAAGTTGAAGCTCTTGGGCTCCAATGCAAAATTTCTAATGGGGTCAACATTTACTATGTGCTTTCTATAATAATGGTGGCTTCTTATGTTAGAGAGAGACATTTGGGCCCCCTCAGGTTCCAGGGCCCGATAGAGATTGCTACCTCTGCACCCTCTATAGCTATGCATCTGTGTAGCAATATTCTTAAAGGGGTTTTACAGGATTACCCCCTGCTGGTCTAGGACAGTGTTACCCCGCCACCAACCAGCTATTTAAAGAGGACCTTTCACGTCCTCATGTATATGCAGTTTTACATACCGCTAGAAAACTGACACCGCGCTGAATTCAGCGCACTGTCGGCTTTCCCGTTATATGCCCCGGGGCTGGAGATATCGGGGGTCTAAATTTCACCGTTCACTGTCAGAAGGGCGTTCCTGACAGTCTAGCTGCGCTGTGAGGAACGCCCTCCATGACAGTACTAGTCCATAGACTGGTACTGGGGGGGCGTTCCTCACAGCTCAGCGTCATCACTGGTCTGTAAGGAATGCCCTTTCTGACAGTACTCGGCTATGGACGAGGACAGAGAGAGGGGACGTTCCTTACTGCCCAGTGATGACGCTGAGCTGTGAGGAACGCCCTCCCTGACTGCTCGTCCATTGCCCTGTACTGGGGGGGCGTTCCTCACAGCTCAGCATCATCACTGGGCAATAAGGAATGTCCCCTCTCTCTGTCCTCGTCCATGGCCTGTACTGTCAGAAGGGGCGTTCCTTACAGACAAGTAATGACGCTGAACTGTGAGGAACGCCCCCCAGTACCAGTCTATGGACTAGTACTGTCATGGAGGGCGTTCCTGACAGCCCAGCTAGACTGTCAGGAACGCCCTTCTGACAGTGAACGGTGAAGTTTAGACCCCCGATATCTCCAGCCCTGGGGCACATACCGGGAAAGCCGGCAGTGCGCTGAATTCAGCATGCTGTCGGCTTTCTAGCGGTATGTAAAACCGCATATAGATAAGGACGTGAAAGGTCCTCTTTAAGTAAGCTACAGTATTCAGAAGAGTGCTGTAGCTTCTACGCTGCTTACAAGCACAGTACTATACATTGTAAAGCGTCTATTTTTAATATAGCAGCTCAGCCCCATTTATGCAAAGGGGAATGGGTTGTAAACAATAGGCCGTGTGAACTCTGATTATGACATCACTGACCTGTGGAATGGAAGTGCCTCTCACCCAAGTGCCACTCCCAGCTCAAACAGCTAATCAGTAGGGGTGTCCGGTGTTGGACCCCACAAATCTAGTGATGATGACTTATTCTAAAGATAGGTCATCAATATTTAAGTCTCCGAAAATTTCTTTAACATAAAAAACCCAATGGACCCCATTAAAAGTTAATGGGGTCTGTCCGGATACATTGCTGTCATGGTTCTGTAAAAGCCTAAACCCACTACATTATCAAGTAGAGGAAAAGTAAGAATACTATATGTCAAAGAAAGTGGCTGCATTTTTATTTCTTTCCATATGTTGTAACTATTTCTCTCAAAACCATAGGTGGCCATAACTAGAAGGCGTCAAAAGGTCCAAGAAATGATCGAGGCGGGATTATTTACACTTGGACATAACCTGCATACAGCACATACTCCGTACTGTTGTTTTCAGATTTCCTTCGACTTTGTTGTGAAGTTATGAAAAATGTCTTCTTTTATGTGGAGGATAAAATCAAATGATACAATGAAGTCTTTTGTAGATGATTTGAAGAATCAGCTGGAAGCCAAAGATCACACATTTTCTGCCCTTCAAAATGACCTTCCGAAGGTTACAAATGATGGAAAAATCACAGTTGGAAAAGGTGTGGATAAAATAACGTCCTCATGACATTTCTTTCTTATAACATATCATATACCAGGCAGCATAATTAAATGGTTGCCATAATATTAATAGCACTCACTACAGGCATTAAAGCCCGGGCCGAATGAAAAGAGATCTAAAAATATACACGTACACATAAAAAGAGAACGTAAAGATTTTTATTGTAAAACAATCTTGCAAAATCATTGTTTTTAATAAATAGGCGCTCGAAAGTTTGGTGGGAGGTTAATAGAGTTTTCACAGATGTGAACTGTTAGCATTTTTCATCTTTAATTATTATGCGGATCTGTTTAAATATTTGAGTTAGATTTGTTGAGAAAATATTAATAATTTAGTTTGGAAGAAATAGGCAGCAAATAAAGTTGATTTTGGCAATTATTTTTCACAGATATGAGTTAAGTGTGTATGTAAACTCAGTTATCCGTGTTATAAAAATTCATGTTTATTAAGTTTGGAAAAAATGTAGTAATATACCTTTTAATTACTCGATGCCCATTGGCTGACAGCTTCACAAAGATCCTTTCATCAATTACATAGGGAAAACAGAAATTCGATTGTTGACTGAATGGGATTTTACCTTGGATTTATTTTTATAAATTCTAGGGAATGAAAATATATCAGTTAGTGTAAGACTAAGCCTTTTATCATCCTTTACCATAATGTCTACATTCAAACCTAAGGGCTTACTAACCATAGAGGCAGGGATTGGGTCACTGCTATAGGGACTGGTGAGATGGGGCCCCATGCCGCATCACCCCTCGCTCAAATGCTGAAATTCAGACTGCTAAAAGTACTTACAGGAAAGATAGTTCGCACAAAAAATCTCCAGAAATGTCTGTTGTAGTGAAAACACATATTACCAATTCTGGATATTCTCCATCCTATCCAAAAATCAAGGGGTTATTTGCTTATCTTATGACCACTGGGAATCCAACGATTATAAAAACTTGGGTGTTTTGCTGGTGGTCCCATTGAAATTAATGCAGTGGGGTTCACTGTCAAATTTGCTGCTCTATTCAAAATTGGGTTGCTAGTGATTGGTGGTGGTCCCAGTGATCAGACCTTTACTGATCAACAAGCTATTTCCTATCCTTGATGTGGCCTGAATACCCCTTTAAATATGGTGTCCACATGATTTTGCCAGCAATCACATGATTCACCTCCATAGCCACATGCCCAGTACAATCTTCTGCATGATTTTCCAGGTGAAACATTATTTTTTTGGCAAAATCATGTACCCACATAACAATCAATTTAAAACCAGCTTGATGCATTCGCTGTTCTCGGCCTTGGCCTGTTCCCGACCCTCTTGGGAGCTTTCACACAGGTCGCTTGAAATGCAGTTAAAACTGCATCAGCTTTCAATGGAGTTGTAATTTCTACAGGTGAACCACGAAAAGTAATGGTGTTTCATATGTGATAACCGCATAGAAATAAGAATAATACTCTTTAAAGGGAACCTGTCAAGACTATTTGGGGCACTAAACTAACTACAGGCCTTCATGGTCTAGTGTCCCAAATTGCCCTATATAATGTTATCCATGACCAGGATAAAAAAAAAAAAAAATCCATTATACTTATCTAGAGATGAATCTGAGTTTCATTGGATTCCTTGCTGGTGATCTCAGAGTCTGCACTGAAGCCAAGAAAGTACACATCGGCTTCAATGGGCATGTGTCCAAGATCCGATGCATGTGTACTGATGTCAAGGTGTACTTCTTCAGCTTCAGTGAATGACTATGATTGCACCTGAAGTACCAGGAGCCAAGAAAGTATAAGGCTGGAGCACCACGTAGAGTAAATGCCACAATTTTGTGGCAAAAAACCGCTGCGTTTTACAGTACCTGCAAAAGTGGATGAGATTCTGGCTAATCCCATCCATACATTGCAGAAAAATATCCACTGCGGACATGCTGTGATTTCAAAAACCATCGCGTTTTTGTAAATCGCAGCATGTGAATTATACCTATGGAAACGCTGGCGTTTTTCGTATAGGTATAATTGAAACAGAAAGTTCGCAGAAGAAAACTGCGTGGACTTCCTGTGAAAAGTGCTGTGGGAAAACAACACAATACATTTCTGCCATGGTTTTTCCCGCAGTGCTTTTTGGCCGTGGCCTGCTACATGGGGCCTTAGCCTAAAGGTTTTTTTGTTGCTTTTTTTTTTTTTTTTTTTATTGCGGCCCTGACTATTTAAGCCTAAACTAGCGGTCCACTAAACTGTGGGTGGTTTAGGGTTTCAAATAGACCTGCCAGGTTCCCTTTAAATCACATACAAAATCTGTGAGAGAAAAAATATATGCCTCCACTTTCATTTTTGAAACAGCTATAATTTAATATGACCTATAAGATATATAATGGGTCTGTACACTTCTATGGCTTTTATCACACAAAAAAAAAAAAGAAAAGAAAGAAATCTCATGTGCACAAGTCCTTGATGTGGGGGTGGGAAAGTGTTATTCTTACCAAATACCAACATACTCCACAGCACTATGCACAGACTGTAATGACTCCTATCAATTCTGGTCCCTAGTGGGTCTATGCATATGAGCTGTTACAAAAAAACATCAATATGTATAGTGCATTTAAGTGGTTGTAATGTATCAGCCAATATTTACCATACATATACATAATTGTTCTACAACCCTCTGTTCCTACTAAGCGTAAACTAAGCGTAATTTGACTCTTAATGTGCTCCCAATGGTTTCTTTAGCAGTCTCTTACCCCTGTTCCAGCTAATAACCACTATTGTCATTTTTGTCAACGTGCATTACCACATTACCTAGTCATCCAGAAATGATGGAAAAATCACATAGCGCTGTATGAAAGGTGATGCTATGGAAAGAGAAAACACACAAATGAAATGTAAGACTTCAGTCCAGCCCATTGAAGGATGGTTACATGACTTCTAGAGGAGACTGAGTAGATAGAAAGCAGAGGCCATTCCATTCTGTTTTTACAATTATACAAAAGCCAAAAGAAAAATTGACATTGCCAAAATGATATGTATTGATTGTATACATAGACGTGAACCTGACACATTTATCTGCTCCCCACTTAGCACTTCCAACCTGAATGATTTCAACCTTGCTAATTTAATTAGTTGATGAAAAAAAGCTTCTTGTATATCAATTAATTAAATGAGTCAAAGTTAATTACATCACAAAGTCACTGCTAATATCAGGAGCCGACAAATAGATCAGAAACAAAACAGCCCAGGTGGCATGTCTCCTTTCTGGAAACAATACCATGTCTGTCCTTCTGCTGGGAATGTTACATGATTATTTCTAATCACTTGTAAATCTGTACGCTAATATCATGCATATGGAATATTGTGAAGGTGTTACCATTGTGGAGCTCACTGCAGTAACTGCAAGAGGGATAAAGATGGAATTGGGCCCAAGTGGGTGAATGGAATGATCCAAATCTTTACATAAAGCAGGTTACAGATTTGTCCTTCATTGTCTTTCCTCTTGACTGGACATGTCTAGATATGATCAGCTTTTCAACATAACATGATTTTGCCATATTTTGTAGCAAGATGTGTGGCCACCCAGTTTTGTTGTGAACTACAGAACGTCAGGGGTTTTGTTGCAATATTGTATTGAATTAGTTTCACAAGAAATTTAAAATTTGAAGCATCTTTGAACTAAGGTGAGGGTGAAAAGTCCTGTTTGACAGTAATCTTGGATTCACAAAGACCTGCCTGTCACTTACTAGATGCACAGTATAGCCTTTCAAGTTGGTGGAAAGTCAACCAACCTCATCCTCCAACACCAACTATACCCTTCTGGGAAATGTACCGTAAGAATGTACTGAAAGCACATTATCTATTACATTTAATTAATGTTTTAGAGAAGTGATCCCTGATTTATGGCTCTCCAACTGCTGTAAACGTTCCAAGTGCATGCTGGGAGTTGTACTGTCCCAACAACCAGAAGGCCAAACGTATCAGGCCACTGGCTTTAAGAGGTCTACTGTTTATACTTCTTTCTTTTTATGTCACTGAAATCTTTGAATTCAAGATGATATCCTTAGGGGCATACACAAGGTAATGGTTTCACAGTCATAACGGGCCTCATTGCTAACCTTTGTCAGCCGCTGCTGTCCTACATGATGATGATCATCATCATCAGGAGAACATAGGCATGGTTTGACTTCCAATCCCCCTTCCTCTTTTGCAGCCCGTCCTCTTCACAATCTCTGGCACTGCTCTCCTCCAGTCCTGGTGCAGTAGACAGTGGCACTGATTTCCCAAAAGTGCTGCTGCTCTGCTGCATTGTGACGTATGGAAAGCAGAGATCGAAAAGGGGAGGGGAGAATTTAGAAGCGCCATAGTGTGTGTGTGTGTGGGGGGGGGGGGGGGTCTTCAATAGCTCTACGGCAAGAAGTGTTTCATCATAGGGAAGTTTCTGAAGTTGATCTACCCCTACTCCTTAGGCTTCTTTCTCTAATAAGTCCTGGATATGCCCCTGTCCTTAGTACAACCATGAAAAAAGCCCATGGTCAGCTCACCTAAGCATGCATTCATTTTCAATAGGGAAAGGGGAGTAAGCACTGCAAGACTCATAGAATAATTATGTTACACTGTAATGTCTGATATTGTCTGCTCATGTACCCGTTGATTTGTAATATTCTGTTGAATATATTGGTACTATATAAAATTATATTATTATTATTAATAAGATTATTACTCTTAGAATGAAAAGAATGAGCAGGGTGGAATCCAAAATTCCCAGCTCTTCTTCTGCATGATATCTGCTATCAGGGAAGAGGCCCTCATACACATTGGATGGTTGACCTAACCTGACAAAATTGGCAGGTTCCGATGACATTCATCTAATATGTATGGCCACTTTAACTTAACTGATTTCCTTAGGACTTTTTAATCCAGCTTAGAACTACCGTACATACTGTATACAACTTGTAGAACAGGATATTACAAGATCATTGTGGGTGATCCCATTAATCCAGCATAGACCCTACCATGTATAATCCGCCAAGCAACAATATCGTCCATACATTTGTTACCAAAATTCACTATAATGTAATACAATCCAAAGTAACTTCCTCTTTCTATATTTTTTTACGTTCACCCGTATTATTTTTTCTAGTACATGTTTCCCTTGTGTAAAATCCTTTCCCTGGCAAAGCTTCTCTCAATCAGCACCAAGCAACAAAAGAAGAAAAAGAGGCCTATATAAAACAATAATAAAAACAATAAAATCCTCGCACACCATTAGCGTTTCAGGCTATGAATGCATTAACTAGTGCTATTAGTAAAATGATATTAATTGTGTTATTTTAACGTTTAGAATGCATAAATGTCTTCACTAATCTCCTCATTAAGAAAGCAGCTGCAGAACTCCCAGGAATCTGGAATGCGGGAAGTAGGGGAAATTGCCAATAAAGACATCCGTATAATAAAATGAGGCTATTCAGCACTTGTGTAGAAGGAATAAAATATGAACATTTATCTGACTGACAGTATGTATTATTTATGGCTTTAAAAACTTGTGAAAAAACACATTGGTGTACACATGTAATATAACAGACAGGGATAGTGCTGAAAAGGGATTGGGGCATCCTAAGCCACCATGTATGAAGAAAACAATAAACACTTCATCTCTGCCCATATCTTTTTGTTATTTCTTACATGAACTATAACATATAGAGCCCAGTGTTGGACTGGAGTTTTTTTTGGCACACCTTCCATTAATCCATAGGAAATTGGCCTGACTACTTCCCATATTGGTTTATTTTCTACTGGACCTCTGGGGCCTATTATTGTGTTAGAGCCTGAGCTACTGGAGGATACTCTGGGGAGCCAATCTGTCCCCGATAGAGTCTCTTAACTGATTGATGTTACCCAGGGAAACCTATCTGAATAGATGGCATATATTTTTGCAAGCAGGATGTTAATCCTGCTGAACCAGGACAGCGTCAGTGGGGTCCACCTCTGAAAAGCGGTGATCAGATTGGTTGGCTTGACTACTATGCATGTGTTTTATGGATGGTTTGGTCCCCCCACACCTTGATCTCGAGTATTGTGGAACTGGATGTGAATTATGCAGTATGAGGAAGAAAGTCACAGCAACAGTGAGTCTGTAGGACTCTGCTGAAACCTTCATGACCTTCATGATTGAAGTAGTGTCGGTCAGATCTGCCTTTTCCAGGCAGTTGCACAGATGGCTAGTGTGGTCAATGACTGCAGCATCTAACTGGAAAAAGCCAAACAGCTATGTCTATGAGCAAACTATCTGAACTTGCCCTGAGCTAAGGGCAATGAATAGGCGAAGAACCTTTTGACAGTACTCTTACTAAATTTTTCTCCTTTAGTCATTGCCTTATTAATCAGATTTTTGTCAGTTTAAGTAGAAAACTTTCCTAAAGTAAGCCTTCATTACATTTTGCACTTTTCTCCATAAAGCTTTTTTTTTTGTTTTTTGCTTATTCCCTTATTTTACTTCAATTTTGACTTCCTCCGGTGTACAGGGCAAACAAGCTCTGCAGGCTAAAGGATGCAGAATTGGGAGTAAACTCAGTGTATTCTCCATCTTACAATGTTGTTTGGGCTAAGACGTGGAATTACTCAAGGTATATCTTGTTCTATTCCTTACAGCTATCATGCTGTGTGAGTTGGATAATACTGGAAACATAGAACATAATGTAACTATAGCCTTAGACAGAGTTTTCTCCTATGGTTCCAGGAGTATTATTTTATTTTAATTATTTTTATTTATTTATTTGTTTTATTTCTGATAAAACATAATTCTCAACATTCCAAGGTAAAATTAATGATGCGGATGAAATAAGTTTTGTGCTTTAGTTTGCATAAAAAATCTGCTTACAGTTGGGGTCTGTATGTGTCAATATATGATATAATGATATACATTTATTACAAGAAAGACCCAGAAAGAAGCACGAGTGCCCCTAGTTGTCACCTACAACCCACAGCTGGAGATCCTACGAAGGATTGCCAAGGATCTCCAACCTGTGCTACATAGGGACAAAAGACTCAAGGACATATTTCCAGTCCCCCCTCTCCTTTCCTTTCGACAACCACCAAACCTGAGGCGCATTATTGTCCGGAGTGCCCTGAAGGCCCCAACTGAAAATGGCAGCTCACCTTGCCTACATAAAAGGTGCATGACCTGCAGGCACATCCACACCGCTGACAGTGTACCTATCCCACAGTCACAACAAGTGCACAGGATTAGGGGGACATTTTCCTGCAGGTCTTCCAATGTAGTGTACCTCATAATGTGTGTGCAATGTCCCACCACAGGCCTCTATGTGGGGGAAACAGGGCAGAGACTTAGTCAGCGAATGAACTCACACAGATCCAATATTAATAACAGCAGAACAGATCTCCCAGTGGCCGCACATTTCTTCGGAGAAAACCACTCTATTGAAGATTTGCAGGTTGTGGTTTTAATGGGACAGTTTAAGACGCAGGAGGAAAGGAAACAATGGGAGTACAAATTTATGCAAAAATTTTAAACTCTGCAATTTGGACTTAATATTTATGCCACACTATGTATGAACTGTGTGGGTCACAAATCACCTCCTGACAGCAAACAGATAACAGATCCCTCTGTCACGCACCACAACTTTCCAGATTGTTTTTTGACCGATTGTAAATAACTTCTCTACTTAGATTGCATTTTGTTTTGGTTTTTTTTAAGGACTCTAAAATCCTTTGAAGACCATGTGTATAAAAATCTGTGAATATTCAGTTCTTGTATAACACCATGTCTGATGAAGGAAGCTAGCACTTTTGAAAGCTTACTTATAAATATACTCAGTTAGCCTCTAAAAGGTATCGCCTGATTTCTTCACTCTTCCACTACTTTCAATGGCTAACACGGTACAACATTATACTACTATATACATTTATTCCATCCTTGCACTTACATTGTATGCATGTACTCAGCACAGCTTTTATGTAGTTAATACTGTTTGGTATTATGGGTTGGTATACTGTGCAATTGCTTTGATACACTACAGCAGGGGTCAGCAAAGTTTTTTATATGGTGTGTCAATTTTTTTTTTTTAAGACAAATATGAAGCAGTGTGCCGTGCAATAATTATAAGGATGTCAACCCTTACATGAAGGTTATATGATGCATACCATAATAGTAACCAAATAACTGGTTGATTAAACTTCCATTTCAATGTGATCCTTGCCCATGACTTTCTTCTGCTAAGATGATTCTTCTCTGGTGCATAAGATTTTGGCTTAACATAGTACTCAGAGTGATCTGCACTGAGCTAGCTTGGTGGGGGCAGAGGATCTCCCTCATATTGTCCCATTATTTTTCTTGTATAAACTCATACAAATCTGCCCAGTCTTACTGAAATGAACAAACGTCTACTTTAGCGTGTTCAGCTGCCGTATTATACTTTACTTTTGCATTGCTTCAATTGCTGCCCCCTGACTAGGTTAGCTTACAGGCAGGACACTAGGACACCATACCTCATGCTTTCTCCTTTAGTGCTTCCTCCCTTCCGACTGTATTTACATGGTCCATGAGATAGAGGGACTACCTGGAGCAGCAGCTTTATAAACATTACAGAGATCCCTGTGTTGAGAAAATATACCTGAAGTGCTGGAGGTTGCTGACCCTTTCACTAGAGCCTCAGAACCTTTTTGTCATGTGACCTTTTACCATTTTAATTATTTTTATGGATACATTTTATGACTAATGTTTAAATAAAGATGTGGATTTTGTGTCTTTTCTGGTGTTTTGCTTGTAGTAGGCACACAAATTAAAATTGATGTTTGTTGATGTCTTTGTTTTGTGATTGGTTCTATTTACCAGATAGAGATTACAGCAAAGTAAGATATGGCCAGCCCCAGATACATCCTTCCCTCCCCTAGTCCCGGACCCTGTAAGCTCAACAAGTAGGCACACTTAATATTACTGTGCTTATGCTACCTGGTGATGTGATGGTCGAGCGCCTCTCATTCACCACTACATTATTAGCCTTCGATGTGTC
The DNA here is from genome assembly GCA_947044405.1 of Leptodactylus fallax. Lineage (NCBI taxonomy): Eukaryota > Metazoa > Chordata > Amphibia > Anura > Leptodactylidae > Leptodactylus > Leptodactylus fallax. Next base: position 1,255,156 of record CAMRHE010000038.1, on the reverse strand, counting down.
AGGCAGCGCTAGTCGATCTCCTCACGGGCAGTACTGCAGGCTCCTAGTCCTTCCTGCCTGGCCCTAGCTAGATGCGGCAATGTCACTTCACTACCTGTGCAAGGAAGCAGTGCATGAAGATCCCCTGCAAATGCAGTAATAACAGAGCAAGGAGCCAAGGCCTAAGCTGCTATATGACCACTGTGTGAGAATAATGTAGTGGTCATGTCATTTATTGCCACAATTATCTCAAAATCATGGTAGTTCTGGAGAATAAAGTAAGTCTGAATGCACAGGTCCCTAAGGGCTCTTACAGATAAGTGTATGGCCTCTGTATTCAGGCAGCTGTGTGATTCCCAGCCTGACAATGAGTCTACTGAGTTTCAGAGATTCATAGGTCATTTGTGAATTATTTTGAACTCTTCCTGAATTCTCTAAAAGATTGTTAAACATCCTAAGTGCATGTGGCCTAAGAATACAATATGTACATTATTTTTGTATTTTAGAGTCAATTTTCTTGTTTTTGCTTAACAAAAAGTTCAGTTAGCTGGCACAGGGAGAAGGAGTTATATTTGGTGCAGGTTTCCTTGTCCTACAACCCATCTGTTCGCTACAGTGAAGAATTTGTCAATCAAGACTGGTGGGGGTAGGAGGAAGCCTGCACAGTATGTATACCATGTATACAATGTATATTATTGGACTTTATCAGGACTTTTTTAAGGGGAAAGGAGGCTTATAAGTTAAATAATGGGGGAGGAGCTCCAAGGTTTTCACCGAGGACCTCCACCAACATTAATCAGGTCCTGTGTATTCTGTATTATTCAGGTCCTGTGTACATAAAAATAACATTTAGTGTCACTTTATATTTCTTGCTTTCTTTTTCTTGCGATTTTGGGGAGTTTCTCCATAATTCTGAATTCTTATAAATGTAATTAAATAACCAACAACCAATTTGCCATGTGTGAATGCATGGAAAGCCGTGAGGACCTGTTTAATGTACAGTGGGGAAAAAAAGTATTTAGTCAGCCACCAATTGTGCAAGTTCTCCCACTTAAAAAGATGAGGCCGGCCTGTAATTGTCATCATAGGTAGACCTCAACTATGAGAGACAAAATGAGAAAACAAATCCAGAAAATCACATTGTCTGATTTTTAAAGAATTTATTTGCAAATTATGGTGGAAAATAAGTATTTGGTCAATAACAAAAGTTCATCTCAATACTTTGTGTGGGGAACCGCTCAGGTAGATGCTTGGTAGCAGTGCAGGAAACAGGGACACAGAGACTGGATCACACTCAAGTTTGGAGTTTATTCACTTGGTGCATAAACAGGTTGCCTTTACAAAGACATGAACAGAAAACAACAACAAAAAAAAACCTGCCTGGCTGCCAGACTCTCGCTCTGGTTACTTCAAGTGGGTGGCACAGAGTTACCTTGATGCAGATTCAGCTACACAGGTCACACTTTTCCTCAGTGTAGTGCCACACCTCCTAGTTCTAACACACAACCTATATCAGACCTTAATTAGTCAGCTGACCTCCCTGCTGTGGGCTTCTACCACACACCCTATAACTGCCTGGCTGGAAAATACCTGTTTTCCCAAACCACACCCTTCACTTTCTCACATTTGTTATATATCCTTTGTTGGCAATGACAGAGGTCAAACATTTTCTGTAAGTCTTCACAAGTTTGGCACACACTGTTGCTGGTATGTTGGCCCATTCCTCCATGCAGATCTCCTCTAGAGCAGTGATGTTTTGGGGCTGTCGCTGGGCAACACGGACTTTCAACTCTCTCCAAAGGTTTGCTATGGGGTTGAGATCTGGAGACTGGCTAGGCCACTCCAAGACCTTGAAATGCTTCTTACGAAGCCACTCCTTCGTTGCCCTGGGGGTGTGCTTGGGATCATTGTCATGCTGAAAGACCCAGCCACGTTTCATCTTCAATGCCCTTGCTGATGGAAGGAGGTTTGCACTCAAAATCTCACGATACATGGCCCCATTCATTCTTTCATGTACACGGATCAGTCGTCCTGGTCCCTTTGCAGACAAACAGCCCCAAAGCATGATGTTGCCACCCCCATGCTTCACAGTAGGTATGGTGTTCTTTGGATGCTACTCAGCATTCACTCTCCTCCAAACACAACAAGTTGTGTTTCTACCAAACAGTTCTACTTGGGTTTCATCTGAGCATATGACATTCTCCCAATACTCTTCTGGAACATCCAAATGCTCTCTAGCAAACTTCAGACGAGCCCGGATATGTACTGCCTTAAGCAGGGGGACACGTCTGGCACTGCAGGATCTGAGTCCCTGGTGGCGTAGTGTGTTACTGATGGTAGCCTTTGTTACGTTAGTCCCAGCTTTCTGCAGGTCATTCACTAGGTCCCCCTGTGTGGTTCTGGGATTTTTTTTTCTCACCGTTCTTGTGATCATTTTGACCCCACGGGATGAGATCTTGCGTGGAGCCCCTGATCGAGGGAGATTATCAGTGGTCTTGTATGTCTTCCATTTTCTAATTATTGCTCCCACAGTTGATTTCTTCACACCAAGCTGCTTGCCTATTGCAGATTCAGTCTTCCCAGCCTGGTGCAGGTCTACAATTTTGTTTCTGGAGTCCTTCCACAGCTCTTTGGTCTTCACCATAGTGGAGTTTGGAGTGTGACTGTTTGAGGTTGTGGACAGGTGTCTTTTATACTGATATCGATGTCAAACAGGTGCCATTACTACAGGTAATGAGTGGAGGACAGAGGAGCCTCTTAACCCCTTCACGCATTCTCACGTACATGTACGTGGGAGAATGTGGTTAGTTACCGCATCCTCACGTACAGGTACGTGACGGTGATCGAGCGGGCTCAGAAGCAGAGCCCGTGCTTTCACCGCGGGAGCCCGGCTGTATTTGACAGCCAGGCTCCCGCTGCAACAGCGGGGACCAGTGATAACACCAATGCCCGCTCTTTAACCCTTAAGATGCCGCGGTCAACAGCTAACACTCTGCTTCTTAACCTCCGATCGGCGCTCGGGGTTTTTAACCCCTTGGATGCTGCGGTCAAACATGACCGCGGCATCCAAGGGGTTCCGCCATGTTGCCGCCCCCGGCACCCCCCGCGGCGAGATTGGGGGGTGCCGATATCTATAATATGCAGCCCGGGGTCTGGCCAGTGACCCCAGGCTGCCTGAAGACCCCACTACCTGGTTGATCCTGCCGGGACCTCTGGAAATCAGCCTATGTCTACACAGGCTGATTTCCTGTATACACTGCAATACACGTGTATTGCAGTCTATAGTGCTGAATCAGTGATTAGACTATCGTTGGTTCAGGTGTCCTAGTGGGACATATAAAAAAAGATATTTATTAACTTATTTGGGTGGTATGACTATCTGTTTGAAAAGCAGAGCATTTCACATTTTGAAAATTGCGATTTTTTTTTTTCCAAATTTCCATCAAATTTCCTATTTTTTTATAAATAAATATAAAAATATTGATCAGTGTTTACCACTAACATGAAGTACAATGTCTCACGAAAAAACAGTCTCAAAATCACTTGTGCAAGTTAAAGTGTCTTAAAGTTATTGCCATATAAAGTGACATATGTCAGCTTTGAAAAATGAGGCCTGGTCTTTAACGCACTTTTGGACTCAGACCTGAAGGGGTTAAAGAAGAAGTTACAGGTCTGTGAGAGCCAGAAATCTTGCTTGTTTGTAGGTGACCAAATACTTATTTTCCACCATAATTTGCAAATAAATTCTTAAAAAATCAGACAATGTGATTTTCTAGATATGTTTTCTCATTTTGTCTCTCATAGTTGAGGTCTACCTATGATGTCAATTACAGGCCGGCCTCTCATCTTTTTAAGTGGGAGAACTTGCACAATTGGTGTTTGACTAAATACTTTTTTCCCCACTGTATATTAGGACATCCTGTAACATTCAGGACCTTATCATCAGCCACTAACACTATATTGGAACCTTGGAAGACTGGACTAGAACTATGAAGTCATCAGTGTTCTCTTCAACAGACATTACCACAGGCACTGTTCGGCCATTTTCATACTGAAGACTACAGGTGGACCAGATCGCTCTGGAGGCTGAGAACTTGACTTCTTAAGAGTTACAAAGTATTGGAGGTGGTAAGCAAATTTTAAAATGTCCAGTATGAGCTATTGAGGATCAAAATTGTATAGTAAAATCGGATATATAGATAAAGACTTGTTTCTCTTTTATCATTTGGTCTCTGTCTAGTTGGGCTGCACATCATGGCCTCCTTGGAACTTAATAAGAATATAGGCATTTGGGTCATTTATTGTTGTACTGTATATGCATTAAAATGCATTTTAGGACTTGTATATTGTACACATGGAAGTGTGTATATGGGGATTCCTCATAGACGTGATGTGCGTAATAAATGGATTATGCATGATAAATTTGTATTGTTCATATTGTTCACAGATTTCATTGTATTTTCATATTTTTACTTGTCTTACGTCTACCTGTCCTGTGAATTATATATGTGTATGTATATACACATATATATAGTATACAGACCCATTCATTTTTTGACCCTATATGCACGACCATATATTTTACAGATCTATGTGGGGGCCGTAGGGCTGAGATGTAAATATGTCCATTTTTCAGCTTTGTCTCATCTTTTCTATTGCGAATCTCCATGGAAAACAAGGACAATGTTTATTTTATTTTATTTTTTTAACATATTGTATATTGAATTTGTAAAAGGCATACAAAACAGTATTGAAAGCATAATAAAAATTACAATAAGGCGAAAACATTGAGGACAGGTGGGAATTAAAATAAAATTGGGAAGGAAGGGAAATACAATGCATGTTGTCTTAGGATGATACATCTGGTTAAAAAATCCATGATCCTACAATGATAGGGATAGTGAATCCGGAGAGAGTGCTGAAAACCTTCTGAGCCAGGGGTTCCAGATCACCAGGAAAGCTGAAAAGGAACTATTATGGAGTGCAAACAGTTTTTCTGAGACACATATTGAGAAACCGTCTCAATCAAAAGTAAATGCGGAGGAAGAGCGGGAGATCTCCAGTGTTTGGCTATCAGCAGCTTTTGCGATAGAAGAATATATAGTATCAGTTTGCACTCTTCCAGAGGGTGGGATTCTAACCCCAGGGATAACAAGGCCAATGGAGGGGAAATATATACCGGTCTATGGAAGATGGGCATAAGGAGTTGGACAATCTTGTGTCACTCAGGGGCAATATGGGGACATCCCCAAATGATGTGGATTAGAGAGCCTTTATGGCCGCAGGATCTCCAGCATAACTGAGATACCTCAGGGTAGATTCTCTGCAGTACCGTGGGTATGAGGTACCCCCCCCAGAGAATAGCTCATAGTGTGGCTTTCAAAGAGAAGTGGATAGCCTTGGACCACCCTGAGTAGATAATTTGGCTCCCAAATCTTTCTCCTAATTGATGATGTGCATCCTCCTAGAGATCTCCTGGTCATCCAACACATAATCATAAAGCATTCGCAAGGATACCCCCTCACTCCGCAAAGAAGGGTGTAGTAATTACATCAAGATAGTAGGATTCCGCATGGTTCATAAGCCAGTAGATCACAGGTAGTGAGATATACACATGTACGGAAACAACATATTATTTATTATTTTTATTTTTTAATATAAATGCAGATATTTACTCCTGGTGGCTGACAAAATGTTTTGCTTTACCTTTGTGTTTTTACAGTTACCATAGATTTCCACATTCTTCCACAAAGTCACAAAAACATATTGAAAAATCTGTATTAAAATGTGTAGCCAAGGAGCATCCCTGATGCACATGGAGTATACTTTTGTTTCTGAAACTACCAAGATATCTTATACTCCAGCCCCAGAGGAACACCTGGCTTTCAAATGCAAATTTCTTTGAGCCTCTTTCACAGTTTCCACTACAGGACATGTGGCCAACTACTCCTCAACAGAACATCTGGCTACTTCACCCTCCTACTTCACAGGAAATATGGTCGCCACCTTCACAGGAAATATGGTCACCTCCTCCTTCTCCACAGGACATGTGGTCATGTCCTGCTCCACAGCATGCATGGCCACCTCCTCAACAGGAACTGCAGTCACCGCCTCCTTTACAGTATATGCAGCCGCCTCCTCAACAGGAAATGTGGTCACCAACTCCTTTTACACAGAACATGTGGTCACCTCCAACTTCTTCACAGTACATGAAGTCAATGACTTCTACTCCACAGGATATATGGCCACCTTCTCCACAAGACATGGAGCTACCTCTTCATCCTTCTCAATATATGGGGCTACTTTATTCATGTGAAGCGGGGCCAAATTCTACTTCTCAGCATATGGGGCTTCCTTTTCCACCTTCTTCACCTCCGCCAGCACAAAAAATATGGTCACCTCCTTCTTCTCCACAGGACATGTGGTCATGTTCTTCTCCACAGCATGCATGGTCACCTCCTCAACAGGAAATGTGGTCACCGCCACCTTCACAGTATATACAGCCGCCTCTCAACTGGAAATGTGGTCACCAACTCCTTTTACACAGAACACCTCCAACTTCTTCACAGTACATGAAGCCAATGACTTCTTCTCCACAGGAAATATGGCCACCTTCTCCACAGGACATGGAGCCACATCTTCATTCGCCTCAATATATGGAGCTACTTTATCCACGTGAAGTGGGGTCACATTCTACTTCTCAGTATATGGGGCCTCCTTTTCCACCTTCTCCACAGTATATGGAGCCTCCTACACCTTCGCCTCCACAGGAACTGCAGTCACCTCCTTCTTCTCCACAGGACATGTGGTCATGTTCTCCTCTACAGCATGCATGGCCACCTCCTCAACAGGAAATGTGGTCAATTCCTCCTTCACAGTATATGGAGCCTCCTTCTCTACCTCACTCACAGTATATGGAGCCTCCTCGTCAACAGGAAATGTGGTCACCAACTCCTTTTACACAGAACACCTCCAACTTCCTCAGAATACATAAAGCCACTGACTTCTTCTCCACAGGAAATATGGCCACTTTCTCCATGGAACATAGAGCCACATCTTTATCCTTCTCAACTTATGAGGCCACTTTATCCATGTGAAGTGGGGCCACATTCTACTTCTTCTCAGTATATAGTGCCTCCTCCTCCAATTCCATCACAGTACATGGAGCCAACTGCTCCTCCACCTACTTAACAAAACCTGGAACCTCCAATGTATAAATCCAAAATATCTCCTCCTCACTCTTCACCACAAAACATTATCAATTTCAGGTCAGTCTAAGATCTAAGGTTAGTCTAAGTTGAAAAGAGAGAGATGCAAAACCCATTTAAGAAAAAGAGAAGAAAGTAGAGATCATGCCTCTAAGCATGATAGGCCCCCTAAACAGGGAGATCATTTATTCACTAAACTATTTCAATACAATATTGTTGCAACATAATTGTGTATATTATCATCATGGGCATTGTGAGATCTCTTGCAAACAAGATGGATGAACTAACAGCTCTCACCAGGCATCATCAGGAGTTTCGGGCGTGCAGCATGATGCTACTTACAGAGACTTGGCTCACTGAAGTTACTCCTGACCCTCTGGTCTCCTTGGATGGTTTTAAACTCCTTCGGGCAGACAGGACAAGGGAGAGCGGTAAGAGGAAAGGAGGAGGGCTGGCAATGTTTGTGAATAATAGATGGTGTAATCCTAGGCACATTGTGATTAAGGAGCAAACTTGCTGTAAGGACATTGAACTATTAGCTGTGAGCATGAGACCTTTCTACCTACCAAGGGAACTATCACATGTCATCGTGATAGCTGCATATGTCCCCCCCTCTGCGAAAGCTGACACTGCCTGCGAGGTCCTACAAGCCACGCTGAGCCAGTTACAGTTAAAACATCCCCAGGCCCTCTTTCTTCTGTCAGGTGATTTCAACCATGCCTCTCCATCATCCACACTGCCCAGTTTCACACAGTATGTAACCTGCCACACAAGAGACAACAAAACACTGGACTTGTTCTTTGCCAACGTGAGGGAGGCATATAACTCATCAGCCCTACCACCCCTGGGAAGATCGGATCACAACCTAGTGCATCTCCGACCTGTGTACAAGCCACTTGTACGTAGAGAACCAGCTGTCACCCGCACAGTGAGGATATGGTCCGAGGAGAGTGATGAGGCTCTGAGGGATTGTTTTGACACAACCGCATGGGAAGTGCTGCAGGATTCTTATGGAGAAGATATAGAAGGACTCACACACTGCATAACAGACTACATTAATTTTTGTGTGGTCAACACAGTACCCACAAAAGTGGTGAGGTGCTTCTCCAATAACACACCATGGATTAACTCTGATATAAAAACACTACTTAAGGAGAAAAAGATGGCATTCAGGACAAGAGATAAGGAGGGGTTGGGGGAAGTACAAAAGGAGCTGAGGCATCAAATCAGGCAGGGAAAAGCCAGTTATAAAGAAAAAAATGGAAAAGCAAATGGAAAGAAAAGACATAAGGGGGGTCTGGGAGGGGCTTAAGTCAATTTCGGGTCATAAACAGTCTGTCTGCCAGATTGAGGCAGATGTTAATTGGCTTAATGAACTAAACCTATTCTTCAACAGATTTGATCACACACCAGCTCCTCCCACCCCAGCATGTCCTTCAGCTTCCCCCACCACAATGACTTCTCCCCATGCGGCCACTTCCCAACAGACCAGTAAATCCAGAAATCCGTCTTTATCTGGCCACAGTCTGACCTTCACACGGGCCCAGGTGAGGAAGGAGATGAAAAAGATCAAGGCGAGGAAAGCCGCAGGGCCAGATGACATCAGTGCAAGGCTAATTAAGACTTGCGGGGACCAGCTGTGTGGTATAATTACATATATGTATAATATGAGCCTGAGGCAGGAAATAGTACCTGAATTATGGAAATCTTCTTGTGTGGTACCAGTTCCAAAGAAACCCCACCCTATGGACCTCAACGACTACAGACCTGTAGCACTGACATCCCACCTGATGAAGATCTTGGAGAGATTGGTTCTCACACATCTCCGCCCTCTAGTGAGCCCCGCTATGGACCCCCTCCAGTTTGCTTATCGGCCGGGCATTGGGGTAGATGATGCCATCATCCATCTTCTGCACAGGGCTCTGTCTCACCTGGAGAAACCAGGGAACACAGTGAGAATAATGTTCTTTGACTTCTCCAGTGCTTTTAACACCATACAGCCCAGGTTATTGAGGGACAAGCTGGTCCTTGCTGGAGTGGACCACCACCTTTCCAACTGGATCCTAGACTACCTCACAAATCGACCTCAATACGTGAGAGCCCGAGACTGTGTGTCAGGTACCGTGATCTGTAATACGGGGGGCACCTCAGGGTACGGTTCTCGCCCCTTTCCTCTTCACACTGTACACTGCAGATTTTAGGTGCAACTCATCCAGCTGCTACCTACAGAAGTATTCTGACGACTCTGCAATAGTGGGTCTCATCACAGATGATGATGACAGGGAGTACAGAGAACTGAACCAGGATTTTGTGGACTGGTGCCACCGGAACCACCTGAAGATTAACGCGTGGAAGACCAAGGAGATGGTGGTGGACTTCCGCAAAGGCAGATGCCCTCCAAATCCAGTGGACATCCTGGGGACGGGCATCGAGATTGTGAACACCTATAAGTACCTGGGTTTGCTCCTTAATAATAAGCTGGACTGGGCAGGTCATATGGAGGTCCTGTACAGGAAGGGCCACAGCAGGCTCTACCTGCTTAGGAAACTGAGAGCCTTTGGAATCCGGGGGGCACTTCTTAGAACTTTCTTCAACTTGGTAGTGGCATCAGCCATCTTCTTTGGAGTGGCCTGCTGGGGGAGCAGTATATCAACCAGGGACAGAAATAAACTTGACAAGCTGATTAGAAGGGCCAGCTCTGTCCTGGGGAGCCCACTGGACCCAGTGCAGGTGGTGGGTGACAGAAGGATACTGTCCGTGGTGAGGTCCATGCAGAAGAAGAAGTCCCATCCCATGCATGAGACTGTGATCGCGCTGAGCAGTACTGTCAGTGACCGACTGCTCCACCCTAGGTGTGAGAAGGAGCGCTATCGGAAGTCTTTCCTCCCCACTGCGGTTAGGCTGTACAACCAACACCGACCTAAGCGGAGATCATTACACACAGAGAACTGAAATATCTCTCTGCCTGTTAAATCCCCCCCCCCCCCTCCTCTGCTACGTCCTATCTGACTGTCTGCTATTAATGTAATGCCTCTCACCTTGGAACATTCCTGTACATGTTGTATTTGTATTTGTATCTGCTTATCTTTGCTGCTGTAACACACTGAATTTCCCCATTGTGGGACTATTAAAGGACTATTATTATTATTATTATTATTATTATATGTCTGTATGATTATTTATATAGTCAAATATAGTGCTACATAGCATAAATGTAACCCACAAAACAACTAAACCTGTCACCTGACTGCTCAAGAAAATTTTCATCTAGCCTACAGAAATATTGGCATTTTTCTGTTTTGTTGTGATGGATATTTTTGCAAAATTGACAGCAGGAGTCATATCGGTCACCTGATCACATCAAAAAACTGGTCAGTTATTATTTTGTTAGTACTCAAAAGTATCAACTAACAAATCCTGCTGAAAGAACTGACCTAGGAGGGGCAGCAGTGATGTAGTAGATAGCTAGAAATAATTCAACGTGAACCATGGCAGACGGGTTTTGGGTTAATGATAGCATTCTCTAACTTGATAAACAGAATTGACATACAGCATTTTAATGATGTGTCTTTTTTAATATATGGAATTGTGCAAAAGTTATAAACAATGAGCATGTTGCATGATAAATTTTGTGTAAATTAATTGGAATGTATCAATTCAACACATCTACTATATTTTATTCCATTTCTGCCAAGGGAGTGGAGTGTATATGTGCAAAAAAAATGACAAGTGTTGCCTAAATGTTTTAGAGGTTTTTTTTGGACAGAAAATAAATTTGGTGAATATTTGGAAATAGTTAAAAAACACACAATAACACACCCATACACAAAAAAATTGCACAACTGACTCGATAACTCCCTCTGTAGACCTTTATTGTCCATACTACCTGACCCATCTATCAAAATTAATCGAACCACTCTTACCCCAGTCCCACAGGCCCGCTGCCTTGGGATAACCTTAGACTCTGACCTATCCTTCAAGCTGCATATTCAAACCCTCAATACCTCCTGACGCCTCCAACTCAAGAACATCCACCGAATCCGCACCTTCGTCACTCCTGAAACTACAAAGATGCTAGTCCACTCCCTCATAGTCTCCCGCCTAGACTACTGTAACACCCTTCTCCATGGCCTCCCAGCAAACACCCTTGCCCCCCTCCAGTCCACCTTAAACTGTGCTGCTCGCTTAATACACCTCTTCCCCCCCGTTCTTCATCGGCCGCTCCCCTCTGCCAATCCCTTCACTGGCTGCCCATAGCCCAGCGAATAGAGTTCAAACTACTAACGCTAACATACAAAGCCATCCACAACCTGTCCCCTCCATATATCTTCGACCTAATCTCCGCTACCTGCCCGCACGTAACCTCCGATCCTCCAAAGACCTCCTACTCCACTCTGCTCTTATCCGCTCTTCACACAAACGTCTCCAAGACTTCTCCCGTGCATCCCCCATACTCTGGAACTCATTACCAAGACACATAATACTGACCCCCACAATCACAAGCTTCAAGAAGGTCCTGAAGAGTCACCTATTCAGGAAGGTCTACAATCTCCAATAACGCTACTGTCACCACACCACCATCTGTACAGCCTCTACCCCCACCTTCTGTCTCTATCCCTCTTCCCTCATAGACTGTAAGCCCTTGCGGGCAGGACCCTCTATCCCTCTGTGCCAGTTGGTCACTGTTAGTATCATATTTGTTTGTATATCTTGTGTACCGTATGTAAACTCTCAAATGTAAAGCACCATGGAATTAATGGTGCTATATAAATAAACAATAATAATAATAATAATAATAATAATAATAATAATATAGTACTATAGAAGTACAATAACTAAATGAAACCTGCAAATGCAGAGTATGGTGCATACCCCATTTTCTTTGTCAGGTTTATACAGAAACAGAAAGTCAAGGCATATGGAAGTACAGTAAAAATCCCATGCCCTTATTTGGTGCTCTATTATGGCTTCATTCAAAACAAGCCTATACAAGTTTACAAGCGGCAGTGAATCTGCAAGATATGTCTTATTAGGGTGAGATGGTACAGGGACTTATTAGACTATGCATGCCCTGCTACGAATTTTGAGTAAGGGATATGAAAATAAGACCTCAATGGTTAAAAAATAGGAATTTGCTCCTAGTGCCATCTTTTGGAAGATAACTCCCTATAGATTAATGCATAGTTTTCAAAGAAACCTAAAGGCATAATCTGGGAATAATAGCCAAGCCAGACTAGGTCTATTATAATTTATGCCAAAGGCTGATGTAAATTACAGCACAATCCTAGACTTCAACTCTGATCCATGGAGGGCCAACAATGCACCTAATTTAGAGTCATGCCTCTCTACATGTTAGGTGCATCTCCCATCCAGCCCACAGGCGATCAAGAGTGGCATTTGAAACACTAGTCTTGATAAATTCCTCCCTATATCTTTAAGACCAAGACATGTAGTGAACGTTTCTATAGTAAACATTCCTGTATCCTGACTTATGAAAAACGTGCTTCCACTTAAGTCTGCTCCTCTTCAGTAATATCTCAGTATCCTGTCCAGTAAGACTTATTTAATTTAAAGTTCTATATCAAAGGAGCGGGGGTCAATCTGTAAAACATGTCGCTTCTCATTTTGGTTATATTATTTCTTTTAAATCCAGAGATTTGCATACCGTATTCTACATATTTTCCTTATGAGTGTCTTCGCTGCTAATGATTTGGGGGATTGTAGTTCAATTTCCTCCTGTTATGCCTACTGGAAAAATATTTAGTGAATAAGGCATGGAGTATGGGTAACATATGAGCATTACAGTTGAGCAATTTCCTTCTCCTGTGTACTGTATATCCCTTTCCAGCTGTGTAAAAAGCAATGAAACAGGTTGAACTTGAAATGTTCTTTGAAAATAAAATTTGTTATTTTGTAACTTTGCAGTGGTAGGTGGAAAAAACTCTAGCGTCTGAACTACTTCAAACAAATTATCTTGTAAAGAGTGTACAGGCCGGCACAGTACAAAAAAAAGCACCATGATCCTTTTATCATGCTTACATAGCATCCGTTTGATTTACAGAGATTACAATTTTGGGTTTTTGACTCTAGAATAAAATTATGCCCTGGAGAACTTTCTAACTTAAAACTCAATTTTCATCTTCTAATATTCTAATAAATACGCTGATTTCTATAATACCTGTGTGTTATATAGAGAAAGGAAGAGAGATGATAGATAGATAGATAGATAGATAGATAGATAGATAGATAGATAGATAGATAACAGAATCCAACAGAAACATTAAAGCACTCCACAAAATTTTATTCACTCGTCTGTGCAACGTTTCAGCTCTTCCATAGAGCTTTTTTCAAGGTTCTATGGAAAAAGGCTCTTTGCAAGAGCTGAAACGTTGTACAGACGGGTGAATAAAGTTTTATTTTCTCCAACCTGTGGACTGCTGCCATTTTCCTGGATTTTACTGTGGATAGGTCCTTGGCTTGGATCTTTGGACATGCACCCTTTTTGTTGATGTGCAAATTATTGCCACTTTTTGCAAACTGAGAGGAACAGAATCCTTGAACTTGGTTTATCACTCCAGCAGATCACTATGTTTCTAACCCGAGATGTCCGCACTGTTCAACGTTGCATGTCCCAGTGGTTGGGAATGTAACAACGAACTGGAATGACAGCAAAAAGTGCACAGAGATGAACCTCTACATGGACAGATCATCTCACTGGATGAATGGTGTGTAGTGATCCATTCTATACTGCATGGGAAATTGGACGTCACATCCCAAGCCTAGGGCAAAGGCTATCATGGTACACAGCACATGTACCTGTATTCTCTCCAGGATCTCTCAGCTTTTAAGTGCTTTACACACTTGATAAAAGGGGTATCCAACACCCCAAAATGCGTCGTGTGTTTGTTCTGGAATAAATTAATCTTTTTTTTCATTTAACTTTGGATCTGGGCAGTTACCTTTGTTGATCTGTTTTGTTTGATACATGGTGCACAGCAAGACAGCAATGGAGGCTGGAATGGAGGTCTATCCTCTTCAATGAGTCCCGCTTTTGTCTTAGATGCAATGATAGCTCTAGAGACCATGTGGGCAGCAGTATGAAGAGGCCTTAACAAGGGAAAATGACATTTGTTCTACTCCTGGGATTATGGTGTGGGGTGGCATAATGCATGGTAGCCAGACATGTCTAGTCTTCATTTCAGGTATGCTAACAGCTCAGCGTTACATTGATTTCATCATGGAAGCGGCGGTATGGCTATGTCTCCAAAGTGTCCCAGGAGCCTTTTTCTGACAAGACAATGCCAGGCCGCATGTTGCTCATGGCTACTGTGAGCAGGCTGCATTGCCTCAATGTGCTGCCATGTCCTGCAGTGTCTCCCATCAAGCACATCTGGAACATTATACTTAATTTACCTCCATGTTAAATAATGACTAATGTTGAATGGAATAGATGACTGCTAGGGTAGAGGGAAGATGCAGCAATATGCAATGTCCCACTGCAGTCTGCGTCCTATCCGTTGTGACAGTTTGTAGAATATAATGGGATGTGGCATTGTGCTGTACGGACATTACACACCGGTACATGACATTTTTGTGACCTTACCCTAAGTATGTAAAATACTGCAAGGAATACAACTAGCATGTGTTTCACTCCAGTGCTCACATCACCCAGTAATGCGTGTTTTAATATATTTTAGTACAGTCAGGTTAATCAATAAACATTGAGAAACAAGGAACTATGTCTGCAGAAATGGAGACACTGTCAACTATCTGCTTATTCATTACTCCCGAGGATGATGTGATATATTCAAATACAGAGGACGTGAGCAGAATCCGCAATGAAGCCTATATACTTTATATCGTGCTATAGTCAAATAATATTGTATCTGTTAAAAGATAAGAGTAAATTATTAGTATTAGAATTAGATAAAATTAACATTTCATTGTAAAAAAAAAAAGATTATCTCTTATTATGGACAAGTATTGGACTGGCCCGCCAAGAATCCACAACTGCGTCAAAGCTGAGATGATAGATAATGGGGTGTATGAAATCCCCTGTCACAGGGTCCTGGCAGAGCGCCAACAAGCTAACCTGCATTGGCCAGGATATTTAAATGCAGGGGTAAGCCAAAAAAACCCCAAAACATTTGCTCAGAGTAAATATTTACGTTCAGTGACCCAATGAGCTTAAGAACGTTTTTTTGGAATGTTTCATAAATAAACTATTAGTCCATATTAATGTTGTGTTCTTTGTGTGCAATAATAACATTTCTACAAAATATGTAATAACCATCTCACTTCTGGGATCCCCAAGAGCCACAACAATGTGTGATCACCAAAGATCACTATGTCACTCTGCGACTCCTTCTCTAAAATAAGTAAATAGAGTAGCATTGTGACCCCAAGGATGCTGTGACTATGACTTTTAGTTGCAAAAAAACATACAGCACCCTTACCGTCACAATCCAACTACATTCACTTACAATAGTGAAAGAGTTACAGAGTAATATGTTCATCTTTGGTTACACCACAGGAGACATGGAAAATCCCTGAGTAGTCCATTCTTAAATATTGTCTTCTAGAAGGGAGGTCCCCTCAAAGAAAAAGGCCAATATATGTAGCGTACAAAGGACAAAATAAATTCACAGAAAATAAGATCTTGATCAAACATGGTTATTTTTCTATCTATCCATCAACGTGTTTCAATATGTTATTATTACATTACATTTATTACATATCCCTTACCCATAATTCACAGCAGGGCATACATGGTCTAATAAGTTCCTGTACTGTTTCTCCCTAATGAGAAACAATTACCCCTTCTTACCCACACTGAGACCTCTCATCTATCCAGCCAGTACCCTGCTCTGCCATGATGAGAGGCAACAACCTCTAGACAGCTGTCTGTGGATGGAAACCTCTTCCTCCTGGAAGAGTTATTCTGGCTTGGCTATTATTCCTGGACTATGCCCTTATTTTTCTTTGAAAACCATGCTTTAATCTATAGGGCTACTTTTCAAAAGGAGCAAGTTCCTCTTTTTCACCAATGAGGTCTTATTTGCATATTCCTTGCCCAGAATTCATAGCAGGGCATGCATGGTTTTATAAGTTCCTGTACGTCTTTCCCCTCTGAAATACATTTTTATTATATTTGCAAAAAAGAAATATGGACAGTTCCGAATGTCATGTCTTTATGTAACATACTTAGAATTTTTTTTCATTGATGTATTATGCATGAACTATCTATCTATCTATCTATCTATCTATCTATCATCTATCTAGTCATTATTGTACAGTATATACACATTTGATTGAAATTGGAGGCTATTACAATTCAGGATGCTGCAAATTTAAGTAATTTTTTTAGTAACTTTAATACTTTGAATCTTTAATGTAAAATATGATAAGCTGTACAGTTAGTTACAAAGAAGTGGAAATTGTCATTTAGGTGCATGAAATGCCTGTGATCCCCTAACCATTACATGCTCTGGTGCTTAGACATAATAAATCCTTGTGGTTATATGTGGCTGACAAGCTCTGGATGCACTCTAGATATCTTAGTATTAAGCGAAATGTTAATGAAAGTAGAATACTAACTAGCTTTAATTTCGCTTCTGCTTTGTCATGTTTGACAACTGCGAGCTTTATTCTTTACACATAATTCCTGCTCCAGTGGTTTTCCTTGAAAACGTGCCAAGCACAAAGAGGAGCCAATTGAATAAACTGCTCATTTTTAATAAGAAGCATAATTAAATATGCAACTAATTAAATGGTATCATTAACCTTAGTATGCAGATAAGCTCCTTAAAAGCTTTTCCTGCTGCATTTAATCTTCATGTACATTCAGATCAAAGTCCCTGGTTGTTGATTTCTTGAGTAGACTATGAAGTGGTTAGATCTTCATATGAGTGTTATTGGCCTGTAAGAAATCAACTTTCCATCTGTCTCTTCATTTTTTATGAGAATTGAACTTGTGATGCCTTTAACATGGAAATATGAAGAAAGCACTTTGTAGGGTATATGTCTCCAGCAGATGACAGCTTGCATACCATTTTCACTAGATTTCCTCCCTAACATTGAACTTTTCCTTCTGAATCTATTCATGGATTTTTTTTTTTTATAAACCAATTTCTTTAAATTTTCCCTTTTTATTAACACTGTCAACACAGTCTATGCTGTTAATATTCTCCCCTCTCCACCGGTGTGTATCTTGGGCTATGTACATGCCTTGCCAAGGTAGTTGTTTGTAGTCAGATAGTACATGGCCCAAAAATGTATTGCGTAGCATTGGTTGGATACTCATAGCTTTTTCTTGGGAATTCATAGACACAATTAACTGGTTGCTGGACATAGAATAAAAGTGTTCATTTAAAAGGTGGGGCTACTAGTAAATTCAGTAAGTGGGCATGTTGGATATTGTGAGATCTACTGAGGGCACTTTAATAAATGAGATAAAAGATTTCTTGTTTCCTGGCATGGATTCTCCCTCTTGCTCCATTTTGTTGAATTCAGGTTACCTGTTTTGAGATTGGGGTTCCCCTGCTAGAGAAGAAGACTGTGTTACTTTATACTTCCTCAGGGTATTTAGATATTATGACTTATAACCTGGTTGCAGAATTTTGTTTACCAGGCAAGAAAATCAATAGGGGTGTCCTTGTTATTTATGCTTTGCCATAGTGAAAGAAATTTAGAGTTTGTTGGGTTTGTTAGCTTTCTTTGCTAGATATATGTCCATAGGTCACATTTTTTCCAAGCATTTGCAGATGGCTGTTACAGGCCTAAAAAATCCTCATTTTCTTGTTTGCCTTTTTCCATGTTAGACTATAAAGTAAAGGAAGACATAACTGGTTTGGTTCAATTTTGATTAAAAATTTAATAGCCAAAATATTGGCAGTCTGATTTTATTCCCCCTCATGAATTGCAGTTGTACACGGATACTGCAGGAGTGACAGTATGTGGTGCCAGTCCTGGGATTTGGCCCCGTGGGCCAGTTTGGAATAAGAGCCATGCACAGGACATCCCGGGGAGCTGATTTGGTTGTGATATTGCAAAATTTACAGTGGTCTACGGCTCTTGTGACAAGATCCATTCTGAATGCATGGAAATTGTATGGTTTTGAGACTAGGACTTGTTCCTCACTCTATGTTCCTCTATGGCTTATGTTTTTATTCTTTTTGGGGTTCTCTACAATGAGGAATTGTTTCCCTGTCAGATAATCCAGCCACAATAAAGAAATCATGGCTGGATTTCAAAGTATAGAAAGGTCCTGTATTCATGGTTGTATCAAATGGCCACGGACTGAAAGACTGCCACCACTGAGATGACTAGAGAATATCTTTACAACTCTGCAAAATTTATAATTATTTATATTTGAAAAAAATGTTTAACTTCTTTTAAATGTTTTAATTGTCTACAAATATAGATATGGTAATGTTTGTGGGAATACCCCTTTAAGTTTCCCATCCATAAGTCTAAGATGGATAAGGGTAGCATATGTTTTTGAATTTGTTGAACTTTTTCTGCCTGGTAAGTATGTATCTTTCTTTTTTTATCTGTCAGGCCAGTGGGTTCTTCTGATTTTCTTATCCATGAAGTTTGTTCCCCTTGACACAAGTTGACTTTAGAGCTGCATTTACTAAGAGTATCTCCTTTTTGAGTTTAGGAAACAAGTATTTTTTTGCCATTCAGATAGCAAATGAGGCTGTCCAGTTGGGCTTAGGGGAATCCGAAAGTGAATACTTAGGAAGGTGGTAATATAGATGATATAGCCTTTAAATACAGCTTTCGTTATAGTTTGTCTAATTTACCTTTCTCTTTTACAGATAAAATAGTGATGTCACTTCTTTGTGCACTATGCAGAGAAGAGGGCCATTGAGTGGTCATATGAAGTCAACCTATCTATGTCTCCAGCATCAGTCTCATAGATTGTAAGCCCTTGCGGGCAGGGCCCTCTATCCCACTGTGCCAGTTGGTCTCTGTTAGTATTGTTTGTTTTGTATATTTTGTGTACCGTATGTAAATCCTCAAATGTAAAGCACCATGGAATTAATATAATAATAATGTACAGCACCATGGCATTAATGGTGCTATATAAATAAACAATAATAATAATAATAATAATAATCAGTCCAAATCTGCTGGTCCAAATCTGCTGAAGGGTATAGCATGGAATGATTTGATAGATTGATCAAATATTGCATGTAAGTAACACTTTTCAAGATGAAGATTTGTTAATTATCAAGGTAGGTGGAAACAACTTAGACAATGTACGATGGATACAAATTGTACAACGGATTTGGTTTTCAGGATGAGGAAATGTCTTGTTATAATTAGAATGTTGTTTCTTGAGGCTAGGATTGTTTGCTCAGAAATTATCTTAAGTTAATTTTGGATCTCCAGATTCATTGAGAAAATCAGGAGGAGGGTAAACAACTTAATAAGCAAATCCCATCCACACCATACAAAAAATACACGCAGTGGACATGCTGTCAGTTCCAAAATCATTGCCGACTTTCTGTGAAAAGCGCTGTATAAAAAATCGTGATGCGTTGCCGCCGTGGTTTTCCCTGCAGTGCTTTTTTGCTGCGGCCTGCTACGTGGGGCCTTACCCTTGAGGAGTTGTCCAAGGTTTTTGCATGGCTTATCCTTATGATTGGCCATAAATATGTGATCGCTGGGACACTGATAGCCAGCCCCCCGTATGGACCAGCTGTTTGGGGTTGCTTCTTATCGGTGAATAGCCGTAAGGGCATGCTGTTGCTCTGCATCTACGACCGTGAGCCGGGGGCAGAAAATAAAGAGGAATCCGGGGCAGATGTCTGCCTAACATTCCTCTTTACTTTCTGATGTCTGAACAGGTTCTATCTACTTGTATGAAATGGACTGTATTACAATCCACTCCAGTAGGTCTGCCTCAGCAAAAAAAAACAACCAATTTCGGTAGTTTTTTTGCTGTGGTGCGCATGAGTTGCTCCAAGTGGGGCCCACTGAGGCTCTGTCGCTCAAGGACCCACACAAACCTGGAGCCAGCCCTGACTAGTGCTCAGGGTTCAAAGAACCTACATTATTAATAATGTTTTAGTTCAGCTAAAATTTATTGCTGTAGGAAGCCCTTTAGACCTAAAGAAGCTGTAGGTTGAGTGGGCAGGCAGGAAGTGGTTGAAAGAGGAGTTTCCAAAAATCTTTACCATGTGGTAATTGAGAAACTTTTTAAAGAGGCTGTCCACTTTTTATTACCCATCTCTGTTTCACATTGGTGGATCTGTGGGTTGATGTAAGGGTTAAAGTTACTAGTTATTTTATATAGCAGATAAATTACCCTGTACTTCCCCACGTGACTTGTTTCAGAATTGCTGGAAGTCACTATCTTTTTCTCTGAAGCAGAACACAATATATCTGCCGAATAACACAACTAGTAAGTTTAACCCTTATACGACCCCTTGGAACCACCAATGTAGAAACAATGGAAAACAATTTAAAAAGTGGACTTCTATTTTAATCCTGATGTGGGCATGTTCACCTATGCATCCACAAGAATTTTTGGGTTAACCACTTCCGTAGCGCTCACTGAGCGCTGTATACAGCTCTATGGGCGCCGCCATCTTGCAGCTCCCCTCTGACCCAGCAGTCATGTGTTCAGCGTGTGTTCGAGCTGCTGGGTCCTACAGGACCCAGATCAGCTCTATAGTAACATGCAGGAGGCTGTATTCCTCCTGCAACTTTGGCTAAATGTACCAGCCCCAGTTACAGGGGAAATCAGCCTCCCCAACAAAATAAAAAGTCATCAGATGTCCCCAAAGGTCTAGTATGACCTTATCGGGACACAATGTAAAAAAAGAAAGAAAAGAAAAGTAAAAAAAAAAAAAAAAAAAGTAAAAAAAAGTAAATAAAATAATTACAAAAATAAATAAAATAATACGCCAATAAAATGTCCTTATTACAGGTTATAGCCCCACCCCTGACGACACCATACAAAATAAAAATTACTGTAACTGTGTGTTATTAAATAAAAATAAAAAAAATGAAAATTGAAAAACAGACATGTTTTCCCTCCTTTTTTGTTTAGATTTTCCCAGATATAAAAAAAAATTAAAACACATGCAAAAATAAAAACAACATAAAAATAAAGCCCTATGTGTCACCGAAAAAAGACTCAGAAATTAGTTGAATAACGTAAATGCTAAAAATGTTACAGCCCTCATAACTGCACATACAAAAAAACCCGAAAATGTGTCTGGTCTGGAAGGGGGGTAAAGCATTTGGTATGGAAGTGGTTAAATAAACAAACAGTTTACAAAAATCAGTCCATGGTCATGTGATATACAGTCCATGGTCATGTGATATACAGTCCATGGTCATGTGATGCACACACAGGAGCACAGCTCGTTACCAGGCAGATGTTTGATTACTGTGCTGAGACTGTAAGGAGCTGTGCATCTGATCTTCTTTAGCCTTGTGATTCAGTGTTGCTGACCCTTACTATTGACAGCCTAGCTTGCTCTTCTGTCTCCTACTCAGGTTCAGCATTTCAACAGGAGGACTCTAGTTCGGAAGTCACAAATAAAGGAGAAATGTTGCCTCCAATTCTTACACCAAAGAGTAGAACAACAAAATAGTCTATGGCCTACCTTTCAAAACTAGGGATAAAACCCATGCTAAAACAGCCGCATTTCAGTAAGTGACCTATTGTAGATTTAAAATCTATATCACGTTTCAGTTTCCAGTGAAATTTTTTGCTGAAATATATACATGAGATTTTATAAAATCTCATCCACTTTGCTGGAAATGTGAGATAAGGATAGGGAAGCAAAACAACTATAATAATAATGCACAAGCCCATATGAGACACTACACATGGATATGTTTGCTATTTTAAAGTTTCACACAAAAGTTTCTTTTACTTTTTTTATCCTGACAAATGTTGGCATGCATAGAACAAATTACATAGTTATTTTTATAGGTGGATTATTGATGGGACATACAATGGGGCAGATTTATTAAGACTGGCATATCATACGCCAGTCTTAATGAAGGCCCATACTGGTTCACGGAAGTGATTTATAAAGAGACTTCAGCCTATTCATAAACCAAGTGCACGTTCTATGCCAGATTTCCATTATAACTCACGGCAGAAAATTGGTGTGAGTTATAATGAAAATGTCGAGCCAAAACTTCCCCAGCCTGCCCACTTTCGCATAATGTGGCGAGCAAGGCACAGAACGGAGGTTGTGCTATATGGGCCATTGGTGTTGGATTAGTGGTGGTCCTGTGGCCCACAAGTGGCTGTTTGGGGAGGGGCAATGTTAAATCTTGCGGGAGTAGGAAGCCTCTTGAGCCAGTGGGGAGACTTGAGGGACTGTAGTGCCCACCCAATTGCCACAGTTCTTTCTATGACTTTTAGGAGACTTGATGACAACTATAAAGTCTGCCATAATTCATCATTCTTGCATGCAAAGTAAAAAAGTTCCACCAGTTTTTATAATGGTAACAATCCTGAAAGATCACTATGAATGTATTGAGGGAAGTATGAACTATTTTTTATTAGGTAAAGTAGAATATATAGTACAAGTTGTACTCATTTTTACACTTACTGTTGTTTGCGGTATATGTGTTGGTTTCATGATGCTACTGCAACCAGGTATTAAATGATTTTCATATTTTTCTTTTCTTATTCCTGTACTATTGGGAATTCTATTTTGTAACAGATTATTTTGTACGTAAAGGATGAATACATTAAAACATGAATATGTTACCAAGTCTACAATTTGTAGTGTTCATTGGAGTTTGTGTTCTATAATAAAATATGCACATCTGAAGAGGAAAAAAAAAGAAAGAAAAGAAAACAGAGTGCACCACAGGGGATCCTACAAACAAAAGTTGTTCTTTGCAGCGGGATTCAATGGCTGCTGCAAAGTACAACTTTTGTCCCTTTATTCTTCTACTTTACCAATTTTTCCACAAGAGGATTAGATTAAGGCCTGTGTATGTGCATATGTACAGTTATGTGCAAAAGTTTTAGGCAAAAAATACTGCAAAGGGGGGCCAGGTTCACATCTGCGTCGGAATCTCAGTTGTAGGACTTTTCTTTCTGCCAGTTTCAGTATAAAAATGGCGGAAACCAGACGGACCCCATTATAGTCTATGGAGTTCGCAGGTAACCGCTGTGTTTGAGCGGTCCAGCTCTCCGTCATTCTGGTCCCCCGTTGGACCTCAACGATAGAGGTAAACATTAGGATTAGCATACAGATCTAGTCTCCATCAAATACATTTTCATACTCTGCTAATGGAAATTTGCTTTGCACTAATGCTATATGATGCTGCACACCATAGCATGAAGCAAACGTTAGTTTAGGATGACAAACACTGTTTGTCAAAGACTACATCTGTAGGCAACCAGAAATGGTTCAGGTAGCCCTGTTTTTCTTCGATACAGTCATATGAAAAAGTTTGGGCACCCCTATTAATCTTAATCATTTTTAGTTCTAAATATTTGGGTGTTTGCAACAGCCATTTCAATTTGATATATCTAATAACTGATGGACACAGTAATATTTCAGGATTGAAATGAGGTTTATTGTACTAACAGAAAATGTGCAATATGCATTAAACCAAAATTTGACCGGTGCAAAAATTTGGGTACCCTTATCATTTTATTGATTTGAATACTCCTAAATACTTTTACTGACTTACTGAAGCACAAAATTGGTTTTGTAACCTCACTGAGCTTTGAACTTCATAGCCAGGTGTATCCAATCATGAGAAAGGTATTTAAGGTGGCCAATTGCAAGTTGTTCTCCTATTTGAATCTCCTCTCAAGAGTGGCATCATGGGCTCCTCAAAACAACTCTCAAATGATCTGAAAACAAAGATTGTTCAACATCGTTGTTCAGGGGAAGGATACAAAAGTTGTCTCAGAGATTTAACCTGTCAGTTTCCACTGTGAGGAACATAGTAAGGAAATGGAAGACCACAGGGACAGTTTTTGTTAAGCCCAGAAGTGGCAGGCCAAGAAAAATATCAGAAAGGCAGAGAAGAAGAATGGTGAGAACAATCAAGGACAATCCACAGACCACCTCCAAAGAGCTGCAGCATCATCTTGCTGCAGATGGTGTCACTGTGCATTGGTCAACAATACAGCACAGTTTGCACAAGGAGAAGCTGTATGGGAGAGTGATGCGAAAGAAGCCGTTTCTGAAAGCCGCCACAAACAGAGTCGCCTGAGGTATGCAAAAGCACATTTGGACAAGCCAGCTTCGTTTTGGAAGAAGGTCCTGTGGACTGATGAAACAAAGATTGAGTTGTTTGGTCATACAAAAGGCGTTATGCATGGCGTCAAAAAACACAGCATTCCAAGAAAAACACTTGCTACCCACTGTAAATTTGGTGGAGGTTCCATCATGCTTTGGGGCTGTGTGGCCAATGCCGGCACCGGGAATCTTGTTAAAGTTGAGGGTCGCATGGATTCAACTCAGTATCAGCAGATTCTTGAGAATAATGTACAAGAATCAGTGACGAATTTGAAGTTACCCCGGGGATGGATATTTCAGCAAGACAATGATCCAAAACACAGCTCCAAATCTACTCAGGCATTCATGCAGAGGAACAATTACAATGTTCTGGAATGGCCATCCCAGTCCCCAGACCTGAATATCATTGAACATCTGTGGGATAATTTGAAGCGGGCTGTCCATGCTCGGCGACCATCGAACTTAACTGAACTGGAGTTGTTTTGTAAAGAGGAATGGTCAAAAATACCTTCATCCAGGATCCAGGAACTGATTAAAAGCTACAGGAAGCGACTAGAGGCTGTTATTTTTGCAAAAGGAGGATCTACTAAATATTAATGTCACTTTTCTGTTGAGGTGTTCATACTTTTGCACCGGTCAAATTTTGGTTTAATGCATATTGCACATGTTCTGTTAGTACAATAAACCTCATTTCAATCCTGAAATATTACTGTGTCCATCACTTATTAGATATATCAAATTGAAATGGCTGTTGCAAACACCCAAATATTTAGAACTAAAAATGATTAAGATTAATAGGGGTGCCCAAACTTTTTCATATGACTGTATATGCCTACTCTGCCAAATACATTGGGGCAGATTTATTAAGATTGGAGTTTCATACGTCATTCTTAATAAAGGCCCCCTGAATGGCGCAGGTAATAAGAGCTTTATAAAAAGGCTCCGGCCTCTTCATAAACGTTGGACGTTTCTATGCCAGAATGGGAATCTATGCATAGCATAACAAAGATTTCCATTAGAACTCTCTCCAGAAATCTAGGGTGAGTTATAATGAATCTGTCGAGCTGAGGCTTCCTGCCTTGCTCCAGCCACATTCTACAATGTAGCGAGCCGCTGAATGGGGGTTGTGTTGCACATTTTTCACAAGAAAGGGCCTTGTGACACAATGTCATCCCTCTACCCCAGTTTTCTGGGGTAGAGGGATTGATAAATCTGTCCCATTGCGTTCATCCCCACTGTTGTTTGGCAAGATTTTCAGTAGGTTATTGACTGATACTGTGTATATTGCCTGTATTAATCAGTCATTCTGATACAGCTATGGATTAAAGATTAATGATGGGTGTGGGGGAATGACTTTATACCTAACACCTGAGGTCAACATGAACTTGTGTAAAAAGTGAACATCTCTATCGCTGCAGTACAGTAGAGAACATAAAAATATATCACTTCCATTAAAACTCCACATAAGGAGGAAGCTTTACAATCTCATCCCCGTACTGGTTGGACTTACAGAACGATCAATACTCTGCCATATATGTTGAGAGAAAATCTATTATAATAGAAATGCTTTGCTCTGAGTTTATGAGCGTTATAAAGAAGAACAAACCTGTTGTAGCCAAATATGAGCAAACCAATTCAGAGAATTTTGAATTTCAAATAAATATTGCTGCAGAGTGAACTTTATGTCCTCCGAGTCGTAGAAAGCAGAGACCTTCAGACACCACCTGGTCACAATCCAGAATGAGAAGAAACACAAGACATGCTGATGAAGGTGCAAAATGAACCTCAAAATACATATAAAGTGTGTATTGATCACAGGTATCCCGTTTGTTTGATTTTATTCCCTCATATATAGAGGTAATGCTATTTCTAATTATCCTTGCCAAAATTTGCTAGCAATTGTCCAGAAGACAGCGTGTCGGGGGGGAACCACACCCCCTTTCTGTGTGACCATTCCCATTTTGGAGTCATACCATGCTACCTTTTATGACACAAACATGAAAAAATGTTCTGGCCATGCCTCTTTTTGTGGTCAACACATACCGTACTTATGTCACATAGAGAGCCACAGAGATCTGAGTGGATTGCAAGTTCTTCTGGGAGGTCTCTTCTTATTTTAGGACATTCCAGGAGAGTTGACAAGTATGGTTATTACTAATACATTTTTCATGACAGTCTCTACTTCCTGGTCCCTCTCGACATATAAGATATAGTAACTCAGCAGAACAATAGCTGCAGTGATGACATTCAGAATTTTTTCATGTTGGTCAAGAAGAAACATGAGGTAGAGACCAGCAGGGGACCCAGGAAGTGTCAGAATGGGACCAGCAGAGGATCACTGAGCAGATTAAGATTTGATATTATTTATTATTTTATGCCATATTTTGAAAAATGTAAACACCCAAACAATCTCCGTGAAGTTGGATGTTCACTAAACATTTGGGTCCATCACTCACAGAGATCTAAGGATCCATACTGTACATCCAGCAAAGCATGTTGAATGGTAATGCATTACATATTACAAATGGTATAATACTTGTTAATAGATTTTACATTTGATAAATTTAGTTTTAGACAAAACAAGCAACCGAAACAAACCTTAAGGCTAACGCCCCACATTGCAGAAACTCAAAGTTTTTTTGTTTAGATTTAACTGTGTTTTTTTTTACCAAAGTCAGGAATGGCGTGAAAAAGGATGGAAAATATAAAGGAAGTTCTCAGACGTTTCCCTTCTGTTAACTCCACTCCTGACTTTGGCTCAAAAAACAAGGCAAAATCTGCAACAAACAATGCTTTGTTTTCCGCAGCGTGGGGCCTTAGCCTAAAACCAACCAAATGTTTTTCTACTGATGACCTATCCACAGTTTAATTCACAGTATGTGATCTGTGGGGGTCCAACATCTGCACAGATCAGCTGCCCCAGCAGCCTTTAGGCTCCAAAAAAGGGAGCAGTGGATGGAGAGTGTGTGCAGTGTATTCCAGTAATAGGAGTGGTGCATCTGCGCTGACCACTGCATAGCGGTGGTCCTGGAGAACTGGAGGTCATCATCAGTATGAAAACTCTATTTGGGGTCAGGAAGCCCCTTAAGGCTATGGCCCCATGTAGCAGGCCACAGCAAAAAAGTGCTGTGGGAAAAACTGGGTTCAGAGTTTTCCTCTGCGGACTTTTTGCTTCAATTACACCTATAGGGAAGCCGCCAGCGTTTCCGTAGGTATAATTGACATGCTGCGATTTCCAAAAACGCAATGGTTTTGGAAATCGCAGAATTTTTGCTGCACGTATTTTTCTGCAATGTGTGGATGGTATTCGCTAGAAGCAAGAGTGGCTTTAAAAGGAATGGATTTATACTGCTTCCTTCTGCTAAATCCACTCCTGGCTAAAAAAAGAAAAAAAAAACTCAAAAATGCAGCTTTTCTGTAAGTGTCCTCAATCTTACTAAAGGCTATGTACAGTTGGTTTAGGTTGCTTTGAAGATATTTGTCAGTGAGAGTATTCCAAAAAGAAAACCTGCCCACCACTCTTGTATCTGTTTATACCATATCGGAAATCAGGTTTACCACAAGAATTTAGTTGGAATTGCCTATGCCTAGCCTATCCTGATGTGATAGAATTTTAAAGGTGAATTAGGAATTGTGGCACCATATTTAATGGGCTGCCCTATATTATATCAGCGTGCCGCTTCACAGCTCAATCTTCAAATTGCCTTTTCATATTCTGATTGCTAAGTGATGGAGTAATTAGAATGAAGCTTGTCAGCCACAGCCAAATAACGGAGAAAATTATCCTCTCGATACCTAAATTAGATTTTTTTTTCATTGCATTAATCACAAGCAGAATTAACCCAAACCACGTTATCATCCAAGCCAAAAACAAACAAATAACAAATTAGATGTTTCATTAGTTTCTATCGTTGATCTTTTTTTTTGTCACCCAGGACCATAATATTGAAAAATGACTTTACAAGGATTCCCCCAGCTTAGTAATAACAAGGTACAATCCCTCCTCTGTGACTCCTTGGTCTAAAGATATCTTTGTAAATACCAAGCGCGGCCCGATTCTCTTGGGGTATTTGTGTATTGCTTATCTGGTGTAGTATATTACATGTACAATACAGCAGCCAGATGTTACATGTATGACAATGGAGATTTGTAAATCCCTATGCACTTTAATACAGTTGGTGGTTTTGTAGTCCTGTTTTATTAACATTCAGCAAGCTCTATCTGTGGTGCAATGTTTTTCTGTCAGTGAGAAAAAAACACTAATTTAAATGGATCCGCGTGTAAAAAAAATTTTAATTAATTTTCATTTCTTGTGAATACCTATTCACATAATGTTGCAGTACATCGGAAATAACAATGGAAAAAATATAATAATAATATACCTAATTATCCAAATTATTGAATTTTTAAAGGAGACGTTTAACATATTTTTTTTACTAATTAAGACTATACACTGAAACTATTTTTTGCATATCTTTAGTCTATTTTCTGTGTTTCTAGAGATTTGCTTAACAGCAACATGGACATTAGAAATGTTGTGAAAACGCAGCTTCTTTTTGCTGTGTTTTTTTTTTGAGCCAAAGCCAAGAATGGCAACAAAAGGAATAGGAAATATTTAGGAAATATATAGGAAGTGCTTATACTTCTCCCTTCTGCTCAATCCACTTCTGACTTTGGCTCAAAAAACCGCAGCAAAATCTGCATAAAAAAAAAGCTGCATTTCCGCAACGTGGGACCTTTGATGCTGCTCATAGATTAAAAAAAAAAAATCATAATTTAAGAGGTCTATTTCACAAGATATTCTAGCTTTTTCAGCTGGTGGGCTCAGCATGTTGATATCGGTTTGTCACGTTTTTCTTCAAATCTTGTAATTGTTACTCGCTGGTGCTGCACCTGCTGCTATAAAGGTGTAATTTTTGGTCACTTTTTTATTAAAGAGGACTTTTCATGTCCTCAGGCACATGCGGTTTTATATACCGCTAGAAAGCCGACAGTACGCTTAATTCAGCGCACTGTCTGCTTTCCCGTTATGTGCCCCGGGGCTGGAGATATAGGTGCCGGTAGTGCATCTGCCCATCGTCATAAGGGCGTTCCTGACAGTCTAGCTGTTCCTCTCAACTCAGCGCCATCGCTGGGCGGTAAGGAACGCCCCCTCTGACAGTACAGGGCTATCGACAAGTACAGTCGGGTGGGCGTTCCTCACAGCCCAGCTAGACTATCAGGAACGCCCTTCTGAAAGTGGGGAAAGATCGGTGCCGAAACTAACAACACCGATATCTCCAGCCCCGGAGCACATAACGAGAAAGCTGACAGTGCGCTGAATTCAGCGCACTGTCGGCTCTCTAGTGGTATATAAAACCTCATGTGCCTGAGGACATGAAAGGTTCTCTTTAAAAGGAGTCTATCATTCGCAAAAGCACTTTTAAGCAAATGGCACATTGGAATGGCCTTTAAAAAGGCCATTCTTCTCCTAACTGTACTTGTTTTCTTCTCCCAACCGATTCCAAGATAATTTGTATCTTCATGTATGTAAATGAGCACCACGGAGCACCTGGGGCGTTCCTTCTCTTCTGCAAGCACCCATCACGTCATCACTTATCACCGCTCCTTCGTCCGTTGCAGTGACTCCCCTCTTGGTCTTCTTTCTTCTCAGTTCTCGTCGGCAGCGAATTTTCGCGACTGCGCATGTGCAATCGGGCCGCCATTTTCTGGTGGTCTGTCACAAGAGCGTGGCAGAACTGATTGCGCATACGCAGTCGCGAGAATTTGCTGCCAGCAAGAACTGAGATGATAGAAGACCAAGAGGGGAGTCACCGCAATGGACGAAGGGGTGGTGATAAGTGATGATGCGATGGGTGCTCGCAGAATAGAAGGAACGTCCTGGGTGCTCCGTGGTGCTCATTTACATACATGAAGAAACGAATTATCTTGGAATTGGCTGGGAGAAGAAAACAAGGAAAGGTAGGAGAAGATTGGCCTTTTTAAAGACCATTCCAACGCGCCATTAGCTTAAAAGTGTTTTTGGTAATGATAAACTCCCTTTAAGTCAGTTCTTTACTACTTCACTTTTCAAGTGGCAGGCATGCTGAGAGTGTGCCACAAATTTGTCTTAAAATTCTATAGTTGCCAGTGCCAGTCTGTTGGCATAATAAGAAGAAAATGACAACCCCACCATTGCGTCTTCCAATATCTACTCCATGTATGAGTGGAAAATCTGCTCCCAGAAAGGGATTTTTTTTTTTTTAAAAAGCCAATAGCCAATTCTTCATCACTTTTCAACTAGGTTCACAGCCACAAATTTGTCTCTTAAATAAGAACAAGCCTATAACACAAGTCATCAAAACAGGCTATTTTTTCAACAAAATTATTGGTTTCTGCAATGTAACCACCATGTGTGTCTAAAAAAACACAGGCAAGGACCTTTTCCCCCAAAATGCATAAAAGCGAGTACAGTGCAGTATATGGTTAAAGGGGTTTTCCACTTTCAGACCAATATTGCTGTATAATAAAAAGTTGTACAATTTTCCAATATACTTTCTGTATCAATTCCTCATGGTTTTCTAGATCTCTGCTTGCTGTCATTCATTCTGATTACCTCTGGTGGATGAAGTTCTGACCATGGTCATTTGATATACAGTCCATGGTCATGTGATGGACACACAGGTGCACAGCTCGTTACAGTCACAGCACAGTAATCGGACATCTGCCTGGTAACGAGCTGTGCACCTGTGTGTTCATCACATGACCATGGACCGTAAATCACATGACCATTGTAAGACTTTTATCCACTAGAAGTAACAGAATGAATGACAGCAAGAAGAGGTATAGAAAACCGCAAGGAATTGATACAGATAGTATATTGGAAAATTCTATTTTTATTTATTTTTATTATACAAACAATAACATTTGTCTCTAAATATTGGTCTGAAAGTGGCCAACCCCTTTAAACTCGGAGTTTGTATTCACTGCTTGCAGTTTGTTTTTCCATAGACATACATGTGACTGTCACTTTGACATAAATTTGGCTGTGTTTGCCTTTAAGAGCTATAAATTGGTTAGATAGGTTCCTAGGAGCCCTGGAGTGTTCTGCACTATGTTTTAAGCCAATTTAGGCTGAGGTCCCATGTTGCAGAAACACAGCCTCTTTTTGTTGCAGATTTCGCTGCGTTTTTTTTAGCCAAAGCCAGGAGTGGCTTGAGCAGCAGGTAGAAGTATAAGAACTTC
The DNA here is from genome assembly GCA_947044405.1 of Leptodactylus fallax. Lineage (NCBI taxonomy): Eukaryota > Metazoa > Chordata > Amphibia > Anura > Leptodactylidae > Leptodactylus > Leptodactylus fallax. Next base: position 1,223,499 of record CAMRHE010000038.1, on the reverse strand, counting down.
CTATATATTTCCCATTACTTTTGCAGCATTTGTTGGCTTTGGTTCAAAAAACTGCTGCAAAATCTGCACCAAAAAAGGTTGCTTTTTCACAATGTGCGGCCTCAGCAATAAACGCAACGTTTTACAGTCCCTACAAAGTGGATGGGATTCTAGCGAATCCTATCCACACATTGCAGAAAAATACACGCAACGAAATGCTGCGATTTCCAAAAACGCTGGCGCTTTCCCTATAGGTATAATTGATATATAGTTTTTCTCTGCGGACTTTCTTTGCAAAAGCGCTGCGGGAAAAACTGCAATGCATTTCCCCCACGGTTTTTCCAGCAGCACTTTTTCACTGGGACCCGCTACCTGGGGCATTAGCCTTAAAGGGGTTGTCCGGGATAACTGGAAATTCCTACACTAATCTAAATACCCTCCCCCTCCTACTTTCTAAATAACATCATTAATCAAAAATGTATATTTATCCATATCCCTGGGGCAATCATGATTATCCATATCCCAGGGACATTTTCTGATTATCCGGTGACGATCCGTCTTCCCATTTCCGGAAACGGATCGTCACTACTGCTCCCATCCCCCCATCCACCCCATTATACTTACCCTCCACGCTTCTTCCGGCAAGACGGCTCCTCCTCCTGTACTGATTCTGTCTGTGTGCGCTCTTCTCCAAGCGCTGTACGCATTGCTGCCAATAATTTACCAACACTGCGCATGCGCAGTAGAGGTGGATCATCGCTGCAGAGAACAGAGCAGCAATGGAGAAGAGCGCGCACACACAGAATCCGTACAGGAGGAGGAGCTGTCTTGCCGGAAGAAGTGTGGAGGGTAAGTATATAACATGGGTTGGGGTTTGGACTGAGTAGGTAGAGAAGGGCGGGATAGCTAGAGAGATAAGGGGGGGGGGGGGGGTGAGGAAGTTACATAGCTGGAAGCTGGAGCATGTAAACAAAAGCAGAAGCTCCCAGAAATCACTCAAGACACTGCTAAAGGTATATGGGTGCATTTATTAACCCATTAATAGCACTATCTGCCCCTAGCTTTATGAGGTGCTACTTTCCATTGTAATCCTGACTGTGATGATAATATATAATGACTTTTGGGAACTGTCCGCTGCAAACAAGAGGTGTTTGGTATGTGGTCGGTATGAAAATTGCAAGATTTCGAGATTCCTGTAACTCACACCTTTCCCTGCCAATTCCTCTTAATATTTCCCACCTTACTTCTTTTCCTAAAGCATGACAGATAAAAGAAAAATTAGCCCTGATGTTCCTACCAACCCACCTTTTTTTTTCTTCACCCCTGGCATATTGTATATCTATTTTCCATAATTTATTATAATTGAAAATTTAATGCAAAAGTGAAGAATGAGTGGTTTTTTTTATTCAACATTTTCTTGTTTCTTGTTTTAATTTCACCCCTCCCCCCATCAAGCCATAGAATTCTCTGTTGAAATGTGACAACTACAATTCTCATTGTATTTCTGATGAAAAGATATCTCCTTCAGTTACAATGCAACGCAGCTACAATATACAGAGAAAATAGACATCTAATTTAGACATCTAACTCATTAACATTTATAGCGACATAAAATATAAATAAAACCTCGACAGATATGGGACATTTTTTTTTCTTTATAAGGATTACACGAGAAAATCATATACCTTTAAGAAGCGCTGAAACTAATTGGTCTAAAAAGAAATAAAATAGTGGAAGAATACAGGAAAATAAAGTAATGAAAACGCACCAGAAATGTGGTGGAATTTGCACCAAAAAGTGGCATACATGTATTTCATCTCATTTTCTAAGTGTTTTAGACACTTTCTGACAATTTCTGTTTCTTGCCCAATAAGTGGGTGGGGCTTATCAAAAAGGGGGCTTAAAAAGCGACACAGTACATCAAAAAATGCGCCAAAATTTTGCCAATTTTTTTTTTTTTTTGCCAGAAACTAAGCCAACTAATAAGTGGCGTAAAAATAGACTGAACAGCCTAAAAGTGCGCCAGAATTCCCAAGAGGCTGCGGCCTCACAATAAGGCCGGTTGCAGATGAAATTAAAAGCACAGGCTGCACACAGGGAAAACGGGGATATCCCGTGTGCCGCTCGTGCATGGGCCATGCTTCCGCGGCTCCTTTCATTAAATGAATGTCCTATCTGATGCGGCCCGGACTGTTGGCCCGCTCACAGGAACATGAAAATCACGGTTCGGTACAGGCCCATAGAAAAGAATGGTTCAGTGTGCTATCCATGAAATACACTGACCATGGTCACAGTCGTCTGCAAGGGGCCTTAATCAGACGCAGTCCTGTGTGCCAGGATGGAAATCTATGTCAGTCAGGAACTGGTGTAGATTTCCTGTATAACCTATGCCAGTTTTCTGGCCAGGGTTATAATAAATATTTCGTGCTGAGGCGTCCCTGTCCCAGCCTGCTCTCTGCGCCACTCCACCCACTTTCACAGTGTCAAGTAAGGCGCAGAACAGGGAATGGCGCAAGAGAGGTCCGTGTGCCAAAGATGCACCACATTAACATCCATCTGTGCCAGGAACCGGTTGTAGATGGGTTGGTAAATTCCCCCCGATGTGTCCAGTATATTGTGATAGTGACATGTGTGCAATGTATTCTGTAAGTGATGTCTGCATGGCATGTTCCAAAATGAATGTTGTGTGAAGACAGGGGCAGGTTTATTAAAATAGTCTAAAACCTAAATTGGTCTTAGTTGCCCATAGCAGCCAATCATAGCACAGCTTTCATTTTGTATTCAGCTCCTGAAAATGAAAGCTGCACTGTGATTGGTTTCTGCGGGCAACTAAGACAGTTTTGCTTTTAGACCACTTTAATAGATTTGCCCCAGTGTGTCTAGTGTGTGCAATAGGTAAGAATGTTTGCTGAATACACTTAATGTGTGAGGGCATAGGTAATGTCAGTAGTACATGTTCAGTGTATGTATGATGTGTACGAGGCATATATGCAGCTTATAAGCACCATATCTACATGTATCTAATCTTTGGTATGTTTGTGTCAAAGTATGAATTGTGTGTACAGTACATACACATGTCCAATGTGTAAGTGCAACATACAGTCAAAGTGTGCATGTACAGGTCCAGTATAGACATGTACAGAAACATAGTGTGTAGGCAGCATGTGTGTAGTGTGTGATCATTGTATGAGTGATATGTGAGCAGCATATGTCTAGTGTGTAAATGCCATGTGAGTGGGATGTTTTTTGTTGTGTGGCATATGTCAAATGTATGAGTGACATACTGACTGAGTGACATGTACGTAGTGAGATAGATAGATAGATAGATAGATAGATAGATAGATAGATAGAAGAAGATACAGTGGGGAAAAAAGTATTTAGTCAGCCACCAATTGTGCAAGTTCTTCCACTTAAAAAGATGAGGCCGGCCTGTAATTGTCATCATAGGTAGACCTCAACTATGAGAGACAAAATGAGAAAACAAATCCAGAAAATCACATTGTCTGATTTTTTAAGAATTTATTTGCAAATTATGGTGGAAAATAAGTATTTGGTCAATAACAAAAGTTCATCTCAATACTCTGTTATATATCCTTTGTTGGCAATGACAGAGGTCAAACGTTTTCTGTAAGTCTTCACAAGGTTGGCACACACTGTTTCTGGTATGTTGGCCCATTCCTCCATGCAGATCTCCTCTAGAGCAGTGATGTTTTGGGGCTGTCGCTGGGCAACACGGACTTTCAACTCCCTCCAAAAGTTTTCTATGGGGTTGAGATCTGGAGACTGGCTAGGCCACTCCAGGACCTTGACATGCTTCTTACGAAGCCGCTCCTTCATTGCCCTGGCAGTGTGCTTGGGATCATTGTCATGCTGAAAGACCCAGCCACATTTCATCTTCAATTCCCTTGCTGATGGAAGGAGGTTTGCACTCAAAATTTCACAATACATGGCCCCATTCATTCTTTCATGTACACGGATCAGTCATCCTGGTCCCTTTGCAGAGAAACAGCCCCAAAGCATGATGTTGCCACCCCCATGCTTCACAGTAGGTATGGTGTTCTTTGGATGCAACTCAGCATTCACTCTCCTCCAAACACGATGAGTTGTGTTTCTACCAAACAGTTTTACATTGGTTTCATCTGACCATATGACATTCTCCCAATACTCTTCTGGAACATACAAATGCTCTCTAGCAAACCTCAGATGGGCCCGGATATGTACTGACTTAAGCAGGGGGACATGTCTGGCACTGCAGGATCTGAGTCCCTGGCGGCGTAGTGTGTTACTGACGGTAGCCTTTGTTACGTTAGTCCCAGCTTTCTGCAGGTCATTCACTAGGTCCCCCCGTGTGGTTCTGGGATTTTTGCTCACCGTTCTTGTAATTACTTTGACCCCACGGTGTGAGATCTTGCGTGGAGCCCCTGATCGAGGGAGATTATCAGTGGTCTTGTATGTCTTCCATTTTCTAATTATTGCTCCCACAGTTGATTTCTTCACACCAAGCTGCTTGCCTATTGCAGATTCAGTCTTCCCAGCCTGGTGCAGGTCTACAATTTTGTTTCTGGTGTCCTTCCACAGCTCTTTGGTCTTCACCATAGTGGAGTTTGGAGTGTGACTGTTTGAGGTTGTGGACAGGTATCTTTTACTGATAACAATGTCAAACAGGTGCCATTACTGCAGGTAATGAGTGGAGGACAGAGGAGCCTCTTAAAGAAGTTACAGGTCTGTGAGAGCCAGAAATCTTGCTTGTTTGTAGGTGACCAAATACTTATTTTCCACCATAATTTGCAAATAAATTCTTCAAAAATCAGACAATGTGATTTTCTGGATTTGTTTTCTCATTTTGTCTCTCATAGTTGAGGTCTACCTATGATGACAATTATAGGCCGGCCTTATCTTTTTAAGTGGGAGAACTTGCACAATTGGTGGCTGACTAAATACTTTTTTTCCCCACTGTATATTGGAAATGGCCATCTTCCTTAGGATTTGCACCCAGGTTATATGCATTGTTGTCTGTACTGCTTTGGACTTTATTTTTCTAGATAGATAGATAGATAGATAGATAGATAGATAGATAGATAGATAGATAGATAGAATGTGTGTGCACATCCTTCAGGACAGTGGAAAAGGCCATGAAGTACAGTGCCTTGTAAAAGTATTCATACCCCATGAACTTTTTCACATTTTGTCACCTTACAACCACAAACTTAAATGTATTTTATTGAGATTTTAAGTGCTAGACCAACACAAAGTAGCAGATAATTGTGAAGTGGAACAAAAATGATACATGATTTTTAAAATTTTAATCAAACAAAAATCTGAAAAGTTTTGACGTGCAAAAGTATTCAGCCCCCTGTACTCTGATACCCCTAAATAAAATCTAGTGCAATCAATTGCCTTCAGAAATCACTTAATTAGTCAATAGAGTCCAGCTGTGTGTAATTTAGTCCCAGTATAAATACACCTGTTCTGTGAAGGCCTCAGTGGTTTGTTAGAGAACACTAGTGAATAAACAGCATCATGAAGACCAAGGAACTCACCAGACAGGTCAGAGATAAAGTTGTGGAGAAGTTTAAAGCAGGGTTAGATTATAAAAACATATCCCAAGCTTTGAGCATCCCAAGAAGTACTGTTCAATCCATCACCCAAAATGGAAAAAGTATTATACAACTGCAAACCTACCAAGACATGACCGTCCACCTAAAATGACAGATCAAGCAAGGAGAACACTGGTCAGAGAAGCAGCCAAGAGGCCCATGGTCACTCTGGAGGAGAAATATACAGAATATGCAGAAATATACAGCGCAGGTGGGAGAATCTGTCCACAGGACAACTATAAGTCGTGCACTCTACAAATCTGACCTTTATGGAAGAGTGGTAAGAAGAAAACCATTGTTGAAAGAAAGACATAAGAAGTGTCATTTGCAGTTTGCCACAAGCCATATAGGGGACACAGCAAACATGTGGAAGAAGGTGCTCTGGTCAGATGAGACCAAAGTTGAATTTTTTGGCATAAATGCAAAGGGCTATGTGTGGCGGAAAAGTAACACTGCTCATCACCCTGAACACACCATCCCCACTGTGAAATGTGGGGAGGCTTTTCTTCAGTAGGGACAGGGAAGCTGGTCAGAGTTGATGGGAAGATGGATGGAGCTAAATACAGGGCAATCCTGGAAGAAAACCTGTTGGAGGCTGCAATAGACTTGAGACTGAGAAGGAGATTCACCTTCTAGCAAGACAATGACCCTAAACATACAGCCAGAGCTACAGTGGAATGGTTTAGATCAAAGAATATTCATGTGTTAGAATGGCCCAGTCAAAGTCCAGACCTAAATCTCATTGTGCATCTGTGACAAGACATGAAATTGCTGTTCACAGACGCTCTCCATCCAATCTGGCTGAGCTTGAGCTATTTTGCAATGAAGAATGGGCAAAAATCTCAGTCTCTAGATATGCAAATCTGGTAGAGAAATACCTCAAAAGACTTGCAGCTGTAACTGCAGAGAAAAGTGGCTCTACAAAGTATTAATAAAGGGGGGGCTGAATACTTTTGCATGTTACACTTTTCAGGTTTTTATTTGATTAAAATTTTGAAAACCATGTATCATTTTCCTTCCACTTCACAATTATCTGCTACTTTGTTTTGGTCTACCACTTAAAATCTCAAGAAAATACATTTAAGTTTGTGGTTGTAAGGTGACAAAATGTGAAAAAGTTCAAGTGGTATGCATACTTTTGCAAGGCACTGTAAATATCAAAAATAAGAGGCATCACTCCAATGTATAAAAAAGAGCACTTTTATTAGCTCATAAGTGCAGTGTTTCTCCAAAGATAGATAGATAGATAGATAGATAGATAGATAGATAGAGTAAAAAGAAGAAAGAGTGCAGTATTGGTGTAAGCAATATGGGTGCCCGACCTCTGATCAATAGGTCAGGTCGCTTTTTATTTAGAGCGTTGACCTGTCTGCTTTTTAGAAAGATAGATAGATAGATAGATAGATAGATAGATCGATAGATAGATAGATAAATAGATTGATATTAATAGCATATTTTATTAGACAGATATAGATAGATAGATAGATAGATAGATATTCAAAAATAGGCAGCACTCCAAAATAGTTAAAAAGAACTGGTGTGAATTTATTCCAAGAACTACAGTAGAATGATGGATAGATATGAATAGGCAGATTTTTATTTGATAGATAGAGGCAGATTTTTATTAGATAGATAGATAGATAGATAGATAGATAGATAGATAGATAGATAGATAGATAGATAGATAGATAGATAGTAAAGCACACACCCTAAATGAAATAAAGCCTCTTTTTCTAATTATATCCTATGTTCCACCAAAGAAGAATCCCCCCTGAAGATCCCCATGAATGCTCGTAGTTTACCATGGTGGTTTAATCACCCATAAGAAATTACTAGGCTCTCTGTTCGCAAGGCATGACATTTCAATTGCGCAGCCAATAAAGGAATTACATGAAGAGGACTGAAATGATTTACTGTATGGAGAGCAGTGAGACCAGGGTTACCATGGAGAACTACGTTTTCATGGGAAAAAAAAGGTCAAGTGAGGGTGACCTATCAGTGGCCAACCTTTAGTTGCAGCATCAAAATATCATATTTTGCTAGAATAATTCTCTGCCGATATGTGATGCACATAACAAGTAAAGCATTAACATGGGTTATAATAAGGCCCACTGCATCGATCCAGGATAATCTCAGACACAGGCCGGATATTTCTTCATTCTAGTGAAATTCCTAGATATCCGTGCAGCGGCCAATTGGCCTACAGACATATAAATAAAACAAAGCGTCTTAATGGATTCTATTTATTTAATCCCTTCCTATTCAGCGCCGCGCCAGTATCTGATGCAGCATGTATAGGGGCAATAAAAAGGGCTGAAGGATGCCAGTTATGCCCGAACAGTGCCAGCCAAGGGATGCCTGCATCTATTCATCAGATCAATTAAAAGGTATGCGTCCATCCAGGAAAATGGTGCTGGTGCAGGGAGCGCCTCCTGTGTGCTAATAAACGTCTGCCGAATTACATATGCTGTAAGAAAAAGCAAACCCTTTGGGCGATGCATCTGGATCTGAAAGAGGCAATCATGAAATATTTAAGATAAAAATGCGGTAACACATGCTAGCTGTCATGTGCACGCTCGCTGAATGTTATGACAAGGTTTTCTAAAACATTCATAGGCAGAGGGTTTTTATGAAAATATTCATTAATTCCGAGAGACGTTCCTATCAAACAACAACAACCTGCGTCTCGATTGAGTTTTTCGGATGCCCACGAAAATGAACGCTCTAAAAAAGAGCGGATGAAATATTCGGCAATCACATGTAAATTATACATTATAAGGCGCCCATATCTGGATGTTGTCATATTCTACACAAAATTTAGTGCATAAATCAGCGAATGTCGCCACAAGGCATGAAATATGACACAGGAGCAGGCTTGTAGATATTATCATACTTAATAATTCACCAAGTATTTGCTTTATGCAAATGAACCTTCTACTAATAAAAAAATTACACGCCGGCTACTCTGCGAGGGTTAATTTTTATTTTTTTTTTCAATGTACACATTGCGAGGTCTGAATTATTTATTGCGTTTTATATCTTTATAAACACCAGCATATCATCAGATTAGCTCCTGACAATGAAAACGTTATTGATTTTCATAATAATTTCAGAAAATTGCCAGGCAGCAATGTGAAATATGTTGGTTTTTTTTACATTTGAGACCTTGAAACAAGCGGAAGATGTGGAATATGTATATTTACTTGTTATTGTGTATAGAAAAAAAAAATCAAATATATGTCTTAATAGATTTATGCCGTTTTTAAGGTTCTTTGATTGTATTCTTGTGCAGTTAGAGGGCATAACCCCTAGGGCGGTGGATGTGTAGTATTAAATGGTGTGAATATCCAATATATATTTATGGATGAATAAAATGTAGATGTAGAGATGAGCCTCTTATGACAAATCTTCATGCTCTGTGTACCATCGCTTTTTTATTACAGGACTGGGATATGAGACTGATGTTTTCAGTGAATCTGAAACATAATTAAATGGTAATACGAATACATAAATGATGGGGGAATTATATAAAATAATCATATTATTAACCAATTCATTAATAATTTACAAATATGTATAATAATTTAGCTTTTTGTGTTAAAGGGAGTCTGTCAGGTCCAAAATGCCTCCCAAACTAATAATAGTGCCATGTAGAAGCCTTTAATAGAAGCAGAAATATACTTCTGTGGCCACAAATTGATGAAGCAATGCAGAGATAATCATCTTTTTATAGCTATGCAAATCATCCGGCAAGTGCACGGAGGGCGGGGTCTGATTTAGGACATTTGTCTACAGACAGCTGTGACACAGGCCGAGGCTGAAAATGCTGCTCATAGCTACAGGGACATTGTTGGGCTGCGATTCTAGATGAAAGCTGAAGCACTTGCTGCTATCTGTAGGTAAATCTGGCAAGTCAGGCCCGCCCCTGATACACTTGCAGGCTGATTTGCATATTTATAGAAAGATGGTTTTCGCTGTATTGCTTCATCAGTTTGTGGATACAAAGGTATGCTTCAGCTGCTTCTATTATAGTCCCTTAGATTGCACTATAAATTGTTTTGGAAGCAGTTTGGACCTGACAGACTCCCTTTAAATAGATGCACTGTTAGGCTAAGAGCACACGGGAGTTTGCGGATGCCAAATCGGTGGCTCTTAACCCACTGCTTAGTACAGTACCATTATAATGAAAGAAATTTAGGCTAGGGCCACATGGCGACTTTGGCCACAACTCCCATCGTGTGACCAGACTGCTGTGTCGCCCTGTGACTCCTTCACTCATGTTCACACTGTGACCTGAAGATGCCATGACGCAACTTCTAGTCAGTGTTCGACTTTTATGCAGTGGTTGCGGCACCTTTGGGTCGAAGTGTGACTCCATTCACTAAGAAGAGTGAAGGCGTTGCAAGGTGACATGTTTGATCACGTGACAGGAGTCGCAGCCAAAGTCGCATGTGGCCCTAGCCTTAAACAAATCTCATTAACACCAGTCTTCATAGCCCCTGAGCCTGGTGGGGGGGATCGCCTCATAAATGATAAGATGCACGCATCCTCTTAATTGTTACGCACCCTCCATCAGGCTCTGCGCCTAGGAAAAAAAATTTAGATTTCTGCCATAAATTGGTAGACGGAGGTCAAACAATGGCCTCTGGCTCTCCCAAGAACTGAGGGCTATTATGTCCTGTCTTAGACAGGGACTAATAGCAAATCTTTATATATGATTGTTGCAGACAAAATATACTGCAATACAATAATATTGCAGTGTAGCAAACTATCAGAGGATAGCATATTTATAACAGTTACAGGACTTTAAAAGAGAGAGACATGGGGAAGATTTATAAAGACTGGTGTTACTAACAGCAATCTTCGTAGCCCCGGAGCCGGGGGGAGGGTGCACCACCTCATAAATGAAGTTCACTCTCCTGTTCCTGGGGAAAAATGTATGCCAGCTTACATAAACACGTGGACAAAATTGTTGGTACCCTTCGTTTAATGAAAGAAAAACCCACAATGGTCAGAGAAATAACTTGAATCTGACAAAAGTAATAATATATAAAAATTCTATGAAAATGAACAAATGAAAGTCACACATTGCTTTTCAACCATGCTTCAATAGAATTTTTAAAAAAAAGAAAACTCATGAAACAGGCCTGGACAGAAATGATGGTTCCCTTAACTTAATATTTTGTTGCACAACCTTTTGAGGCAATCCCTGCAATCAAACGATTCCTGTAACTGTCAATGAGACTTCTGCACCTCTCAACAGGTATTTTGCCCACTCCTCATGAGCAAACTGCTCCAGTTGTCTCGGGTTTGAAGAGTGCCTTTTCCAGACGGCATGTTTCAGCTCCTTCCAAAGATGCTCAATAGGATTTAGGTCAGGGCTCATAGAAGGCCACTTCAGAATAGTCCAATGTTTTCCTCTTAGCCATTCTTGGGTGTTTTTAGCTGTGTGTTTTTTTGGTCATTATCATGTTGCAAGACCCATGACCTGCGACTGAGACCAAGCTTTTTGACACTGGGCAGCACATTTCTCTCTAGAATCCCTTGCTAGTCTTGAGATTTCATTGTACCCTGCACAGATTCAAGACACTCTGTGCCAGATGCAGCAAAGCAGCCCCAGAACATAACAGAGCCTCCTCCATGTTTCACAATATGGACAATGTTCTTTTCAAGATATGTTTCATTTTTCCGTCTGTAAACATAGAGCTGATATGCCTTGCCAAAAATTTCGATTTTTGTCTCATCTGTCCATAGGACATTCTCCCAGAAGCTTTGTGGCTTGTCAACATGTAGTTTGGCAAATTCCAGTCTGGCTTTTTTAAGTTATTTCTGTGACCATTGTGGGTTTTTCTTTCATTAAACAAGGGGTACCAACAATTTTGTCCACGTGTGTATATTTCCTGTATTATTTACGCCTGACGGCAGGGCCATTTTTTCAAATGCACACTGCCCCAATATCTACATATAATCTGGAAATAATAAATAAAATTGAGAATGTTAAGACAGTTTTAAGAAGCATACATGCTAATGTGCACTACAGCCTACCTGCAAAGTGCTCTAACATTTACAGGAGCCCAAATTTTATATGATTTTGGTATTAGTGAAATAATGGAAGATCCTCGGGGGAGGTCTTCAATAAATTTGATGTCAATTTGCTCTAGTCTATAATATCTGCTCCTCTGACACCACAACAGCTCCTGACACAATAAACTATTGAAGGTTTACAGTAGTATTCTGCTATAATCAATTAACTGTATTAAATATACAACAATAGCAGAATGATATTATTGTATCCTACATTGTATCCACTTTTTAGCTCATTTCCGTCCCCCGAGGCGACAGTGTCTGAGAACACATTTACACATAATATATAGTCTCGTCTCCCAATTAAAAACTTCCCAGATATATTTTATGTTTGGTGGAAGCTAGCACTCATTACGAGCATTCATTCATCATACTTATGTGCATAGTCCTGTTTAATTTGTTAGTTTGACGAATCGTCTTTCAAAGTGTGTAAATATGCATAACTGACTAAATGTTAATCATGCGGTGAAGAGAGGTGAACTAAATGTCTAATTAAAAAAATGAGGTGTCTCAAAAGATGGGCACCAGAGGAAAAAAAATTCATTTAAAATTCACTCATAAAAATGCTAGATAAACACATTAGTATTTGCACTTCTGAATTATTAGTTCTCCCACGAGTGCAAAGCTGATGCATATATTAGCACTGCCCTCCCAAATAGCCTTTCCCATTTTCATACATGCACATGCATTTTATTTTAGATTAGTAAATGAACCTAGTTCAATGCTCCAATGCTGGTTATTAGCACATATTGTTATTGCAAGGCACGAAAATCTAGACAACCATTATCCATAGGTGGCTTTGACTCTTTTACTAGAAAAACCAATATGGATAAAACGTCAAAATCACAAAAAAAAAACCAAAATATGTGATGTGAATAATAATAAATTAATAATATTTGAATACTTTCTTGTATTTTTTCATTTACAGGGGTAGACCTTTCTTAGGATATGCCACAACTTCATGATCTGAAGCCCTTTCGTCAGTTTCTCTGGTCCTGTCTGCACTCTGTGCAGGGAACTGCATTTATGTGAATTGGGCTGTATTACATTTCCCTACACAGAGGGAGTGAAGACATGCAGGAAAAAACTAAAGGAACCAAAGGGCTGAACTAACACTGCTGCCCATTTATTCTGAGCATCTTTGGGGATCATGGCTGTCAGCCCCCCTATTCTGTTAGGATTGACGGAATATGCTACTAGTATGCCTTCAGTTCTTCTGGTAGGAGAACCCCTTTAACACCAGTCTTAAATAGTTTTGTAATGAGCCAAGTTCACTATGAATTTTCTAAAATTACTAGTTATCCAAAAATTTTTGGGTTCGCCACTCATGAAACACTTCAGACTCCAGATTATAATAAGCAGAAGCTTAGGGAAGGTGCATAAACATAACAAACAGTCATATTCACCTATCCTGGGCTCCGTCACATCCTCTTTGGGCCTCCTCCAACCTCCTGAATGATGTCAGTGGCTCCTGGGGGATGTGGGTTGCACCAACCTAATGACACATGTTTCTAAGCATCATGATGTTGATGCACGCCAACGTGACCATGATGGAGACCAGGAGAGGTAAGTAACAATGTTTGTTATGTTTATGCATCTCCCTTGGGCTTCCGTGTAGACCCCTACAGTATAATAATAGAAGTTCTGGATGAACCTTGCAAATATTAAACTGTGTCAGATTTATCACAGTCACTGATGCTGGATGATAATCTGGTGCATGTTTATAATGTCTTGTCTCAGTTTAAACCTCTTGCTCACTGTGGTGAATAAGTATCTAAAACATGTAATAAATTTAAAGCACAGAATGGTGCAAATTAACTCTGTCCCCCATTCCAAATTTTTCTCTCCGCCAATTTCAGGCAAAAACCCAGCGGACCACATTATAGTCTATCTGCGGGTAACACTTTTTAAGCGGATAGGGTTTCTGTTTTTCAGGTCCCCAACGGACCCAAAGAACAGAAACCCGAACATTAATGTGAACCTTGCATAACGCTTCTTGTAGGGCAACAGTTGCAGAACATAGAAATCTAATACATTATATGTACATGCAACTTTCATGAGTAGTGATGGGCAAACCGCACAAGATTTGTTTCAAGAATATTTCAAGGTTCGCCTGCAAGCTTAGTCGGAAGTGCTCTTATACTCTGGGGTCTCTTTTGGCTTAGAGGAGGTGTGGAAGTATTAAAAAAACACTCATACTCTCCTTTCCTGGGCTCCGCAGTGGCATCCAGTCTTCTCTCCAGGTGTCCCTTGCATCTTCCACCCTTCTCTGTGATGTCAGTGGCCCATGGTCATCAACAAGGCTTGTGATTGCCAGGGATACCCAAAAAAATAAAAGACCAGACACTGTGGTGAAGCTCAAGAAAGGTGAGTGGTTTTTTTTCCACACCTCCCCTGAGCCTCCAATTATTATACTCTGGGGTCTGAAGAGTCCCCAGAGTGTAATAATTTCTGGGTGGCAAACCTAAAATTTCTGGAAAACCTGTAACACACATTAATGAGGCTCATGCCCCAACATGTCACAAAAATTCCTGCTACAAAGATTATTTCTGTAGTCATAGGCATATGGTTTTCCCCGTCACATAGCACCTATCCCCATCCATAGGATAAGGGATGGTGGCTGACCAATCGGGGTCCAACAGCCTAGACCATCAATGATCATGAGAATGTCATTGTGAATTGAGCGGTACTGCCCATGCACAACCATATGCAGTGCTCTTTTGACTTCAATAGGACAGTCCAAGCAATGTACTTGGCTATCTCTGTCAGTCCGTAAAAGAGAATGGAGCAGTGCGCATGCACATGTACTACCATACCATTCACATAAGGGACTTTTGATTATTCTGTGTATAGGGTATAAGTGCTTTTCATGTAAACTCCTTTAAAAGGAAAATGTAGTTAGGAAGGTTTGATTTTGTACTATGGGAGGACATAGTGCTTGTACCATTTAATAATAACATACAATAACGGCCTCTCAAAAAGTTTCAAGACAAATGTCTTTCTTACGAAGGTCTATTCAGGCATCTCCAAGTAAAGTGGACTAGAATTTGTAACAGACAAAAGGTACCAAGCACCAGGGGTCATGCAAGACAGTGGTTAGGTACAGTCTGAGGTTGAAGCCAACTGTATATGTGTGTATTTAATAGACAAGCCAGTGGTCAGGACAGATAGCAAACGCACTTAAATGAGGAACAAGCTGGATCTACAGCAGATAGTCAGAGATGTATGCAGCTTCATAGTCAGGAAACAGGTTGGAGTCAATAACGAGAGATCAAGGCAGACAAGGATGAGATCAGATGCACAAGTCTGGGTCAAACACAAAGTAAAACAATTAAGCACACCATAAAATCTAGAAAAGCCAGGAACTTTTGCTCAGGCAAGGTGTGACTAGTGAATCTGACCTTTATACATACAGACAGAGATTGGCTGCGGAAGGATTTGGAGGTCTGTGCTAGTCCTTTAAGGTTCTCGAAAGAAGTGCGTGGCCACCCATTTAGCAGACCCAGCAGCAACAGCAACAGAAGGAAGTATATACAGTATGCATGGTAGTACAAAGGAACTGGAACAGTACAAGGTAGCCTGGAAGCTGTGCCTGCTGGGAGAGGTTGTACACTGGTGAGTACAAAGCACAATACTTTCAATGAAAGAAACTTGAAACGATCTCTATTTCATGTGCCTATTATGGTTAGACTATAAATACAAGGTATGTATAAACATGGTAAAAGTTCATAGGCCTCTACTGACTGAGCATGATAGAATGCTTTTATATTACATACCTCATGAAGTTAGCAACATCACAACTTGGCAGAATTGGGAGTTTTCTACAGGACATTCTTACTATTGGCTCTTAGTTGGAGGTGGACAACCCCTTTAAAATTTTTGAAGAATATTTTTTAACAATGAAAAGAATATTTTTGAAGTTTAGAGATACTACACTACTACAATGCTGTTACTACATTTTGGTATCTTCCTATGCTGTATCCATGGCCCCATCGCTTTGTGTAAATAATGTGTTAATCTAGTTGTAGATTATATTTTGTTTGAGTCTATTTTATGTCTGTAAGGCTAGATATAAAGCTACAGCTGTGATTTACCTGTAACGTGCTGACTATACCAAAGCTTGCTGCATACCTCCATCACGTTTCCTTAGAGTAGTCGTTCACTTGAGGATAGCATCCAAGAGAATTATATATTCAAAGGAGCTATTGAAGGCTTGTCAATGGGAGCCTGGGATGACTGAAGGCATCGCTGTACTCAGTGGGGACCAAGTTTATAGCAGCACAAATATAACTTGCATTTTGGAACCCTGCCGATCTTAAAATCACTGTGCACAGTCCTTTAGACCTATAGATTCAAAGAAGAATGTCGGATTGACACAGGCAGACACTCTTTGTTCACCCTCTGCGCCTTAGATATACTTATATATTTTTAATAAAAGGTCACTTGGATGAACCATGTTCATGGCCAAAAAAAAAAAAAACATGCAATCTTTACAGTACATTTAATGTGAGTCAGTACAGAATTGTCTGAAAAGAAAAGCACTCAGGGCTTTGCTACAGGTAGGGGTCCTGCAAACAAACCAATAAAGCATCTACTGGAAATGGCAAAATATTTTATAATTTATAGAATGTAACATAATTATATATAATATATGTTTTGATAGTGAACGTATTATTTTATTTTTAAGGAAGATGTTAAATTACTAAATTAACCATTTGATAGGGTTCTATGGTTTAAAAGAACAAGGGTTAAAAAACTAAATGGAGGATATGATATTGGGGATGATAGCTATAGGCAGGATGTCAGGAGGGGGTATGGTGAGATTGATAGCTTATATACCACTTGTATATACTGTACAGATGTCTGAACTCTGTAAATACACAACTCTGTATATTGCAGCTCTGTAAATGAATCCATGCTCACAGGATGTAAATAAGGAATCTTAGTAGTAGGTGAGAATGTAGTAGGCTCTCTAATAGTGTCTAATAGCACATGTAGCGTGCCTTGCGAAAGTATTCAGCCCCATTGAACTTTTCAACCTTTTGCCACATTTCAGGCTTCAAACACAAGGATATAAAATTTAAATTTTTTGGTGAAGAATCAACAACAAGTGGGACACAATCGTGAAGTGGAACGAAATTTATTGGTTATTTTAAAAACTTTTATAAAAAATAAAAAACTGAAAAGTGGGGCGTGCCAAATTATTCGGCTCCCTTAAGTTAATACTTTGTAGCGCCACGTTTTGCAGCGATTACAGCTGCAAGTCGCTTGGGGTATGTCTCTATCAGTTTTGCACATCGAGAGACTGAAATTCTTGCCCATTCTTCCTTGGAAAACAGCTGGAGCTCAGTGAGGTTGGATGGAGAGCGTTTGTGAACAGCAGTTTTCAGCTCTTTCCACAGATTCTCGATTGGATTCAGGTCTGGACTTTGACTTGGCCATTCTAACACCTGGATAAGTTTATTTGTGAACCATTCCATTGTAGATTTTGCTTTATGTTTGGGATCATTGTCTTGTTGGAAGATAAATCTCCGTCCCAGTCTCAGGTCTTTTGCAGACTCCAACAGGTTTTCTTCCACAATGGTCCTGTATTTGGCTCCATCCATCTTCCCATCAATTTTAACCATCTTCCCTGTCCCTGCTGAAGAAAAGCAGGCCCAAACCATGATGCTGCCACCACCATGTTTGACAGTGGGGATGGTGTGTTCAGGGTGATGAGCTGTGTTGCTTTTACGCCAAACATATCATTTTGCATTGTGGCCAAAAAGTTCGATTTTGGTTTCATCTGACCAGAGCACCTTCTTCCACATGTTTGGTGTGTCTCCCAGGTGGCTTGTGGCAAACTTTAAATGAGACTTTTTATAGATATCTTTGAGAAATGGCTTTCTTCTTGCCACTCTTCCATAAAGGCCAGATTTGTGCAGTGTACGACTGATTGTTGTCCTATGGACAGACTCTCCCACCTCAGCTGTAGATCTCTGCAGTTCATCCAGAGTGATCATGGGCCTCTTGGCTGCATCTCTGATCAGTCTTCTCCTTGGTTGAGATGAATGTTTAGAGGGACGGCCGGGTCTTGATAGATTTGCAGTGGTCTGATACTCCTTCCATTTCAATATGATTGCTTGCACAGTGCTCCTTGGGATGTTTAAAGTTTTTTATCCAAATCCGGCTTTAAACTTCTCCACAACAGTATCACGGACCTGCCTGGTGTGTTCCTTGGTCTTCATGATGCTCTCTGCGCTTTAAACAGAACCCTGAGACTATCACAGAGCAGGTGCATTTATACGGAGACTTGATTACACACAGGTGGATTATATTTATCATCATCAGTCATTTAGGACAACATTGGATCATTCAGAGATCCTCACTGAACTTCTGGAGTGAGTTTGCTGCACTGAAAGTAAAGGGGCCGAATAACATTGTACGCCCCACTTTTCATTTTTTTATTCTTTACAAAAGTTTAAAATATCCAATAAATGTCGTTCCACTTCACAATTGTGTCCCACTTGTTGTTGATTCTTCACCAAAAAATTAAAATTTTATATCTTTATGTTTGAAGCCTGAAATGTGGCAAAAGATTGAAAAGTTCAAGGGGGCCGAATACTTTCGCAAGGCACTGTATATGCTACATGTGATCTGTTATTTAAAGGGGTTTTCCCATAATCATAACCATATTTAAATTCATAGACAATGAAAGTTAAAGAGTTTTGTAAATATTATAATTTTTTTAAAGATAATCTCTAACCATCTTAGTGGTGACAGTCTTTTGTCTTGATCGGTTGCCAATGGATATGACCATGAATGCAGGAACTTTCTATGGTCTGGGACTTGTCAGAAACCCAGCCGTGGGTTTCTTATTGTGGACAGGTTATCAGGCAGGGACACTACATGTATGAGAAGATAATCTGGACACAATAAGGAAATCATGGCTGTGTTTCAGACCATAATAATTTCCTGCATTTATGGTCATATCCATTGGCGCAACTGATCACTGTCACCACTTAGATAGTTAGAGAAAATCTATTATACTCAGCAAAATGTTTAATCATTTATATTTGCAAAAATGTTTAACTTTTCATTGTCTAAAAACTTAAGTATGGTTATGTTTGTGGAAAAATCCCTTTAGGCTAAGGCCCCCATGTACCGTGGTGGCAACGCATCGTGGTTTTTCCCGCAGCGCTTTTCACAGAAAGTCTTCTGCTTCCATTATACCTATAGGGAAACCGCTGGTATAATTGACATGCTGCAATTTCCAAAACTGCTGTGATTTTGGAAATCGCATCATTTCCGCTGCACGTATTTTTCCGCAATGTGTGGATGAGATTCGCTAGATGCAGAGTGTTTTTGAAAATTGCAGCATGTCAATTATACCTAAGGAAACTCTGACATTTTCCATATAGGTATAATAGGGGCAGAAAGTCCGCAGAAGAAAACTGTGCAGACTTTCGGTGAAAAATGCTGCTGAGAAAAGCGCAATAAGTTTCTGCCGTGGTCTTTTCCGCAGCGTTTTTGCAGCTTGCTATGTGGGGAGTTAGCCTAAGCCCTATCTATAGAAACCTGTTAGTCCCATTGCAGATGTATAACTGAATGTGGGTTCATACTTGCGCTGGCACTCTACGTCCGCCGTGAATCCGACCTAAATGTCGGAAAAAAGGATTGGGACAGGATAGGGAAAGGTTTAAGACGGTTTGCTTAAAAACCCATTCACGTTCATTCAATGGGTTTTTAAAGCAATGCGTGGGTATGTGCATACACCCTCTGCGCCGCAAAGCCGTTTTTTTCGTCGGAAACAAAGTTGTATCATTGTACAGGATATTGAAGGGTGCCATATGACTCTGTGAACTGAAAAATGAAAAAATGATGGCTCTTGTAATGGGGAGAGGGAAAAATGGAAGTGCAAAAACAAAAAATGACAGAAGTATGAAAGGGTTAATTATCACCACCATAAACACTAGAATAAAACCCCTCACTCAGTAGGTGCAAGCACAGGTATCCTAAAAACAAGTCAGCGGTATACTTTCACGCATAACAAACACATGTAAGATACAACTACATAAAATGAAAAAAAAAAGTGACTCGGTACATAAATTTCCTTGCTCTAAGGCCACATTGACACGGCCATGTCTGGGCTAGGGATCCGTGTAAGGAGATACACCTCCTGAAATGTCCACAGCTCCTCTGACGCTAGGTTCATACTAGCACCACGGTCTCCATTGTTTAGGTCCGCCAGAGGACCCAAAAGATGGACAGCCGGACCACTAAAACAGCAGTCACACACAGACACTGGTGGACCCCATTGACTATAAGATGGTCTGCTGTTTTAAAACTGAAAGCAGCGAAGAAAAAAGTCCTCCATGCAGGGTTTCTGCAACGGAGTCTTTAACGGAGACTCCGTCACAGATGTGAACCCAGCCTGAATCTGCAGCATCATTAATGATAAGCGTCAGTAATACATCAGCTGTATGAGATTTCTGTATTGTTTATGGTGGCACATAGCTAGGTTTTTTATCTCTTTGTGGCTGTACTTTTATAGTGAAACTACAGGATTTAATAACAGCCATTGGTCCTGGAATAGTTAGATCAATGATTTCTACTTTAGAATATTTATGAATTAATATTTAGATATACCTGCATGGAAAACAGATGCCCAAATAACACTATGTAGAAAAAGCTAAATGATTGTCATTTGTTATGAGATAAAACTGTTAAAAGATTAGTTATGAGAAGAACCACCAGCTTCTTAGACTGCTCAGTGGAGACTGTGCTTTCAGAGTCTGAGTCTAGTCTCTGCACACAGGGACAGATTTATGAAGACTGGTGTTACTAACGTCAGTCTTCATAGCCCCAAAGCCAGCAGTGAATGTGCTTCATATATGACAAGGTGTACGCCTCCTCGTAAATGAGGTGCCCCCGCCACCAGGCTATGTGCCTGGGGGAGAAATGTACACCAGGGTCACCTGAATCAAAGAGTGTGTTCCCCTTTTGAATCGATGCCTCTATTGCAAACTTGTTGCCATTTTTAATTATACTTATACAGTCCTCTTTACTCTTACATGAAGCAGAGCATAGGCTACCAAAACACTAAGCATAGAATAGTCTAAGATTATGGTGACCATTTATCAGAAATGAATAGAAACTGGATAAATATCAAGTGATTGAAACAGAGCACCAGGTATTTTAAAGGGAGTCTGTCACCAGAACCCAGTGTGTCAACCCAGACAGATAGGGGTCACCTGAATCAAACAGCCTTTTTCCCTTTTGAATCGATGCCTCCATTGCAAACATGTTGCCATTTTTATTAATATGCAAATGAGCAATGCTGATTCAGGTGACCCTAACCTATCTTTCTCTCCGACTGAATAGATATGCTTTGATCTGATGACAGCCTCCCTTTAACTATGCATTTTACATGTATTGTACAATTTTTGTGAACTGGAGGGTTTTTAACCCCTTTCCGCTGGTGACATTTTTTGATTTTCGTTTTTGACTCCCCCCCATCCAAACCCAATAACTATTTTATTTTTCCATGCTCAGAGCCATATGAGGTCTTACTGTTTGCGGGACAATTTTTTTTTTTTTTGCATTTACTAGACTAGGGTCTTGAACCCCAGGGGTGTGCTCACTAATGCAATGCATTACAATGCTAATGAATTGTAATGTATTGCAAAAAAACAGCGCTTCTATTGCAGGCTAAAATGGGGTTAATGCCCGCGATCAGAAGGGTTAATGCCCGCTATCAATGCGGGCACCGATCACGGGCATTAGCACAAGGTCTATGCTCTATAAAACAGCAGAGACCCAGCGGCTATGGCAGCCGCACAACTCCTGAGCGGCCGCCATCTTTAAACACCCTGCATCCGCCATACTATTACGGAGGATGTCAGGAAAGGGTTAAATAGAATTTAAACAAAGAAATCTCTCCAGAGCTCGCCCATAGATACAGAGTTGATTCAAATTTGCCACAGCAGACTGAGGATTTCCCGGACCAAGGAAGAAAGAGGCAGTCGATTTCCAAAAGGTAAAAATACTAGCGTCTCTCGGCAAATATTTGAATAAATAAAATGTAACCTTTATTCACACGTTAAAAAGGACAAAGATGATATAACAACCATCCTGTACAGACACAACAACTTATGTGTTTCAGAGCGCATGGCTCCTTAGTCATAGCCATAGCCATAGGCTATGACTAAGGAGCCATGCACTCTGTAATGTGTAAGTCATCAGGTTTTTAAATAGACACCCTCAGGAACACAAGCAGGAGCTACTTATTTTCAAGACTATATAGCATTCTCATCCTCCACTTTTTTGTCTGATTGGTGATTTGGACACCTGGGACCCCTGTAGATCAGCTTTTTGATGCAGCAATGGCTCTCCTTGAGTGTTGTTTTGCCTCACAGCCTATGTGGCCTGTTCGCAGCTCACAGCCTGTTCACAATTCATAGTTTTGTGTAAAGAGGCCGTGGTGCTCTTCCAAACATTGTGATCTCTTTAAACAGCTGATCAGCAAGGGTCCCAGGTGTTAGAAACCTTCCAATCTTCAGTTGATCCTAAGACTGGAAAATGCCTTAAATTCATGTTTGACTGTCTTCTCTCTTCATTGACTAAACACAGACACCAATATTCATCTGTAATGAGAAATTGCATATCCTTGTTTGCTTACATCCTGTTATTTCATTAAATGTAATATGCATGTATTATCTTGATTACACTTTATGCACAAATATTATTTATTCATTGCTGACAGATTTGAGACGATCAGAACATGATATTTTGAGCTTTTCATTTTGTTCAGCATTTCCTATCCTATTACATTTTGAAGGGCTAAGGCATGCTATAAGCTGCCACTGCCAATATGTTGTGAGACTAGACAGCTGGAGGATTGTCTTTTACTATTCTCCATTAAGAGAATAGTAACGGGGTATCTATAATCATTTTGGTGTTTTGAACCCCCTATATCCTACACCACTGTGTCTGGATTTGTCTGCATGTTTTAGAAATATGAACACCCAGTTTATTCTTACTTTTTTGAACAGACTTTGCTAGGTCCCCTGATGATTGGTGCAGACGCACCAGGAAACACGTAGGGACTGGTAGGGTTTACTTCTTGTATGAGGGCATAGAGTGGAACTGCCCTTGTCAGGGCGGGAGTAATTCTTGGGGTTTCAGAGACAGTTCCCTAGGGGCAGCTACCTGTTTGTTATTGTTGCCCCTGAGAATATGGGGGGCTGAATACTTTGGCACTTTAATACTGCAACACTTTAACTGGTATGTGTCATTTTGATTTTAGAACACTTTGTATTGTTTTCTATCCATACTGAGGATAGGTCATCATTTAAAATCAGTTTTAGGCCAGGGGCCCCACGTGGCTTAAAAACGGCAGTGTTTTACAGTCACTGCAAGGAATATAAAATTTTAGTGAATCCCATCCACACATTGCAGAAAAATACGCGCAGCGGAAATGCTGTGATTTCCAAAACCGTTGTGTTTTTGAAAATCACAGCATGTCAGTTATACCTACGGAAATGCTGGCAGTTTTCCTATAGGTATAATGGAAGAAGAAAGTCTGCAGTGGAAACCTCTACAGACTTTCTGTGAAAAGCACTTCGGGGAAAAAACGCAATGTGTTTCTGCAGCAGTCTTTCCTGCAGCGCTTTTTTATTAAGAGGAATTGGAAGGGAAAGATGTTAGTTACAGGAATCTTGAAATCTTGCACTTTTCATACTGACCACATACCAAACACCTCTTGTTTGCAGCGGACAGTTCCCAAAAGTCATTATATTATCATCACAGTCAGGATCACAATGGAAAGTAGCACCTCATAAAGCTAGGGGCAGATAAC